>JAJOZX010001898.1:227500-562500 GCA_023014485.1 Bathynomus jamesi | reverse complement strand
CGAAAATGAAATTTGGACTAATTTATATGCGTAATAGCAATATCAAAGTAGAAAATGCATATTGAATTCACCTAAAATGTGGCTATGGATGATTTACGCCTGTATTTCGCCTCTGGGCCATCCATTGACAATGTCCAACAGTAGTCATCCAACATGCTGGGGCTCCACTTGCCCTGGTATCGCTTCTTCATCGTGGATATTTGTTGATGAAAGCGTTCTCCATGCTCATCACTAACATCGCCTAAGTTTGTTGGGAAGAAGTCGAGATGTGAGTCAAGAAAATGAATTTTCAACGACAGGTTGCACCCGACGTCTTTGTAGGCCTTGAGAAGTCCTTCAACAAGTGACTCTTAATTTTCGGCCTTGAAGTTTCCGAGGAAATTTGTGTTCACTACTTTAAATGCTCTCCAAGCTGCTACCTCAACTTCACTTAGAGTTTCATCAAACGCGCTGTCTCTCATGATTTCTCTAATTTGCGGGACCACAAATATCCCTTCTTTGATTTTGACCTCGCTGATCCTCGGAAATTTCTGTATCAAGTAGAGACCCCACCCCTCCCTGCCATTTTGATCCATAGCCTTAACAATATTTTCCATTAAACCAAGTTTAATATGTAGTGGTGGCAAATAACTTTTTTGGATTAAGAAGAGGTGAACTGGTGAGATTTTTATGCCCTGGAATCAACGCTTGTCGAAGTGGCCATTGTTTCTTTGAGTAATGGCTTTCCCGTGCTGTGCTGTCCCATTCACAGAGCAAACAACATAATTTCGTATAACCCAGTTGTAAACCAAGAAGAAGTGCACTTTCAAGTCTCCACAGATATGCCAAGAGTATTTATCATATTGGATATGTTTCACAAGCAGGTGCATATTGTCGTATGATTCCTTCATATATATACGGCATGTGATAATGGAACTGAAGGGTATTTATTTCCATTTTGGAGTAATACAGTTTTTAAACTCAGCTTCGAGGAATCAATAAATAGGCGCCATTCGTTTGGATCATGTTGTTGGCCAAGGGTTTTCATGAGAGGGTAGAAAGTTTTTTTGATGCTTGCGGTTAAAAGATATCTTAGTGCCTTTTTCTTGAAGATTCCAACCTTTCAACCTGGAAGCCGAAAGTTCGGATTGATCTTTTGACAATTTCAGATCACAGACAAGCTCTCTCATGTCTGCTTGAGATATTAAGTGAGGCTCTGTCGATGAACAAGATGGTTCAAACATTGGATCAACATCGTCTGTCAGTAAACCATGTTGAGCTTCGTCATTACCATTGTACATCAATTTCATTTTCATCATCTAAACTCCGTTTCCGGTGGCCTTGGTACTGGCAAATGTTTATTATGTAAAACAGGCCTTATGGCTGATGGTAAATTTGGGTATTGTACCATATGTTTAGATTTCGCAGTAATGCCTAGTATACTTGTTAAGCAGAAATAACAATCCGTTAAATGGTCTTTCGGCTCTCTCCATATCATCGGAACAGCAAATGGCATTTGACGAGACCCATTTAGCCAGCCTGTCAGAAGTCTTAAACACGTAATACAGCATATATGAGGTGCCCACGTCTTGTTCTGATCCCCTACCTTGCAACCAAAATAAAGTTCGTATGCTTTTTTGATGAGAGGGGTGAAATTTCGCCTTTGAAATTTAAGTGTTAACTCTCTGCACACATAACAGAAACAGTTTGGATGGTTGACACACTTGCGTGACATTCTGTCATGAAACAATACAAACGCACTGACACAAAAAATGATTAAGGAAAATCACGAATAAAACGCACGATGTTCACTGAGTGAAATCAAATGAGTAACTGACAAATGAAAGTCAACAGTCACGTGTAGCAACTTATAAGCAGAGGAAGAGGAAGGGGCAGACCCCGCCCCCTTCCTATTCTCACTTAAATCCTAAGTAATGTAAATTCGTGTATCACTCTAAAACTGCGGGTGATAGAAAAATTCTGTTTTCATTTTCGTAATCAACATAAAAAATTACACATAGTTCAAGTAAAAATATCTCTGTGACAAAACTTTGTTGACCAGTGATATAATATTCAAGTATTTATTGAAGTGCACATTTATAAATTTCAAGTTTCATTCATTCTGCGAACATACATTCAAGTTGCATTCAAGCAATTGTAACTTTTTGTCACACTTAAATATCATAACCGCTATGAAACTTTCTTCTTTTTTTTTGTTAAATAAATGAAAACCCAACGAATCCTTTTAGCACTTTCGTTATTGACAATTAATTGACGTGATCTGAAAAGACCTAATTTCCTCGAGCCAAGCTGTCATTAACTTAATTAACATTATTATAGTACAAAGTTAACACTACAGATTTAGGGAAATGAAAAACTGATCTGGTCGGAGCGAGAATTAGAAATTGAAAAATGTTTTTATCTACAAAACCCGTACTTCGAACTAATCAAGTTTTTTCACTATTGACTTATTTACAGATTTCGATCGAAACACATGTTACCACTACACAGGGCAGAAAGAATATATATATATATATATATATATATATATAGATATACACAGACCGTGCATGGAACATGGAACTCTTCTTGGATAATTAAATCCACTATAGTCCGAATAAGTAATGGTAAATGACAAATACCATAGTTTTTCTTTTTCATGATGCTAGCTCGACGCTGGCAACAGGTCACTCGCAAAGAGGTCCCAAAGAGAAGAGTTACTTTTTCCATGCACGGTCTGTGTGTATCATAAAAAACTCAGGAAACCATTCTGAGTTCATTCCCATATATATATATATATATATATATATATATATATATATATATATATACACACAATTATATGTATTAACATTAGAGTCAAACATGAAATTTATTGTAATATGAAAAAATACTTTGTTAATTAACCTTATGCAGTATATAGTCATAAATGCCCACATGGAGTTGACAATGGACTGCAATTGACCAAGGAAATACTCTTCACTACACATAGGACGTACATTCATTTTATACACTACACAATCTCTTAAAATTCATATAAAAAAAGGCATTGTGTACCTCGGAGACCTTGATTTTGGTTGTCTCCTTCTTATATAGGGGGTACGGGTACTTGTTCTTGGCCTCTCCTTACTGCATAAAAAAAACATTTGTGTAAATTTTCGTCCGTGACCATTTTTATCCAGTAGGTCGAACAGGTTACATATTTTATTTTTTCAACTTTTTAACCAAACATAACCCATGACTTAGTTAACCCAACCGTCACTGCCCGGTTAGGTCAACTGTACGCCCTTGACGATTGGTTAGGTTAAGTCGTGATATTTTCGTTAGTTTTAACAAAAATATCACGACTTAACCTAACCAATCGTCAAGGGGGCAGATAACGGAAAAGTACCCATATTATATATACACCTTATAATACACTGACTCTTTTGCTCGCACCGCCAAAAAAGTAACGAAAGGTCGCGCTTGCTACATTTATCAAACACATACAAATATCCATTATGTGAAAACTCCTGTTTCCCTTTCTTACTTGATATATTTTCAGACATTTATGCTATTAAGGGCAACAACACAACTTATCTGAAAAGACAGACAGCACTTCAGGTTAATAACCAAGTATTACTACTTAATACTTAATACTAATTAACGGCGGCGTCAAACCGGCTCCGCGCCCAAACGGTGGCGCCCAAACGGCAGCGCCAAAACGTCGGCGCCAGAACGTCGGCGCCAAAACGTCCCATTCCGGTTTTAAGCAGGGGAATCATTACTGTTCTGTCCCTTCTCTTGAACGTTCTTAGTACCTGTCCGGCGACTCTTTTTGCTTTATTTATCGCTATCTGATTTTGTCTTTCGAATTTCGCATTATCTGTCATTATTATCCCGGGATCGATCGCTTTCGTGATTCTCTGAATTTCCTGTCAATCTGGAGTATAATATGCAGTCTGTTTAAGTTCTTCTTTTCTACCATATCTCAGGAGCTGAAATTTCTTGATGTTAAATGGCATGTTGTTGTCTTCTGACCATTTGTATATTTTGTTCGTGTCTTTCTACAAGGTCTCCACGTCATGTATATCGCTGATTTTTCTGCTGATCTTTGTATCTTCTGCAAAGGATGTTACTATACTGTTGTTGTTTACTCTGCTGTCCATGTCTGTTTGCATGATAATGAATAGGAGTGGGGCCAGTACCGTCCCTTGTGGTACTGAGCTCGTACTTCCGATTCAGATGATGATATACCTTGAATTTTGACGACCTGCAGACGTTCTCTGAGGAAGTTGTAGATCCATTTTCCCACTTTGACTGTTATTCCCATATATTTAATTTTATGTGCTATTATACCATGGTCACATTTGTCGAAAACTTTAGCAAAATATGTGTATATAACATCGTAGTTGTCATTGCCTTCCAATGCATCTAGGATATTGTTGTAGTGTTCTATTAGTTGTGATAGGCATGATCTACGAACCTGATCGGAATCCATGCTGATTTTCGTTGAATCTTTCCCGTGTCTCCAGGAAGTCATAAATTTTTTCTAACTATTCTTTCAAACACTTTGGTGAGGTGGGACGTCAATGACACTGGTGTTTAGTTCTTTGCTTGAGATCTGTCTCCTCCTTTATATATATATATATATATATATATATATATATATATATATATATATATATATATATATATACACACACACACAATCATTACACTTTTTTTTACATCTGTTTGTTCAATTTCTCTCTTTGTATATCAGTTACGCGCACAATGCAGGTCACCTCGAATATTCCCTTTTGACCATTCCAGATGTGTGTTTGTGTGTGTGTGTGTGTGTGTGTATCGTCCTAAGTTCATAGTTTATCGAGAATTAATTTTATCTGAAAACATGAATTTTCGTATCTTAGAATAAAAAGAGAATTAAAAAATTAATTAATACTCTGTTTTCCCCATAATAATAATAATAATAATAATAATAACAGAGACGACGTAAAGGATTAACACACACACATAGTTACAAATTGGGGACAACCGCATTCCGACACCTCTATGGTCTTGGAGTGCTTCGGGCTATTCAAGTGCGTGTAAAGTGATTCGAGTTTTATATCATTACACATTTTTGTGGAATAAAAAGAGAAGTTGATTTTGAAAACATTTTATATAGATATGTTTGACAAAAGTAAATGAATGTAATTTATTTACTAATTATTATTATTATAAATAACCTAAATTTGTAAAAAGTTTTAAAAATTACTAATTAGAATTGAGAGAAATTTTATATTTTGCAATTTTGAATATTTTACTTAATTTGTTGATTATTTTATCTCTGTTCTTTATTGAAGTGATAATTCCTGCAAAACATGTGCTCGACAAAGTAGATTGAGATAGATTTTCCATCGGTCAGTAACAGAGCGAGTACAACAAGAGCCTCATCGCCGGAGTCAAACACTGTTAGGGTTAAGATAACGGGAAGGCTTACAGGATATTACCCCTTAATTCGACGGAATTATAAATCATTTTCTTGTTCCGGCAAATGGTAAACGTGTATTGTAAATTATTAGCTATACTTCAAACAGTGTGCGTGTTATGCATCGAAAAAAGAATTCCGTAAAAGAACTTGAGCTGGCGTGAGAGATTTATTTTTACAAGGATAACAAGGGATTCATTCCGAGTTTTTTAAAAGCAATTTTTTTTCAAATTGAAAATAGAATTCTTCAACGGTTACAACACAAAAATAGAAATTTTTTATTAAAATAATGTTTAACAATTAAATATCGTGAATAATATTGAAATTGTTATATATAATATTGGAATTATCATTGCATATTAAATAATGTAGTATACTTCGATCGCTGACTATGATTCCGTCGGTCCTGGGTTCATTGCCCAGTGATGGCAACTGGCGAGCGGTAAACGATCATTCTTCCGCACAATTGGTTGGTAGATAAATGGGTACCCTGGGTGACCTAGTGGTTAAGAATATTTTAAAAGTTTTTCCTTATACTATAGAAGTCGGGGTTACTATAAGTTTTTCATTTTAATATTAATGTATAATTTAAAGAGTCTAGTGTGTGTTTCTTGTGAGGCTCGTGTTGCGTCTAAATAAATTCTTAAACTGATTTAAAATGTAGAATGAGTTAATGGATCAGAGTACAATATAAAGAACCCTGTGTATTTCTTTTATTATCAATGTTGGTAATCGTTTAAATTCGTTTAAATGTGTTTTAATAAGTTCTTTTGCCGAGCAAATTATGGAGAACGTTTTGCCTGTCTCTTGTGGGCAGTATAAAGTTTTCGCTTAGTTAACTATATTGGTAAATAGACACTTCCTGGGTGATCTAGTGGTTAAGAGTATTTTAAAAAGTTATTACTCCTCATGCCATAGAGATCGTGAGTTACTGTAAAATTTTCTTTTAAAAGTTTAATTTAAAGAGTCTATAGACGCTGTCGGAGAAATTAGTTAAAATTTCAATGTTTTACATATAAATATATACAAAGTGTACAGTTATTTTTGTTTTCTGTGAGTTATTTACAGGTGATCCCTTGAAAAGAGGAAACAAACTTATACAGATGCGATGAGCTCACCTACACCGTTCACTCTGAAGAGCTGTTTCTTTAAATAATGAACAGCTCTCGTTAGGACTTAGAAGATTATTTCAACTGCCGCTATGCAATGTGAAGAAGTGTTCACGAATGAAAAGCTTGGGTCGGTAAGAATAAACCCTCGAATGGAAAGGAGTGTTTATAAACTTGTATTTAATAATGATAGGGCTAACGATAACCTCTTTGTGCGTGTTTTTGAATGTATTCGCTTAAAGATGACTTACCAACCGAATGTAAAGTGGGCACAAAAATAATATTGAACGATATGAAGGCCATTTACATCGAGTATTGGTATCCCTATAACTTGAGCGGTGAAATAATGTTAAATCGTACTTACAGCGTAGTGCAAAGCAACAGTGATGTGACTGTAGACTCGATTACGTGCGAGTTTAGTGTTTTAGTTAAGCGCAGTAGAATATAAAGTATTTTGATGTATATTTATTTTTAATATATTTAATTAATTAATATAATTGTATATATATATTTCGTCTGTACTGTTATATTGATGGTTATACTCCATCGTTTTGTATTATATTATTTTTTATTTAATTTTTTGATTATATATATATATATATATATATATATATATATTCCTCGTTCGTATTTCTTTTACTATTATTATTATTTTTTATTTTATTTTTTCGATCATATATATTCCTTCGTTTGTATAGGATTGTATATTTATTTTCTTCCATCCTTTGTGTAGGATTGTATATTTATTTTCTACATATTTCATGAAATTGATTCCAATAATTCGTCTAAATAAACAGAATGATGTAATAGTGTTTTACTTAATGCGGATTAATTGTATTTCTTTTATTGTTAATATTGGGATTCGTTTAAATAATTAGTTCGCTTGCTGAACAAATTTAAGGAGAAAGTCATTCTTGCCTTTAATAAATAAGTCATTAAAATAAATGGTGCTGCCTGGCAAATCACCCTAATAAGGTACACTTGAACATAATTAAAATAAGAAAAACATTATTTGGCAACGCATGTAAATAAAAATTAAAATAAATGATGCAATCTGCCAACTCACCGTAATAAGGTACACTTGAACATAATTAAATTAAAAACAATAACTGGTAACTCATCTAAATAAAAATTAAAATATATGGTGCAATCTATCAACTCACCCTACTAAGGTACACCTGAACATAATTAAATTAAAAATAATAACTGGTAACTCATCTAAATAAAAATTTAAATAAATGGTATCTGTTAACCCTCTTTATATAAAAAAATAAATATATAGTGCTCTCTGGTAACCCTTCCACATATAAATAACTGGTATCTGGCAACTCACGACCATCTATACATCAGATGCGGATCTCCTGGACGCTCACTATGCGACGGACTCCGGTGGAGTAAAGAACGCTCTCTCCTCTCTCCTTCTTAGGTTAAGGCTTAGATTAGGTTTCTCTTTGGGGGATGAGGACATCCCACCTTCTCCCCCAAAGACCCTCCTCCTTCTCCTTTCTCTCCCTCTCTTAGGTTAAGGTTACCCCTTTGGGGGGAGGTCATCCTCCTTTCTCCCCCCCGAAGCTCCCTCCCCTTCCCCTTTGCAGCATTGACTTGTTGCATAACCCCTTCACCCCTTTGCAGCATTGATTTGTTGCATAACCCCTGCCCCTTCATTGCATAACTCTTCCCCTTCATTGCGGAACCCCATTCATTGCATAACCCCTCCCCCCTTGGTGCATAACCCCCTCCCCCTTTATTGCATAACCTTTTGCAACATTGATCAACATTTGCAACATTCCTGCACTCGTCCATTTTGCGCATACTACTACTGTTAATTATGCTTGCTTATCTAATGTTTCGTAATTAAAAATAGGATTTGTACTTAAGATTCCCACGGTGAAATCCTTGAAGACGTGTCTTGCTGGCCATTTGTTCCTGGATAAAGAATGAGCGTGAAGAACTTGGACGTCGTGATACGCCGGTCAACTGATATATCGACAATTAGTTGAACGTTGGCTTTAGTTCCAGGGTCTAGAAGACTGGAAGAATCCTAGATGTTGAGGTCGCCAGCTGTTAACCCTCCATCGATGGCCTTGGGTGGTTCGAGGTTGACGGGGGTTCTGCTTAGGTGGCAGCAAAGGATTTCTCACTCTGGGTAGTTGGTACTGTGTAGAGAATCACAATAATTTCTTTTGTACTACCCTCCGATTTCTTCTTGTAGCGGATCGGAGGATTCTGTGAATTCTTACTAGCGTATCGTAGAAGTTTGTGAGGCAATGCTGGTCTCAGACTTAAGACCTATTGCTTTGTAACCTTACTGTTTCTTGAAGATGCTGTGTTATTCTAAAACTAAATTCCCTTGGAGAAGACAGGACTCAGAGGAGAAGATAAAGATGTCCTTTTACCGAATTTTACTGTTCCTAAACATCACTGGTAATGCTTCAGCCTCTGGGACAGATCAGACAGAACAGAATTTGAAAGGTTACAATTTTTATATACTATTTAAACTAGTGACGTCATTATTATTTAATTTGACTTGTTTTTTTCGATTTTTAATAGGCTGAATTCTTTTGCTAATTCGAAAGAATTGTTTGGTGTATTGTGTGGATCTTGCAGAAAATGATAAAACAAAATATTTGAAGATGAAGGCAAATTTTGCTGTAACAGCATATTGACAAATCTGATGTTATCATGATTTGCCTTGTCAACTAAAAATGGAAATGAAGATATGCATTTTAATATGAACTAAAATAAAATGCTGATTCAGGATATGAATTTCATCTTATATGATTTAAGAGAGAATATGTAAAAAAGCAAAATAGGTATTGCAGAATTTAACAAGATTACATGATTAAGCTTAATAAGAAAAACATGTTGGTAGCTAAAAAAGAACGATTCATCAAGATATCATTGAACAGAAAATCACCTTAGCAAAAACTAAATAAGAACAAAAAAATAAATAAATAAAAAAAAATATTTTCCAAGCTTGCATGAACATTATAGTATACACTTAGAATGTCATGCGAGTTTGGACTTTATATGCGAAAATGAATGTTAAAATTATAATTTTTACATATATGTCTGTGTGTGTATGTACAAAACTACCTTATCAAGATTCGATCCCACACCTCTTTAGCAGAAGGTAATGGTACTAACCACAACTCTATCAAGGGATAAAAAGCCTTCGCGCGTTCATGCATATATATATATATATATATATATATATATATATTATTTATTTATGAGAGAGAGAGAGAGAGAGAGAGAAAGATTACGAGAGATTACGAGAGATTACGAGAGATTACGAGTATAAGAAAAAGAATTTCTCACAGATTTCATATATTATTTCAAAGACAAATTCTATATCTGATAAATTCTTAACCCGCAAGTGAGCATTTTCGGGTGTGCAGAATCCTGTTAACATAGACTGAAATTTGGGAGAAAATAAATAATGGAGGAGGGTTCTACACTCTGATGGTTTTCTTTGCCATCAAACCTAACGAAGAATTTCGCGATGGTTATGATCAGAACGGTGTCGAAAATTGTCATTCTTCATTGTATTCGTACAGTACTGTATATATGGTGAGTTATTGGAAACCGATAAGTATCCCCTTGAACCTCGTTATTACACTTTTTAGAGTTTTTAGTGAATAACTGTTTCAAACAGCGTTATATTTAAAAAAATAATATAAAATTCTTATGAAATCAGAAAAATACAAAAAATTCTCACTATCATCGCAATAATGAGACGAGATACTCGACCAGAATTTTTAAAGCAAAGGAGAGCATCATCTTAGACATTAAGAGACACTGAAATTTAATCTTCTCCCGTAGGAAGGAGATCAGATTTACAAAGACGATGAAAGAGAGTCAAGAGTTTAGCAGTTGGAGAATAATTGGTGGAAGACGGAAATAGCGTTAGCGGATTTCCGATACATGAACAATGTGAGATCGGTGAAATTATGTTTTGAAACTAAGAGGCCAACAAAAGGCAAAAGGACTCCATTTTCTTTTTCAAATATATACTGGTAAAGTTTTCAGTAAGAAAAACAAAGGAATTAAAACTAATAAGAAACTCACTCCAATAAAGGTGAGCGGGACAAAAGGCACACATATTGTCATTGTAACATAATTTTATAACCAGTTACAGATATTAAAACCAGGGGGCTTCAGCAACAAGAACCTCCATGTATATAAACAAGGAGGTTCCCGTGTTGGGAAGAAAAAACTTGTTTGAAGAATGTCTTTCCTCATAACAGTTCCTGAAATTGAATGCGCTGAAAATGTATGCATTATCGTATATATTAATATTGTTTTAAATTTGAACAGATACACAGACATAAAATAGTTAATGAACGCTTTACCTTGTTCATCTGCGGCGTAAGACTGGTGATTTTTCCCGTCAGCAAAAGGTTTTTCAACTTTGGAGAACACTTCCTCATCAAATTCTCTTTGACTGAATTCCTTACCATCCTTTAAACATTCCAAAAGTTTCTCCGCAAATAAACTCCATCTGTTGATTTAAAATTATTAATTAATTTAATTCATTTAATGATTCCGATTTTGAAGGTAGAGATAAAGACGGAATCGAATTTTGTTTGTAAATCCATTAAAATGATTAGATGATGTAATAAATAGAAGTGAAGATTATATCGTAAATAAAACGTTACATCACGCAATTTGGGATTCATATAATAGAAATTGACATTTCTTCATGGAAATGAGAGCTCCATCATAGGAATAAGGATGTTACATAATACACGTGCTCGGAAGGGAGTTACATCAGAGAACTGAGAATTACATCAAAGAACGGCGGTTGCACCGTGGAATGGGGGTTACACCGGCGAAATAAGGGTTACATCGCAGAAATGGGGTAGTAGTGCACCATAGAGCGATTTGGTTATTCAGTGACATAAAAATGCCGTAGAGACCAAATCGTATTCCCTGAAATAAAAATAATATCAAAAATAACTTCACTCAGTTATTATTTACACGATTTTATTTCTCGATTTAAGGACAATTATAAATATTTTATAGATGTTGCTCTCCCATTTTCACTGATTAATATAAAAGGAATGACGTTCTAGTAAGAAAAAAAGGCCAGGTTAAAAGTTGGCTCCTGAATATAGACTATGATATATATATATATATATGGAATAACACGCATAGGCACGCGTGTTTTTTTTATGAAATAAAACTGCCCCATCAGGATTCGAACCCGGAACCTCCTAAGCAGGAGTCGCAAGCGCTATCATCCCAGTACTCAGGAGGTCCAGGATTCGAATCCAGGTGGGGCATTTTGGTTATATATATGTTACGCCCAAACATCGAAATCACTCAGTGAGCGAAAAAAACAGCCACAACGCGTTGTGGATGCACCTAAGTGACCACACACCGATGTTAGATATTTTTTCGCTTCATGGCCGTTCTCAAACAACCACAACGAGTTGTGGACGATTCGGATATGACCACAACGCGTTGTGAACGATTTGAAAATTATTGAATGCCCGGTTAGGTTAATTGAATGCCCGGTTAGGTCAACTGTACGCCCTTAACGATTGGTTAGGTTAAGTCGTGATATTTTCGTTATAACTAACGAAAATATCACGGCTTAACCTAACCAATCGTCAAGGGCGTACAATTAACCTAACCGGGCATTCAGTTAACCTAACCGGGCACTCAGTTCACCAAACCTGGCACTCAGTTGACCTAACCGGGCATTCAATTAACCTAACCAGTTGGTTAATTTTCACATTTACATCTCATTCTAAAGTTGCTTAAAATTAACCGAAACCTACGGGAAAATTATTGATAATAATTTTTTAAAGGACTTTATTTTTTTTCTAGCATATCTGCTTAACTTTGCTTTTTAATCGGTGAATACGTCGATAAATATACTTCGTGTTTATATCATTTCAATATACGTCGTGTTTAAATAGAGTTTGATATATATACACAGGGTGTGTCACGACGAAATGTCATAACTTCGGGAACTTATAGCTGAGGTAATTCCCATTCAAAAACTTCATATGAACATAGGTCCGATTCTTAACGGTTATGGAGCTATGGATGTTTGAATGTTTAAAAATAAGAATAAGCGAACAAATAGCGGCTAAAGTTTTTATTCATGAATTTTAAATAACTGTTCAAAATGACTACCCTCGGTCTCAATACACATCGCGCCTCGTCTGTGATTCGCGCGTGTAGCTCGCATTAATTCATTATGATTGTCCTTTATGAGGGCTGCAGCATCCATAATTCGACGGAGTAATGCATCTCGTGTTTCCATTTTTCTCTGCTACACCAGCTCCTTCATGCGCCCCCACAGATAAAAATCTAGAGGGGTTAGGTCCGGAGATCTGGGTGGCCAATTTTGTGCACCACCACGACCGATCCATCGACCAGGGAAACGATCATCGAGATGCGTTCTCACTGCACGGCTAAAATGGGGAGGAGCTCCGTCTTGTTGGAAGTACATACGCAATCGTGTTGCCAAAGGTACATCTTCTAACAGTGACGGCAGTTCGTCTTGCAGAAATCGTAGATAAATGTCACCTGTAAGACCACCTTCGAAGATAAACGGACCAATCACTTTCCACAATGGCTTGAGGATTCATTTCTGACCACACATATGAATTGCGAGTGTTGTTGACACCGTCGCGGGTAAATTGAGCCTTATCACAGACCAAGAAGTATCGTTGAAATTGTCGATCGGCATTGAGCCAATTACAAAATTCCAGCCGTTGGGCAAGATCCCCAGGTTGGAGGTGCTGAGCGCGCTGTACGTGGTATGGATACATGCCTTCTTCGTGTAACGTTCTACATACTCTCGTTTGAGGAACTCTAAGACGTGTGGAAATCCTTCTTGTACTAACATGAAGACTCCGCTGTACCTTCTGAATAATGTTTTCTTGTTTAGCCACATCTTGTTGTACCGGACGCTCAGATAAAACAGTAACGCTAGGAAATGAACCGCTCTCTCGCAATCTCCGAAAAACGTTGCTGAATACTCGTCGATCCGGAATTCTTCGAGTTGGAAAACGTCGTTGGTATTCAGCGACAGCAGCAGTAGTATTTCCATCGCAAAATTCGAAAACATACACCATATCGGCATATTCGGCATTTGAAAATGTGAAAGGCATACTGAACGCACAAAACATCAACTGCACGCTGTGAAACACAACCCTCTACTGCATAGTTAGTTCGGTTCGGTAAGTAACTGTCAATTCAGTTCCAGGTCACGCATGCGCATGCTTGAAATTCAAACATCCATTGCTCCATAACCGTTAAGAATCGGACCTATGTTCATATGATCTTTTTGACTGGGAATAACCTCAGCTATAAGTTCCCGAATTTATGACATTTCGTCGTGATTCACCCCTGTATATGATGAAAATAACCACGAAAGAAAAAGAAAACACGAAATAGTGCTTAAGCGCTTTCATCTAATGACCATTAGACGAAAGCGTTTGACCACTATTTCGTGTTTTCTTTTTCCTTCGTGGTTATTTTCATCATAAATATTATTCACCTGTTACTTTCATGAAATACTTTTCATATATATATTCTAAATAGCAGGGGTTCGGACCAACTGGCTTTGGGGGTATCTCAGTTGCCCTTAATGTAACTAGGGCATCAGGATGGCGTCGATGCTTCAGGTTGTAAGCTGAAAAGGGATGAATAATGAATGAGAGCTTGCATAACACTTTAATTGATGATTAATGGGAGTAGATGAACCGGCCTAACGGCAACGGGTTTATCCGTAGAGCATGGGTAATATGAAGTAATAGAATCTTTTCGGGTTTGGCTTGACTCGAGCTTTTATAATCTCGGGTCACGCACATGCGCTTTGGACTCGTGTCTTTAGAGCTTGGCGTTATCTGTGCGCGTACCGGAAAAGTAGCGGTCATTCTATAACATATATATATATATATATATATACGATACTAAAAATATGTATAGGCATAAAAAATAAAATTTACCCAATAAAACCTCGATAATTTTATGCTTTTATGTAATATTTCAATAACTTTTTTAATGTAAATAATTTAACGTTGGTTCGATTTAACCCTCAAAACATTATTTCCGATGAAAGAAAAAATATTTAATCAAGTAAGCATTTATTTCTGAACAATTTCCTAGCAAACTTTAAGGAACAGATAATAATAATAATAATAATAATAATAATAATAATAATAATAATACAGTGTTCAAACTTAAAACAAAAGTTTTGTGGAAAAATCTTACCACTGGATGACAGTTACTATAATTAATGTTTTTAAATGGAAGTTCTTTGCTTGCAAGAATTAAGCTAGTAATAATATGGGTCTGTACGACAAGAGGACAGTTTCCCTAACTGTCGGGTGCGCAAGATCTGCTGACTAAGGGTGTGGGTGAATGGGGGATTGGTGCGAAAAGGTCAGCGAAGGAAAATTAAGGGTGTGTGTGGATATTTTTCATAATTTTATTCATACTATACCCGGTTAGGTTATGTAAAAATTGTTTGGAAAACGTGTCACGTTCTATAGTACATTAATAAATGAAAACTTAATTTTTAATGCTACTTCACACTCATTATAATGCCAATAAATTAATCTCCATGAATGACACTCGTAGTTTAAATTAGTGGGGTGCGAAGGATCGACTTCGGTTTGAAGTGGGTATCTAAAAAAGTTTGGGAAATGCTGCGCAAGAGGAAAAAGGAAGTATATAGGGAGATAGATAAATGAATAAAAGAGAGAGAGAGAGAGAGAGAGAGAGAGAGAGAGAGAGAAGAGTTACAAGGAGTTACAAGGACAAGAAGAAGCCTCAAAGACCTTCCGGTCCACTCTGGGAGGTTCCTGTTATTAAACAAGTTTATCTTTCTTTCAACTATCCTAGCAGTATTAGAAAACTGGCTAGAAAAGCATGAGGCTCACTCCCCACCCTTCGCTCCCTCTCTGCCAGAGGCAGGTACGGAAAAAGGTTGAAGAAAAAACCTTGACCCTGGAAAAGTAGCCATGGAAATTTTACAGGAAAATGAAGAATATATAAAAAGCTCTATAATTAGCATGCCCACAGAGACACCGTACAAGCGAACTCCTGCAGAGTTACGTTATGTTTTGGTCTTAAACTATGAGAGTATTCAATACTTTGTCGAGTCTATTTTTAAACACATTTACACTTTGGCTGGAAACAACCTCTGAGGGAAGTTGGTTCCAGATATTAACTGTTTTATAGGAAAAGAAATTGCCGCAGACAGAGGTCCTAAATGTCTTTAGTTCCAGTTTAAACTCATTATTTCTTGTCGGATTGGCATTAAGTGAGAATAAGTTTCTGTAATCTACCCTGTCTATTCCATTGAGCATCTTGAAGTAGATGAGAGAGAGAGAGAGAGAGAGAGAGAGAGAGAGAGAGAGAGAGAGAGAGAGAGAGAGAGAGAGAGTTACAAGGACAAGAAATACCTCAAAAGGCCTTGCGGCCCATACCGAGGAGGTACCAATGGCTTACTGCCTCTCGAGTTACTACGCTTCGCCCGAGGGACGCACACACAGAACCTAATCAGACCGTGATCACTCCCGCCCAACGATTCGTCAACGGTGAGGACAGTGACGAGGTTGTCTTCGGTCGTCAATACTAAGTCTAGAACGCTTTCGCCTCGTGTAGGCCCATTGACCCACTGAGTCAGGAAGTTCTCATCAGCAAAGTCAACTAGCCTCCTCCCTTCGGCATCAGCAGTCCTGTCTTCCCAGTTTATGTCGCGACAGTTGAAGTCTCCTAAAATACACACACCCTGTCCCGTAACAGGCTACGGGACACTCGTAGTTTAAATTAGTGGGGTGCGAAGGATCGACTTCGGTTTGAAGTGGGTATCTAAAAAAGTTTGGGAAATGCTGCGCAAGAGGAAAAAGGAAGTATATAGGGAGATAGATAAATGAATAAAGAGAGAGAGAGAGAGAGAGAGAGAGAAAGAGAGAGAGAGAGAGAGAGAGAGAGAGAGAGAGAGAGAGAGAGAGAGAGAGAAGAGTTACAAGGAGTTACAAGGACAAGAAGAAGCCTCAAAGACCTTCCGGTCCACTCTGGGAGGTTCCTGTTATTAAACAAGTTTATCTTTCTTTCAACTATCCTAGCAGTATTAGAAAACTGGCTAGAAAAGCATGAGGCTCACTCCCCACCCTTCGCTCCCTCTCTGCCAGAGGCAGGTACGGAAAAAGGTTGAAGAAAAAACCTTGAACCTGGAAAAGTAGCCATGGAAATTTTACAGGAAAATGAAGAATATATAAAAAGCTCTATAATTAGCATGCCCACAGAGACACCGTACAAGCGAACTCCTGCAGAGTTACGTTATGTTTTGGTCTTAAACTATGAGAGTATTCAATACTTTGTCGAGTCTATTTTTAAACACATTTACACTTTGGCTGGAAACAACCTCTGAGGGAAGTTGGTTCCAGATATTAACTGTTTTATAGGAAAAGAAATTGCCGCAGACAGAGGTCCTAAATGTCTTTAGTTCCAGTTTAAACTCATTATTTCTTGTCGGATTGGCATTAAGTGAGAATAAGTTTCTGTAATCTACCCTGTCTATTCCATTGAGCATCTTGAAGTAGATGAGAGAGAGAGAGAGAGAGAGAGAGAGAGAGAGAGAGAGAGAGAGAGAGAGAGAGAGAGTTACAAGGACAAGAAATACCTCAAAAGGCCTTGCGGCCCATACCGAGGAGGTACCAATGGCTTACTGCCTCTCGAGTTACTACGCTTCGCCCGAGGGACGCACACACAGAACCTAATCAGACCGTGATCACTCCCGCCCAACGATTCGTCAACGGTGAGGACAGTGACGAGGTTGTCTTCGGTCGTCAATACTAAGTCTAGAACGCTTTCGCCTCGTGTAGGCCCATTGACCCACTGAGTCAGGAAGTTCTCATCAGCAAAGTCAACTAGCCTCCTCCCTTCGGCATCAGCAGTCCTGTCTTCCCAGTTTATGTCGCGACAGTTGAAGTCTCCTAAAATACACACACCCTGTCCCGTAACAGGCTACGGAGTTCGGTGTACAGGGCTGCATCCTCCTTGAGGAGGAGATGCGGAGGTCTGTACACCAAGATTACCCTATAGTTCGTCCCTCCCACGTTTAGATCGACGCCAAGCAGCTCCCGTTCCGATCGGAACTTGCAGTCAACCGGACTCAACGTGTCCCTGACGTATATTAGTACCCCTCCGCCCTCCCCACGGGTGTTGTCCTTGTGAAACATTCTATACCCGGGAATCTTGAACTCCCCAACGTAGTCCCTACGATCAGTATGAATCCAGGACTCGGTGATAGCAACGATATCCTGGTATTCTGATGCTAAGAGCGCCCGTAGCTCTCAAAACTTATTCCTCATCGACCTAGCATTAAAAAGCACTGCACGGAGGGAGCCTTCCCTATTCTGACCGCCTCCAAGCACGACCCGTTTCACGAACAGCCAGGGCTGTCGGGAGTTGAAGAGCCCCTCACCAACGAGGGGGCAACTTCCGCAAGAGCCTGAACCCCCTGCAACGGGGAAGGAGGGTCACCCACGTGTACATGGACGCACCTTTCAGTTGAAGGTACTTCCGCCAGCGGTTCAAGATCATCTCTCCCCGGTGGGAGCCCGTCCTCAATCCCCGGGCTTGAAATCACCGTATGGTATAGGTGCCGGTCGAAAAGCGTGCCTAGCACACCTTTACCCTTGTCATTAAAGCGGACACCATCTCTCTGATAAAGGTTCCACCTACCCGAAAACGTGTCGAAGAGGTCAACAAACCTAACGCCCAGTGGGACGCACAAGATAAACGAGATGGTGCAAGACTTGTCTTGCACCCTCTCGTTTATGTCAATGACCTTACTGAGCGTGTGGTCACGCATTCATCCGCGGTAAAATAACCTTCAACATTCCCCTGTCTGTCTTACGTTTTAGATCATCCGCGAGAGACATTATCTCGGTGATGATCTCTTCGGTCGAACCTACCCTACCGCCTTTGCGGAACAGATCGTTGCCACCAGCGTGGACAACGATCGCAGTCCTCCGACTAGCCACGCGCAGCTTCTCTAACTCCTTTCTTAAGTGCACCGTTCCCCGCCCGGGTAAGCACCTTATCTTCTTCCTGTCCCGGTTTGCAGAAGCAAAGTACTTCTCCTGGCCCCTGATCTCTGAGTCCCCAATCAAAACGGTGTCTTCCTCCTTCGCGCACAGGAGACTAAAGCGGTTAGAGGTCCTGACAGTGGCAACCGGTGTCTCAGGCTTCAGCTTTGCAGCCTTCTTGCACCCCTACTCAGCTGCGCTTACAACACCCGACTCACCCCGACGGGCAGCTACATCGTTCGGCTTCTTTGGGCCATCAGTAGGCCAGGCCCCTTCCCACCCTCTTTCTTTATCGGCCCCTTCCCGCCTTTCTCTATCGGACTCTTCTTTGCGCCCTCCCCTCCATCCACATTGCGTCGTGGTTCCATGCATTCCACGTAGGTCGCTGGCGATTCCTGACATGGATTTTGCACCCAGGACCCCGGTTGCACCTCTACCCTTTCTCCGGGGTCTCGAGCTCTGTCCAGTCCGCCGCTGGACCGCCTTTCCAGGGCGGCTATCCTATCAATAAGCTCCAGGGTAGAGGGCGCAGCGAAGCGACCGCCGGGCCTTCAACACCGACCGCCGGACCCTCTCCTCTAACTTCTCGTACAACTGCATGAGTTCACAAAAGCGTCACATGCTGGAGTGGTTGATCTTTTCGAAGCAAGCTTCTTTGAAGTTCGTCACCCACTGGCTTACTCCACACCTCGCGCACTCAGCCTTCAGTTTCGGCCGTCCAGTCATTATAATTTATTTTTCTAACTCCCGAATACACTGAATAAGACAAAGCGTTCTAGCAACGAAAGCTATCGAAAACGTTCTGATCTGCACCTAAAAATGGAGGGGGGTCGGTGAATTCTTCCCGCTCAAGCCGCATCCGCCTATCTGCCAGTGACGTACATCCCATCCAGAAGACTACACCTCTCGCTACTGCCGCACCGACCAAGGATTTCCCCAGGGCCGGAGAGTCCCAAACGTGTCGAAGCTACCAAATGACAAACACTCGCGACGCAGGCGTCACGGATTCCCCGCCAGGAGCGACAGCGAGATGCAGCTTCTTACTAAGTCTTACTAACCACTCACAAACGGCCAGAATCTTAGAATCCAGTGTTCAAGGGATATCCCACCAGACCCAGAGCTACGCCCGAGACTTTCCGCTGGCCTGGCAGCCAGCTGAGCAGCGAAGCTCTCTCACCTAAGAGCAGTACAGCCAAGTACCATCAATTGGTCACCAAAGGACGGTCGCAGGGGCTGGTCAGGCCATTACACGTTAGGAATGGGCTTAACGGGGCACTAGCCACAGCATACTGCACAGCATACTCCAGGTGCGGCTGAACCAAGGAATTGTACAGAGAGAGCAGAATCTCCTTCTTCCGAAATCGAAATTGCCTCCTGATATAACCCAACAGCTTCTGGGCTTTCTTTTCCACCTCTATGAACTGTTTGGTAAACATTAGGTCGCTGCTAATTAGCACACCCAAACCCTTTTCCAAATCTGTGGCCTCGATATTACTCCTAAACATGGAGTAGTCCGACTTGGGATTGACATAGCCTATGTGCATCACCTTGCATTTACCCAAGTTAAACGGCATTTGCCATTTTTCGGACCACTCTCCTGTCCTACGTAAGTCCGCACTCAGTTGCTCGATCGCATCGGGCGTCCCAACATTGGCCCCCAAGCATGGTATCATCAGTGAATTTGGCGATCTTACTGACGATGCCAACGTCGATATCATTTAGGTAAATGATAAACAACAGTGGCCCGAAAACGGAACCCTGAGGAACACCACTAGTGACCGAGGCCCAACCCGAGCTGGCCCCTTTAATTACAACCCTCTGCCGTCTATTCTTCAGCCAGTTTTCAATCCAGATACCTACTTCCCCACCGATACCCAGCACGCGGAGTTTGGCCATTAGCCGGCGATGAGGTACCTTATCAAAGGCTTTCTGAAAGTCAAGATAAAGTATATCAATCGCCCTACTCTTATCATACTCACTCCACATGACGTGGAAAAACTCGAGCAAGTTGGTGAGAACGATCTATGCCGCCTAAACCCATGTTGGGAGTCCCCAAGCAGCTTGTAGGAATCCAAATGGTCAACAATCCTACCCGCTGTTATCCCCTCTAATAATTTACCTACAACCGAAGTGAGACTAATGGGACGATAGTTCCCTGGACTTTCGTGATCCCCTTTCTTAAAGATAGGGGTTACGTTGGCTTCCCTCCAGTCATCAGGCACCTGGCCCATCTCCAACGATTTGTTGAAGACTGTAGGTAGGTTGGGAGCCACCTGGTCGCGCACTTTCGCAAGACTCTGGGGAGGAACTGGTCTAGCCCAGGAGTCTTAAACGCGCTCAGTTGGTCTATTCTATCGGCAGCGACTGTCGCGGTAAACCGAACACTATCCAGGCCAGCACCGTCGTACCTGACGCCTGGCTCGGGGATGACGCACGTGTCCTCGCTGGTGAACACTCCCGCAAAGTACTCATTCAGCACATTAGTGATGTCCGCGTCGGAGGTCCGCAGAACGCCGCTTCCGTCCTTTAACGGACCTATCCTGCTTCTAATGGGCTTTCTACTATTAACATAACTGAAGAATTCCTTAGGGTTCCCCTTGCAGAGGCTTGCCACCCGTAGTTCTTCGTTACGTTTCGCTAGCCTAACCTTCGCCTTCACTTCCCTACACAGGCGGACATACGCTTCAGTGTTCTCGTGGGAACGATTGGCCTTCGCCCTCCTATATGCTACTTTCCTATTTCGGATAGCCGAAGCGATGTCACGATTGAACCACTTAGGCTGCGTTAAAGCAGGGGTGACCGGTTTTGAGGGTATGGCAGCAGACTGCAGCACCAGAGAGAGAGAGAGTTACAAGGACAAGAGGAAGCCTCAAAGACCTTCCGGTCCACTCTGGGAGGTTCCTGTCATTAAACAAGTTTATTTTTTTTCAACTATCCTAGCAATAGTTTAAAAACTGGATAGAAAAGTATAAGGCTCTCTCCCCACCCTCCGCTCCATCCCTGCCAGAGGCAGGTACGGAAAAAGGTTGAAGAAAATACCTTGGCACTGGAAAAGTAGCCTAGGAAATTTTACAGGAAAGTGGAGAATATATAAAAAATCATTATAATTAGCATGCCCACAGAGACACTGTTCAAGCGAACTCCTGCAGAATTACGTTATGTTTTAGTCTTAAACCATGAAAGTATTCAGTACTTTGTCTAGCCTATTTTTAAACACATTTACACTTTGGCTGGAAACAACCTCTGAGGGAAGTTGGTTCCGGATATTAACTATTTTAGAGGGAAAGAAATTGCCGCAGACAGAGGTCCTAAATGCCTTTAGTTCCAGTTTAAACCTATTATTTCTTGTCGGATTGGCACTAAATGAGAATAAGTTTCTGTAATCTACCCTGTCTATTCCAATGGGCAATTTGAAGATTTGAATAAGCTGACGGCGCAACCTCCTCGTCTCTAAGGTAAACAAATTTTGGCGCTCCAATCTCCGTTAGTAGTTTTGCAGTCTCATTGAAGGGATCAATTTTGTAGCCCTTGATTGTACCCATTCTAACCTTTCTATATTAGGGTGTGTCAATTTTGTCAACTTTTTTCAAATCAACTTTGGTAGTGAAAATATAGTCTTTTCATGTCAAAATTTGAAATTGGCCAACCAAAATGAAATAAAATAACCCTTACCTACATCAATTTTACCTTAAAGTTTCAGAAATTGACTCCCTTACTAAATAATAGGAAATAAATTTATTAACTATTCATCTGTCACAGAATTATCCCACTGATCGCATATGGAGTGTTTTCAAGGTCATATAGTTGTTGTACAATGTACAAGTCACAACATGAATAGAACTGTCCCTCACTCTCAGTCCTCAGTTGCCTCTTAGATGTCATAGACGGTGGTTTGCTGTTATTGCTCTTGTACCTACTTCATAGTTATTCTACTAGACGAATACTACAGCTTAACTGTAAGTATGGATTATTGATTATTACAATTATTTATTATTATCATATTCTTCTGTCTAATTATGTTGTAATCCCATGAAATATCTTTTTATTGAATTTTAGAACATCGAATGACTAAAGTTTGAAACATCGTAATTGATATAAAATACTTAAATGTTTTTCTTTCTTTTCAGATATTCCTAAGATGCCCAAATTGAAGACAAGAGGTCAATCGTCATGCGACTTGAGCCTGTTAATCGGTACAGGCAAGGAGCTTCCCGTATCAGAACTACCAACAGTGCGAGACATGCTGAGACTAGGGTTACTCCTTCGTGAACAAAATACAAAGGATAGAAGGAACTACACAGAGAAAGAGCTCATAAGGGACATGATTCCCCCTCTTCTGCATCAGTGGAAAAAAGCTAATGTGTTATTCAAACCACCTGTACTCAATCAGTATAGAACTATTGAGCTAAAATTAACAAAGCTGTGGCACAAAGGAGTTGAGACATCACTTGGTAAAGGAAAACTAGCAAAGAAAAATAAATTTCTGCACACACTTGATACGCTTCTTGACATTTTTAACTGCCAGTGTCCCATAGAGTTGTGTTCTGGAGCCAATTGTTCTCCCTCATGCAGAAGAGAACCTCACCCTCACATTGATTGTCGCTGTCCTCGTGAGAAGAAGATCCCTGTTTTGGAGCTGGCTTTCATAAAGGCGCAGAGAACAAAGGCAGGAGGCCAAGGAAGTATGCAGATTGGTTCGGCAGATTATTCAGAAACAAAAAAACAGATTGTTATTGCTAAGAAAAAAGAGAAAATCCGAGAGAGGGAAGAAAGGAAGAAAAAGAAGAGTGAAGAAGCCACCCAAAGAGATGAAGAGCTCTATCAAGAGGTTTCTCACTTCTTTAAAAGCTCTTCAGATGAACAGAAAGAAGCAACATCAGATGATAGCTCCAAAATGCCATCTGAACCTTCGCCGAAGAGAATGAAATACAACACTAAAGGCATCTCAAACATTGCCCTTGCCAGTATTCGCCACCATACGGGGCTTCGAGAAACTGCAGAAATTGCCACTGCCGCTTGGATACATGCAGGCCTCATCAGCCGAGAGGATACATCCTTAGTGATAGATCATAATAAGATAAGAAGAGCACAAGAAAAAATAATGAAGGAAATATCTGATCAGCATGAAAAAGATTTGAAGGAGGAAGGGCTCTCTTGCCTTTTGTTTGATGGAAGAAGAGATGACACAAAAGTTCTCCCACAGGTAGAGGAAATTGACAGAAAGTTTCCCGGTCTCATCAAGGAAGAACACTACTCTGTGTGTTCCGAACCTGGTGGCCGCTATTTGTTTCACTTTGTTCCTGAAGCAGAAGTAGAAGGCAAGAAACATGCAGAGGCAATTGCTGATCAAATAATATGTTGGCTTCAAGAAAGAAAACTTAACAGTTCACTGCAGGCCGTTGGTGGAGACTCAACTGCGGTGAACACTGGATGGCAGGGAGGTGTTATGACGCATTTAGAGAAAAAACTTGGAAGAAGGCTTCTTTGGATTGTATGTGATTTGCACACAGGGGAACTACCTCTTCGTCGTCTCATCCAGGAACTTGATGGTCCTACAAAGAGCAACAAGTGGTCAGGCCCCCTTGGCAACATGCTAGATGAAGCAACGGAATTAGAAATAAATACAAAATTTCCAAAGGTCGAAGTAGGCCCTCCCCTTCCAGTGTTGCCTGAAGAAGTTATCAAAGACCTCAGCACGGATCAATCTTACGCTTATCGTATTGTTCAAGCAATCAGATCAGGAGACTTGCCTCAAAATCTGGCTCTCTTGGAGATTGGACCCGTAAGTCACAGTCGTTGGTTAACTACAGCGATTCGTTTCTGCAGGATTTGGGTTTCCAAACATGCACCGAAGGGCAAAATGCTACAGAATTTGATGTTGATTGTTGAATTTATTATTGGGTTTTATCTTCCTCACTGGTTCAATGGAAAACTTAATCCAATGTGGATGGAGGGGCCCAACCACATCTTGTTTTAATTACAGCTACTGAGAACCCAAAGGAAAGTAGTGGTGGACATCGTGTTACCTGTGGTGAGAAGGTCCACTTGGTATGCTAGGCCAGAGGCAGTTTTGCAAGCAATACTCTGCAGTCAATGTACCAAACAGCGAACTGAGGCTGTGGAAATCATTCTAAAGCTTAGAGGAACATCACTAGATGATGACCAGCTGGGTGACTGCTCTGTTCAGACAAGGAAGGTACCTCCGATAAACGTCAATGCCACGAAATTGTCAGAATTAGTTAACTTGAGTTCGGAAGTTTTGGAGCTACCACTGACAACATGTATAACAAACAAAGATTTAACACAACTTAAAGAGGCCCCAATGCAAGTGCCAAAGTGGCCTTCTCACACTCAGAGTGTGGAGAGATGTGTTAAAATGGTCACAGAAGCAACTAGTCAAGTTTACAGTCACGAGAGGCGAGAAGGCTACATCAAAGCGCAAGTAACAAGCCGAATGCTGATGTCAAGGAACCGCAGCAAAAAGGACATGACTGCATTGGTTACTTTCAAATAAAGACTCTGAATGATATCTTGTTTCCACTTTAAATGTTAATAAGATGTTTGCGCACATTTGTTATTTTGTTACGAATTTACGGAAAAATGGAATTTTTGAATTAAAATTGATGTAGGTAGGAGTTATTTTTTATTGTTTTTGAAGCAAGGATTTATTTTGTATGCCAAATGATTACATTAAATTGCTACCAAATCACATGATTTTTCAATTTAGTCATTTCACCCCCAAAATTGACACATCCTATTTCTATATCCTTCCTGAGGGATTCGGATAGTGTATGCATATTATGGAAAAACTCTAACAGGTTTGTCAGACAGGTTCTATATCGTCTAAATCCATGTTGAGAATAAAAAACTAGATTGTTAGATTCAAGGTGATACACAATACGTTTTGTAATGATGGATTCCAACAGTTTGCCAACAATTGATGTTAAACTGATCGGGCGGTAATTACAAGGATTTTCCCCATCACCCTTTTTAAAGATTGGTGTTACATTTCCTAACTTCCAGTCGGTTGGAACTTTCCCTAACTCGATTGATTGTGTGAATATGGTTACTAATTCGTCAACAACATTGTGGCTAACCTCATTTAATACCCTTGGAAGAAATAAGTCGGGGCAAGGTGAATTGTATTTATTCATCTTATCAATTAATTGCTGTACCTCATTTCTCGTAAAACTTGTCTCTACGGGATGGTCATCGTCATATATAATCCGATGACTTGGCACTTCACTTGAGTCTTCCTCCGTGAAGACTGTAACGAAGAACTCGTTTAACGTATTACCTATATTTTTATCACCGAATTTCAGTACGCCATTTTTATCTTTTAGGGGCCTAAAGAATTTTTAATTGGCTTTATGCTATCAACAGGGGCAAAAAATTCTTTAGGGTTAACTTTACAGAGTGAGGCAACTCTAGCTTCTTCTTCACGTTTGGCTGATCTAATTAAGGACTTAACCCTCCTACGTAGGTTTATTTCGTTTTCTGAATTAGTCTGGTTGAAATGTGACTTACGTAGTTTGTAGGCTCTATTTTTTCCCGTAATAGCACTGCTAATTTTGTTGTTAAACCATTTCGGCGACTATGTTCACAGAGAAACTATTTTAGTGGGTATAAAAGTGTTCTGTAATATTCTAAATTGATCCTTATACGAGCTCCAGGTGACAGTGATATCCTCATTTATTGGAACTTAAGTATGTTTAAACTACTTCGGAAGCTTTCAAGATTTGCTCTCGAGAAATCCAGTCTCTCACGAGTCTTTTCGCGTGTATTAACTGGAACCTTGAGGTCAAACCTAATCAAATTATGATTGCTGGTACTCAAATTTTCACCAAGTTGAGGTGAATCCCCTTGTAGGACCGTCAACCCATTGACTCAATAAGTTAACATCGGCAAATTCCAACAGTCTTGAGCCCTCAGCATCAGCTGTTTTGTTTTCCCAATTTATATTACCACAATTAAAATCACCAAAAATCACACTGATCTTATTATTCACTATTCCGTTTAATTGGTTATACAAGTTTATATCCCAATCAACCGGGTAGTGAGGTGGCCTATATACTAGAAGTAAATGCACTACTTTATTAGTTAGGTTTAGATCAATTCCCAACATTTCACGAGTAGATACGATATTACTGTTTACTGGGTGCAGGAAGTCCCGAGCATACAAAAGTACACCGCCGCCTTCCCTTCCGTTCTTATCTTTGTGAAACATTTTGTAACCTACCATTTCAAATTCTACAAAATCCCTTGATTCAGAATGAATCCAGGATTCTGTTATTCCTATGCTATCAAAGTTCTCAGTTTTGACTAGCGCTATAAATTCCATTAGTGTGTTTCTAATTGATCTAGCATTGAAGAGCACAGTTTTGAGAGATTTTAAGTTGTTACTTCTCTTAATTGGCCTGAGTCGTTTCCCGAAGCAGTTGAATCAGCTGCTTGGGGAGTAGGATGAACTACTGTTGGAGGAGGACTAACTGCTGTGGGAGGAGGACCAACTGCTGTGGGAGGAGGACTAACTGCTGTGGGAGGAGGACCGACTGCTGGAGGAGTAGATTTAACAGTTGAGGGAACAGGATCAGTTGCTGGTTTGGGGAGTCCTAGTTTAAAAGATTATACAAATTTATGTTCAGTAAATCACCAAACTTATTTTTCCCCTTCTGATTAAAGTGTACCCCGTCCAAGCTAAAGTATTCCCAATTTCCGAAGAATGTAGGCCAAACATCAACAAACTTTAGGCCTTTTTCCTCACACATGCGTTTAGCTCTCTTATTTATGCTAATGGCTTTACTTAAAGTATAGTCACTAGCACGCATTCGTGGGAGAATGCCTACAACCATACCCATATCTGTCTTATTCCTAACCTTGTCAGTTAGGATCTTGAACTCTTTTACAATGGACTCTGTCTGCCCTCCTGTCCCTCCCTGAAAAACGTCATTGCCACCAACAAGTACAATGATGGGGCAACTCTTATTCTTGATATTAATTTTGACTAATTCCCTATTAATTATCTGACTCATGGCACCTGGAAAACATTGGAGTTTTCTCTTGGTTACGCGTCTTGCTCCGAAAAAGTCCCCTTGATTCCTTACCAGAGAATCCCCAATTAAAAAGGATTCCTCCTCTTCGTCGACAAGTAAGTGAAACTTATTTCTGACGGCAATGGGTTCCGAATTCTTATGTTTTGGTTTTGGTTTGGGGGTTTTTTATTTTTGACCAATTGGAATTCTCGTTCCTCCGTCCGACTTTCCGGAATATTCACCGTATTTTCCAAGCGAGCCGCGCTTTGTTCTAGATGTTTAACCTTACAGTTTATATCTGCTGATGTGTTTTCAGTCTGATCTTGTCCACTGGGTTGGATTTCCAATGCTACGACCTAAGCTTCAAACTTTTTTACTAATTCCTTTAGCTCTTTACTGTAATTTCCTTTTCGTGGTTTTCTCTAAGTTCACAAGACAAACATATACTGAAGGATGTGATGTCGCTGATATTACCTTCGGGGAAGTCGACGCACCAATGATTAACTTTACATTTAAAGCATTCCGCTTTCAATTTAGCTGGCCCTGTCATATTTTGTATCTTTTTTTTTACGATACGTTACTTTAAATAATACAATATGTTACTTTTAAATAATACGCTACGATACGATATGTTACTTCAAATAATACAATATATTACTTTAAATAATACGATACGTTACTTTTAAATAATACAATATGTTACTTTAATTAATATAATGGATGATGAGAGGGGAAATGGTGAATGCGGAAATAAACACGTGTTACAGACCGAAAACGGAGATGAATACAGAATTGAATGGAACCTGTGGGCTGCCGTTAATAACAATGCAGACTGATGTTAATTTAAATGGTACAATGCAATTTTAATTAATATAATGGTTAGTGAGGAGAGAAATGGTGAATGCAGAAATACAGAAATAAATAAATATGCGCAAACGAGTGGCACGTGTTACAGACCGGAAATGGAATTGAGTACAGAACTGAATGGGATCTGTAGGCAGCCGTTTATAACAATGCAGAATGATGTTACTTTAAATAATATAATATGTTATTTTAATTAATACAATGGGTCGTGGGGGAGAAGTGATGAATGCGGGAAATGGGCTTGCGAGAGCACGTGTTACAGACCGGAAACGGAAATAGACTCAAATATACAAATTTTACTATTTAACTCGTCTCAAAAATGGAATGTGTAGCAACCATCTAAAACAATGCAAAATTATTTCACGTTAAACTTACCAGAGAAACTCAGCCGAAAAATAGAATTTAAACAATAAGGAATTATGTTCGTTAATTGTAATTAAGAAACCGGAAAAGGAAATAAATTAAGTCTAATTAATAAGCAACAGTGCTTGGCCTAGCATCAATAATGAAGGAAATAAATATAATTATACTTATCTAACAAATTTTGTTAAATCAAACTTTGTCACAACACTTTCACACAACTATCGAAAATAATACTGGAGAGACCACATAGCACGTCTGCTTCGGACAAAGTCTAGAGAGAGAGTTACAAGGAGTTACGAGGAAAAGAAGTACCTCAAAAGGCCTTGAGGCCCATACCGGAGAGGTACCAATGGCAACGGGTGCCAGGGAAAAATTCCTACACCCTCAAATAGTGTGCAAGATTCGGTCTAACCTTTATAAGAACAGATCCACAGAAGAACTGTTCACAACTTCTGAAGGTAGCCTGTTCCACGTGTCACAGATCTTATAGTTAAAGTAATTCCCACACACACTAGTGCTAAACCGTTTTAAATCCAACTTCCAGCCATTGTTGCGAGTTCAGTTATCATTTAAACTAAACATGCTTCTAAAATCGACATCGTTGAACCCGCGTAGGAGCTTGAAAACCTTGATGAATTGACTGCGCAGCCTCCGAGTTTCCAGCGAAAACAAATTCAGGGCGCGGAAGCGTCGATTGTAACCCATATACCAACGGAAGGGATTAACTTTGTGCCCTCGCCTGGACTCGCTCCAGCCTCTCAATATCTTTGCTGAGGGTGAGCGACCAGAACTGCACAGTATACTCCAGGTGCGGCCGAACCAGAGAGTTGTACAGAGAGAGCACAATCTTCTTGTTCCGAAATCGAAATTGTCTCCTGATATAACCCAACAGCTTCTGGGCTTTATTTTCCACTTCTACGCACTGTTTGGTAAACATAAGGTCGCTGCTAATTAACACCCCTAAGTCCTTTTCCAAATCAGTGGCCTCGATATTACTCCTAAACATGGAGTAGTCGAACTTAGGATTGGCGTAGCCAATGTGCATCACCTTGCATTTACCAAAGTTAAACGGCATTTGCCACTTTTCGGACCACTCTCCTATCCTACGTAGGTCCGCACACAGTTGCTCGATCGCCTCGGGCGTCCCAACATTGGCCCCCAAGCTTGGTATCACCAGCGAATTTGGCGATCCGACTGACGATGCCAACGTCGATATCATTTATGTAAATGATAAGCAACAGTGGCCCCAAAACGGAACCCTTAGAAACCCCGCTAGTGACCGAGGCCCAACCTGAGCTAGCCCCTTTAATTACAACCCTCTGCCGCCTATTCTTCAGCCATTTTCAATCCAGCTACCTATTTCCCACCGATACCCAGCGCGCGGACTTTGGCCATTAGCCGGCGGTGAGGTATCTTATGAAAGGCTTTCTCAAAGTCGAGATAAAGTATATCAATCGCCCTACTCTTATCAAATTCTTAGGTTTAAGTTATTGATAGAAAACACACAGGATAGTAACGTAATAGAAGTCCCTGATTTTCGTAGGGCTAATTTTGATAGTTTCGCGGATAGGATGAGAGTAGTGGACTGGGATAACTTATTTATGGGTAATGACACAAATTTGCGTTCGGTGGCGTTTAAAGAAAGTTTTAGGAATATTGAAAGGGAGTTTATTCCTCGTAGGCCCAAGCGCGCTAGTAATCGTGGTAGACCGAAGTGGTGGAGTAGGGAAATAGGAGAGTTTATAAACGAGCGTAATAGAGCGTATAGACTTAGTAAGCGTAATGGCCAGGTAGCTAACTTTAATAGATATATCGAGCTTAGACGTCAGGTTAAAAGATCAGTTAGGAATGCCAAGCGTAATTTAGAGATACTTATAGCTGCGGATAGTAAACATAATCCAAAAAAGTTTTTTGAATACGTTAATAATCGTAAGCCGGTAAAAAATAACATAGGCCCTCTAGTGGATGTTAATGGCGCTTTGGCTTCTGACGCTCAGGCGATGGCGGTTATTTTCAATAACTTTTTTGCGACAGTTTTTACCGTAGAAGACGTAAATAATGTCCCCGACGTGGATGATATCGTTCCATTTAGTAGCGAGACTATTTTGGAAGAAATAACTGTTTACGAGGCTGAGATTGCGCATTATATCGATAGGCTAAAAGTTAGCAAGGCTCCAGGCCCAGACGCTTTTTATCCCAGACATTTGAAAGATTTGAAAGAAGTTATCGTAGGCCCCTCAACGAAGATCTTTAATCAGTCACTCGAAACGGGGATTATTCCTGAAGACTTTAAATTAGCTAACGTCACGCCTATTTTTAAAAAAGGCGACCGCGAGGTAGCTAGCAATTATAAGCCCATTAGCTTAACGTCAATTGTAGATAAACTTTTGGAATCCGTAGTTAGGGATCGTATTATCGATCACTTAGAAAGTAGAGATTTGATTAATAGTAGTCAGCATGGGTTTCGACGCCATAGGTCTTGTTTAACTAATTTGTTAGAATTTTATAACGAAATAGTGCGCGAATACGATAGGCATAGAGCAGCTGACGTTATTTATTTAGATTTTAAAAAGGCGTTCGATACAGTTCCGCATAGGAGACTAATTGCGAAGGTTAAAGCGCACGGTATACGCGGTCAGGTAGCTAACTGGTTAGAAGAATGGCTTCGTGCTAGGAGACAGAGGGTCGTAGTTAATGGTAGTGAATCAGGGTGGTTAGATGTAGGTAGCGGTGTCCCACAGGGTTCAGTGTTAGGCCCATTGCTATTCGTAATTTACATTGACGACATAGATGTAGGATTGACTAGTAACGTGTCAAAATTCGCGGACGATACTAAAATAGGCGGTAAGGTTGTTAACGAGGACGATAGAAATAGGATTCAAGACGATGTAAATAGGATTATGGAGTGGACAGATAAGTGGCAGATGCAATTTAACGTAGACAAATGTAAAGTTTTGCATATAGGTTCTCGCAACAATAATTACGCGTATACGATGGATGATAGGGAGTTAGCGAGCGTTGACGAGGAAGTAGATTTAGGCGTACGCGTATCTAAGGATTTAAAGGTTAGGAACCAGTGCCTGGAGTCTTGCGCAAAAGCTAATAGGATGTTAGGTTTCAAAGCGCGTAATTTCAAATTTAAATCGAAGAATATTATATTGCCCCTTTACAAGTCCCTAGTCAGGCCTCATTTAGAATATGCAGTTCAGTTTTGGTGCCCGTACTTGCGTGAGGATATTGATAGGTTAGAAAGGGTTCAGCGTCGTGCCACGAAACTTATTCCGTCATTGCGCAATAAGCCTTATGAAGATAGGATTAATGAGTTAGACCTGTATTCACTCGAAACTAGGAGATTAAGGGGGGAGCTTATTGAAGTTTTCAAAATCGTTAATAACATCGATAACGTAAATTTTGACAAATTGTTCACTTTTGATAATAGTAATACTCGCAATAACGGATTTAAGTTGCGTGGCAGGCGTTTTATTACTAATATCGCTAAAAACTTCTTTACGTTTAAAGTAATTGATAAATGGAATAATCTTCCCGCGTCAGTCGTTCATTCTACCAGCGTTAATATGTTTAAGAACCGTCTTGACAGACATTTTAAAGGTATTAACGTTGTTTAATTTAAAAAACAACAAAGTTAGCAACAGAAGCTCTGGTGGTGGTGCTCGAGGATGAGTCTGTTGACGATGAATGCCAGCTTGTGACATGCCAGCGTGTGATGCCAGCAATAAAATTATTAAAAAATATAAAAAAAAAAATATAAAAATAAAATTAGACTAACACGAATGTAGATGTAGCTCATAGCGTAAACTAACCCACTTTTTGTTTAACTTACCTACTTTTTTTTTTTTTTTCTTCTTATCCTCTCCTTACTTTGCATGTCTCTAACTCTTTTATTGCATGTTTGTAGTTTGCATGGTATGACAGTGAGTTAAGACTGTGTTTGCATGGTTTGTAAGCGTTCTTATTTTACTTCTTTTCATCTTTCACCCCTCTCCTATTCTCTCCGACTATTTTTCTGACTTGTCGGCAGTGGCCGGCGGATGATGATGGTGAGACACTTTTCCTCTTTTTCTGAATGAATGTTAACCCATGAGTGATAGGTGTTGCTCTTACTTAACCCCTTATTCTCTTCTCTTCTCTTAACCCGCTACTCTTTCCTTTCTCTCGGGCTAACCTTAGAGTGGATCTTAGGGTCTTTGTTAGCCTTAGCTTCTGTAGATCTTCTGTAGATACTCACTCCACATGACGTGGATCATTATTATTATTATTATTATTATCATTATTATAATTATTATCATCATTATTATTATCATTATCATAATTATTATTATTATTAGTAGTAATTATTAATCTTAATTTTTAATATGTAGAACCTCTATATATTTAATTGCGGACCAAAACTACATATTTTTAAATGATTAACTTTTAGTACAGGCATTATGTCCCATGACCTCGCATAAATTGCAACAAAACTCTCTCACTTGCATTATACCTAGGAACGTGTCCTCTAAGGCATATAAAAAGTCTTAAGAAATCTTGCGAGGATTTTTTTATTTTTTGGATTGTGGGAAAGCATATGAAGGCACCTGCTTAATCTAGATTCACTCCGCTCTTATTGCACTAATATAACTGTACTTCTGACAGTCCCAGTTAGCCAATTTGTACCCTTTACAACTCCCTGAACCATGCATGGACGTTTAAAAATTCCATATTTCTCTTTTCAGAAATGGAAGTATCCGAACAGTGTGCCATATGTAAGCAGCCCATAGGTGGGAGAACATCATCGGCAGCAACTCTCGGTGAAAAAGGGAGCTCAAGCATCAACCAGTCAAGTGAAGCAAGGAAAGACAATATTCACGCTGTAGCTGGGGAAAAGGTACATAAAGACTGCCGTCGCAAATACTGCAACCCACAGCAAATCGCCAAGGCTATTAAACAACAGAACACGGAACCTAGCACAAGCAAGGAAAGGCACGTACTTAGGTTTTCTGAAGAAAGCTTTCACTTAAAGACTGACTGCCTCTTTTGTGGCCAACCAGCCAAGTTTGGAAAAAAGAGAAAGTAATACGATGTTCTTCAAGTTAGGACCATTGAATTCAAGGACACAGTCCTGGCAACATGCCGTGAACGAGCCGATGGTTGGGCAGATACTGTGCAAGCACTAATTCTGCACGTTCATGATGTCCATGCTGCAGACGAAGTTTACCACCAGGCATGTACTGTCAATTTCTGGACAAAGAAGCAGATGCCAGTAGCTCAACAGAACACAGAGCGGTCGAAGAGGGCAGAACTGGGCGGGCCACAAGATGACGAGAGAACAGAAGCATTCCTGGAGGTTGCAACTTTTCTTGAAGAAAACGATGACGAGCAGCTCACCATCAATGACCTTATTAACCTCATGGAACAGAAGTTGACTCTGAATATGAAGCATACAGTTACCCTTACATGAAGATGAAGCTGCGAGAACACTTTGGTGACAGGGTCATCCAAACCGAGATCAATGGCAAGCTAAACGTGGTCACCTTCAGGACAACAGCCAGGGCTGTGTTTCAGGACTACTACAGCCAGCAGAGGAAAGATCCTGACGTCGAAAAGATTAGGCTTGTACAGATCGCTGCTAAACTCATGAAAGATGATATCAAGGCAGTGCAAATATCCAACGAAGTGTACCTTTTTGTGATGAGCTGGAGTCTGAAGGGGCCTGCATTCAGTTCCTACCCGAAACTCTGAAGGTACTACTAGAAGGAATATTTGCTGGAAAAAATGTTGGTGTCAAAGTCACTTCAATTGGACAAGCAATGATGCAGGCTACCAGACCACGGGTCCTGGTGGCACCACTGCAACTTGGGTTAGGTGTGCAACTGTATCATCACTTCTCATCACGCTTCCTCATCGACTCACTTCATCACCATGTGTTCTGCTGCTCCTACCAAGAAGTACACCAATTCGAGGGAAATGCTGCTCGATCGCACGGAACAGACATACCAAACCTGACGATTGAGTTTGTCCAGTACGCAGCCGACAATGTAGACCACAACATCCGAACACTAGATGGCCATGACACCTCCCACGGTATGGAGATGAATGCCGCTATAACCCCTGGAATCCAAGCAGGCAGCCCAATCCCCAGGGCAAAGGTCAACCCCAGCGACATATCCATAGTTGGACGAGTGCAGATCAGGTATCACAGAGAAGAGAGTCGCGGGATGTCTGCAGTGACCTACCAGAAGCTCCTCAACATGAAGGCCAGGACGCAACCGTACATCTTGATGTGCTTTGGAAGACGTCCATCATGTTTGGGTCACCAAGGCCAGCAGCGTGGTCCGGAATGATGCAGCTTGTACATCATGGCGAGCACCCCGAGAAGGCATGTCAAGTTTCTGCCGATGATCGACATGAATCCGAGTGACACCACATGCATCTACTCAACACTGAAGTTTGTCAATGAGCATGCAAGGCCCCATGTCACACCAATCATCACCTTCGACCAGCCACTCTGGTGGAAGGCTCTGATGATCATCATAACTGAGCCTAACGGAGGCGATCTGAGAGAAATAGCCCCACGTCTAGGTGGCTTTCACACACAGAGATGAGTTTCCTTGGATGTATGGGACATCTGATGGTTACATCTGGGTTGCAAGAACTGCTCGAGTTGATCTATGCACCCAATGCAGTAGTCCACATGCTGACTGGCAAAGCCATTGCTCGCGCAGTTCGAGCACACTTCATTGTTGATGCAGCACTCAATGCCCTACTGCTCTCCAACATATTTGATGCCCCTCTACCACGTCAACCTGACAACTCAGAAGACAGAGTCTGAAGATCTGGACTCTGATGAAGCAGCCGCAACCCCATCAGATGACGACACTGCTGCAGACACGAGCGGGAGAACAGACCTGGATGAAGTTGCTGTCCTCTATGAGAAACTGATGGATGGTTCAATGTCTGCAGAAGTTTGCGTCTGATGTGCTGAACAGAATCAGGGACTGTCTTGAAAATCAAGCTGAGTCTGTGAAAATATCTTCCAGAACCGCAGCTCTCTGGGTTCAGTACATGGATATGGCAGATATCCTGCGCAAGTTCGTCAGGGCAGAGCGTACTGGTAACTGGGCATTACACCTGCAGGCCATTTCAGAAATGCTACCCTACCTGGCAGCATCAGGTAGGGTAGCATGTGGTGAGAAGAAGTAATCGTCTGTGGGCTGGACTTTCCTCAGATCTCATAATCGAGCAGGTGTTGATGAGGAGCATGAGGACTAGCAGGGGCCTCATGAGAAGGCGAGGAATGACAGAGCAACATCTGATGTCGCTGGTATCCATGCCTTCCTGTACAGAAGTTAACAAGACAATGCAAGAGCTCACCAGGGTGAACTACAACACAGAACAGAACAAGGACATGACGAGAGCTAGACAAGCCAGGGACAAGCCCGCTGACAGTTCTCCACTGTTCCAGGCGTGAAATCCTTTCTGCTCTGACCCAAGTCTGCGGAACGTTGTCACTGGGGTCCACGCACACCACCCTATCAACGTTCACACAGCAAAGGAAGCACGATTCTGAAATCCATGGGTGGGAAAACTGCTGCAGCGTATACATTCAGGAGGAAAGACCAGGTTGTCACACTCAACACAAAATCATCGGTCAAGATTGACGACGATGAAGTCCAGGTCGACCCACAACTCCTATTCCAGAGACTCATCACTGCTGCAAAGACATCAGATGACTTCGAATCAGCTTTCAAGTATGAACTATGCAGTCACACACCAGCCCTCTTCGATTCGTCTCTTCTGCTTCGAGAACCACAGAAACCAGCCCTGGCTAATACCATCTGGGGACTTCTGACACCTGATGTTCCGGTGATGACAGGTGATGCCCAGTATGTCTTGGATGGTGGGGCACTAGTTCAATGTATCCCATGGTCACGTGGAGCCACATACAAAGACATCTGCCGTCAGTACACTGAGTATGTGACAAAGAAGTATGGAGAAGCCATTGTCGTATTTGATGGCTACAACGGCATATCCACGAAGGACATGACACATCAGAGACGATCCAAAGGAAATGCTGGCGCAACCGTGACATTTACAGAGGACATGCATGTCACCATGAAGAAGGATTAATTCCTGGCCAACAAGCAAAACAAGCAACGATTCATCAACATGCTGAGTGAAGAGCTGCAGAAGAAGAACTGTCAGGAGATGCTTCAGGAGATGCTTCATGAGATGCTTCAAGAGATGCCGATCTCCTCGTTGGGCAGAAGGTTGTGGAGTCTGCTACGGTCACCAACAGTGTGCTGATCGGCGATGACATAGACCTCGTCGTCCTTCTGTGCTGCATACAAGCTTAGCGTCTCATGACCTGTTCTTCCGCCAAGAGCCTAAGAAGAACACAAAGAACCCTCGCATCTGGACCATCAAGGTGGTCAAGGAGCAGCTTGGTCCGGACATATGCAAACACATCCTCTTCCTCCATGCTGTCATTGGATGTGGGATGTGACACAACATCTCGCCTCTACGGGATCGGGAAAGGAGATTCCCTCAATAAATTCAAGACAAGCAGTCACTTCCATGAGCAAGCCAACGTGTTTGATGCACATTCAGCTTCTACCGATGATGTTATAGCTGAAGGACAGAAAGCCTTGGTGATCCTCTACAATGGGAAACCCTGTGGAAAGCTAGACTCTCTGCGGTACAAGCGGTTCTGTGAGAGGGTGGCTTCCAGCACGTCTCACGTTCGACCACAGAGTTTACCACCTTCATTAGCAGCAGCAAAGTACCACAGCCTCCGTGTGTACTTTCAGTTTCAAGAGTGGAGAGGATCTGGGGATAGACTCCTTCCAAAAGATGGGGATGGCGGGAGAGCGACGAGGGGCTTGTCCCTCTCCAGGCAGACCTAGCTCCTGCGGGTCATCAGGTGCAACTGCCAGACCGACTGCAGCAGCCTGAGGTGCACATGCAAGAAGCACGACGTTCAGTGTACTCCTGCTTGTGGAAACTACAGAGGATCTGGTTGTACAAACACAACACTGCTGAAATGTGGTGAAGATGAAGATGATGACATTGTTAGCTTCTGAATACATCTTATACATTGACACAGGTTACCCATGGTGGGGAGATGCTGGCAATATGGCAATTACTCATCTTCTATGGAGATCTATGCTTCTCTTGCATAATATAACATGTATATGTTCACTGTCAAGTTCTCCGCAGACTCTTTGTTGTATTCTGAAGGCTCTCAGTATTGTGAAGGTTCTCAGTATTATGCTTGCAATTTTGTGTTATATTTTACCATTACTTGTCGTGCCAGTTGATGTTTTGATGTTGTTCAATATTTGTATTTTAATTTTTTAATTAGTTTATGCAATGGCAATCTGCAATAATTGCAAATGGTCTTCAGTATTTTATTTCATCATCTACAACATAATTATGTAAGCATCATACCTAACTTGTTGACTTTTGTTATGTGTCAAGCATAGTATGTATCTCAGCATTGCTCTTTATTTTATTATTTTAGTATTAAATTTTTTAGCTATCGGCTGGGACTGCCTCTTAGTCCTTCAAACCCTAACTGCTTGCCAACAGTTTCAATAAAAATCAGTATCTAACAGTCCACTGAAACCTTCAGATAGGCTTTAACATGTTTAAGGAAGGCTGAAACGCGGAAAAAAATGACATTTTTGGGTGAGATCATATTCCAGTGATTTTCACAGGTTTCCCCTTCGAGGATACCTTAAGACTTTTTATATGTGATAGAAGACATATTCAGGAGTATAAAACAGCAGAGATACTTTTTGCAATTTGTTCAAGGTTGACCAAAGATTTTTCAGAAAATGCCTGTACTATTTAACAAAGTTAAAATTACAGAAAACAACTAAAATAAATCGAATTACGAACATAGCCAAAAATCAAAACTTAATGTTCTTAAACCTTTTTTATACACTTCTCATAATTATTATACCCTCGTGACCCAATTATCGCCATCCTCTTGAATATATAAATTACATACACCCATTCTGGTTGATTAAGAATGACGAATAAAGGCTCTAATCTCGACCTTATTCGCCGCCATATTAAAGGCATCGCCGTTCAAATGCGCATGCGCATATTCTTTCCTTATATGCAAATTACAACACGCCTTCAGCAAAAAGTAATGTAATATACAGTGTTGAAAAAGAGAATGTGTATTATCAATAATTTACCTGTATATTTTCTTAAAATTTTGTTTGCAAAGCTGTTACTGCGATGCAATATTTTTTACCTTTTAACACGACTGCTAAATAAATGTAACAAAGCTCGTAATTCATGTTAGTTCATTTTTGAACACCCTGTTCTTGGGAATAAGAAATCTAATCAATTACTTCCAACTCATGTCATTCCCATTTCCATTCGCGGTGCACAGTTGAGAATGAAGCAGATGAGAAATCCAGATTTCAGAAAAGTTTCTCTATTTGAGAGAGAAGGTCACTCCCATTCACATTTACGGTAAAGTCGGCAAATGAGAATCGCTTATAACCTAACCTAACCCAACCTGGAACAAAATGGGAAAGCCATGAACGAGAATGAGAATGGGAAGAGGTCGACTTGAGAATTGCCTCCTTCGAGATTCTCACTCGTGTCTTTCTCCCTCTTGGAAGCCAAATGAAATGGGGATGACAATGAGTGGGATGATACCATCTAAATTTTAATCCATACATCACGAATGGCGATAGAAAAGCTCGAAATGAATTCAAGCATATGATTACACGATACGCAATTTATACATAATTTACGCCAAACACCTGATTTAGTTTTAATTATTTATTACGTGTTTCATAGCACACATTTCCCTCAAACTTCAATTAAACAAGGAAACTGCGAGTAAAGGATTCGCTTTCATTTTAATAATTTGTTTCATTGCTCTAACTTTTATCAAAAAATAAAGGTTACTGCAAAATACAAACGCAGATTCTATATATATATATATAAAATTACACCAAACCGCAAGGAAAAAATATAAAATTAATTATAACACAGTGTTTAAAAAGACTAATTAATTTCGGCTGGTCACAACCAAGCCCTTTTCAAAGCCATAAACTAATTAATCTATAATAGTTATAAAACTTCCGTTCTGCGGAAGAGCTATGTAAGGTTAAAATGACTGTGAAGGCATAAACACGGACAGAGAGATAGTAGCTGTCGTACATCTGGCAGTTGGCAAAGGCAAACTATTGCCCAGATTTCAAACCTACGAAATGAGAAATCTATAAGTAAATATCAATCCTGTCAATTCGAAGGTTTGAAATCTGGGCAATAGTTAGTTTGCCTTTGCCAACTTCCAGATGTACGAGAGCTACCATCTCTCTGTCCATGTTTATGCCTTCACAGTCATTTTAACCTTAGCTCTTCCGCAGGACGGAAGTTTTATAACTTTTTTAGATATTTTAATTCGTTTATGGCTTCGAAAACGGTTTGGTTGTGACCAGCCGAAATTAATTAGCCTTTTTAAACACTGTTTTATAATTAATGTTATATTTTTTACTTGCGGAATGGTGTAATTTTATATTGTTGTGGTTATTGCAATTAAAGTTATATATATATATATCAGGGGCGTATATTCAGGGTGTGCTAGGTGTGCGCCGCACACCCAATAGATTTTCTGTAAATTAATATTTAATTAACCCTTTCTCTCCCTCTCTCAACTTTAGTCGAGACGAAAAAGATGCCCTAACCCTTAATTCCGCGCTCGACTGTTACCTCATTTTTTCATTTGTTTCGTTCTCTCTCTCTCGTCTTGCGCGGAATATCTCCTATACAAGCGTCGTTCTTTACGTTATTTATACTGCGTGTTCTTTGCAGTTGAATGTATATAATGTTACGGCATGCGATAGGTGCCCCCTTGGGGCATTGGTTTCTGCGAGTATGTAGAAGAATTACGGCATTTGGAAGAGTGAGGCCCATGGTGTAATGGTATCGCATCTGACCGGCAATCGGAAGATCCCGGGTTCGATTCCCGGGTGGTTACCTCATTTTTTCATTTGTTTCGTTCTCTCTCTCGTCTTGCGCGGAATATCTCCTATACAAGCGTCGTTCTTTACAATATATATATATATATATATATATATTTATATATTTATATATGTACATATATATATATATTCTTCTCCCCTACTATCGAAATATAAATTTATGTTTACCCCATGCCAAATCAAATGAAAAAGGGTGAGAGCGAGGGATCAGAGCGGAGAGTGTGCAGTCTGTGTACAGAACACCCTCCATATATGGTAAAGTGGGCGGGGCCTATGTTGCCATGGCCCGCGTCAGACGGCTTCTCAGCGAGCGAGTCAGTGACTGTCAGTTTCCAGTCAGAGATCATGGGTGAAAGTTTTTCTATCCAGTACTGACATATTACATTTTTGTCCCTTCCAGAAATATGCCAAACACTACAAAGTATATTAAGCACTCCTTTTTCAACACTTAGTTATGAGGACAAGTTGAAAGTGTTAGAGGGAGGAAGGCCATGTCCAGCACTCCCAAACTTGATTAGTCAACACAAAGATAAAAAGTCTGGATATATAAGGCATTTTTCAGTTTCTCTGTATAAATCTGTTGAGTGGCTGACTGGTTGTGAAGAGCGTTCTAAACTGTTCTGTTGGCCATGTTTATTGTTCTCAAAAGAGAATAATATCTGGAGTAAACAGGCATATTCTGATCTCAGTCATCTGTCTGCTGCTCAGCAGAAGCATGAGAGTTCGCAAGGCCATGTTCAGTCTTTTCTTAGCCATAAAATGTTTGGCAAGCAAAGAATGGACACATTAATTGATAAGCAAAAGGCACATGAAGTAAGCAGACACAATGAACAAGTAAAGAAGAACAGAGAAATTCTAAAACGGCTTATTGATGCAATATGCTATCTTGCTAAGCAAGAACTTCCTCTGCGAGGTCATGATGAGGCTTCAACTTTAGTGAACAGAGGAAATTACATAGAAATTCTAGAATTGCTTCGGGAGTATGATTCTCTTCTAGATAATCATTTAAATACATCCACTCTGTTTCAGGGAACTTCTCCTACTGTGCAAAATGACATAATCAAAGCTATAGCCTCTGTAATGAAAGACAATATAAAAAAGGAAATTAATTCAGCAAGATTTCTTTCTATAATGCTTGATGAAACTTCAGATGTTACGTCAAAATCACAGCTCTCAACAGTTTTACGTTTTGTTCATGAAGGTAAAGTATATGAAAGATTCATTGGATTTACTGATGTTAGTAGCGACAGAACCTCTGGTGGCCTGTTTAAGCATGTAGTGAACATAGTTGAAGAATATCAGATCGAAAGCAAGTTAGTTGGACAGACTTATGACGGAGCATGTGTAATGAGTGGACATATAAATGGCTTGCAGGAAAAAGTCATTGAAGCTTATCCTCTTGCAATTGTTATGCATTGCTATGCTCCTGTGCTGAATGTAGCATTACAGCAAAGCCTTTCCAGTGTCAAACAGTGCAAACACTTTTTCCAAATTCTGAGTGGAGTAGCTGCTTATTTTTCGAAGTCTTCTAAAAGAGTACATGCTTTAAATGAATTTGTTTCCAGAAGATTGTCCTCTGTTGCTCCAACGAGATGGAACTTCACATCTCGTTTAGTAATTACTGTAAAAAGTTACAGAAGCATTCTTACTGATTTCTTCAAGGATGTAATCGAAAATTCTGCAGATTGGGACACGGATGCATTAGTAAAAGCACGGGAATTCTTGTCATTCTTGGAAGATTCAAACAATATTGTTCCTTGAGATTTTTTTCAAAAGTGTTTGGGTATACTGATGTTTTGTACAATATATTACAGAGGGAAACATTTGATGTGCTGTACTGTAGTAAGAAAATAAGTGACGTTAGACAACAAATGAAATATGATAAGGATCACAGTTTTGAAGAGCTATGGCTTTCGGTTGTGTCTGAAAAAGATGAGCTCCATGATCCACAGCCTAAAAGATGCAGACGAGAGATAGAAAATGACGGAAAAGATGATTATCACCAGTTATTTTGCAAGATCATGAATAGCATCATTGATCAGATTCACACTTGATATTCTTCTCTCTCTAAATTAGAGTTTTTTCACCTTCTTGTTCACCTACTGAACAAAGTAGAGACCTTTATGGAACACTGTTTGAGTATGTGCGTCTCAAGAATGAACTCATGGTACTCTATTCAAGTTCAGAGTTCTCGAGCAAACATGTTCATGAACTAATGAACATAATGACAGTGAATGAACTCAGCTGCGGATTCAAAGAAGTCTATAAACTAGCAGAATTGATCTTAACAATTCTAAGCACCACTGCTTCAGTAGAACGTTCTTTCTCGGCCCTAAAACGAATAAACACATGCTACCGGCGGACACAAGGGCAGGAAAGGCTATGTCGTCTTAGTTTGCTTTCGATAGAAAAAGGGCTGCTAATAGACTTCAAGCAAAGAAGTTCCTTCTATGATGATGTTATTGCTCACTTTTCTTCTCAGAAAAGAAGACTAGCGTTTATGTATAAATAAAGTCGGTTGAAAGGATGCTGTAGGAAATTGGTGTTAGTTTTTTGTTTTTACTTTTGAAGTTAAGGTTCACCTATTTCTTCCAGTGCTTTGTTTATTCTTAAGTGTGGATTACTTAAGTTTATATGCTTAACATATTACACTGCTTAAACATGTGAAGCAAAGAAGTTCCTTATATGAGGACGTTATTGCTCACTATTTTTCTCCAAATAGAAGACTTGAGTTTATGTGCAAATAAGTTCGATGCTTAAAGGAGCCAGTAGGAAATTGGTGTTAGATTTTTTACAGTTCACCTAAATTCTCCAAGTGTTTAGTGTAATATTGAGAAGTTGGATTGCGTATGCTTACCATATTACTATTAAGATTTATTAATAACTAAGTTAACATGAATTTCAGTTATTAATTTTACTCCACATGATATTCCGCACATCCAATTCACACAGTCACCATCCGCCACTGATATATATATGATACACACAGACCGTGCATGGAACAAGGAACTCTTCTGGGATAATTAAATCCACTATAGTCCGAATAAGTAATGGTAAATGACAAATACCATAGTTTTTCTTTTTCATGATGCAAGCCCGACGTGGGCAACGGGTCTCTCGCAAAGAGGTCCCATAAATATAGCTTCCCTCACCAGCTATCTGCAAAGCAGACAGGATCCAGATAGCTGGTGAGGGAAGCTATATTTATGGGACCTCTTTGCGAGAGACCCGTTGCCCACGTCGGGCTTGCATCATGAAAAAGAAAAACTATGGTATTTGTCATTTACCATTACTTATTCGGACTATAGTGGATTTAATTATCCCAGAAGAGTTCCTTGTTCCATGCACGGTCTGTGTGTATCATAAAAAACTCAGGGAACCATTCTGAGTTCATTCCCATATATATATATATATATATATCTGTATATATACAGGGTGTCCCATAAGTCCGGCATCATAGGAAATTCATATTTTTCTATTTCTACAAACCATAATTCATATTTTTCTCTTTCTACAGGCCATAATGTCTGTGAGCAAGGAAGAACGAATCTAGATAATTCTAGTTATAGGAAATCGGAGTCAAAGAGAGGCCGCTGCTGAATTTAACAGACTGCATCCAGACCGCGAGCCAATAACACAGAGTTGTGTTGGCAGACTTGTTGCAAAGTTTAAGGAAACAGGATCCATAGAAGATAAACCACGCAGTGGACCTTCAAGGAGGTCCACTGACGATGATACAGCGACTGCTATCCTGGCTTATTTTAACAGAAGTCCCAATAAGTCTCTTCGGGGATTGTCCGCAGAGACAGGAGTGTCGAAAAGTAGTATCCATCGCATTCTTCAGGTTCACAAATGGCATCCATATAACCTTCAGATCCTACAGAAGTTAAGCGAAGATGATCCCGACCGGCGGATGGAATTTTGTGAATGGGCTACGGAACAATATGCTCGGGATGCCAATTTCCCGTCCACCATTCTTTTCATTGACGTGGCTGTTTTTTATGGAAATGGTGAGGTAAATCGACAGAACACCCGCTACTAGTCTCAAATCAACCCTCACTGGTATACCTCTTCAAAGGAACAAGGTGCATCTCGGGTGATGGTATGGTGTGGCATTTGGAAGGATCGCATCATAGGCCCACTCTTTTTCGATGAACATGTCACTGGAGGCACCTACCTACGTATGCTCAAGGAAGAAGCATTTTCCAGTGTCTTGAACGAAGAAGGAAATTTCCCAACATGGTTCCAGCAAGACGGCGCTCCTGCACATTACAGCACCCAAATAAAGGAATACCTGTACCAACAATTCCCTGGTCATTGGATAGGACGTCGAGGGCCTGTGGAATGGCCAGCTAGAAGCCTGGATCTCACGCCACTAGATTTTTATCTCTGGGGCCACTTGAAAGCGCTGGTATACGCAGAGAAAATTAGGAGTGTTGAACATTGTTATTTATTTATTTGTTGGGTTCAAAATCCCAGCTGAGCCGTGAACGGCCAAGTTCTAAAGGGCCAGTTCAACCTACAGCCCAAGTTAAGCTAAAATTAAAAACTTACGGACTTGAGGTCCTATTAGGTCCTACCTCAGGGTTGCTGACTCGATGTGGGCCTACCTTAGGCCTCAGTTGCATGAATTTAAGATAAAACAAAAGGGGCACTATTTATGGTCTTCTTTCTCAACCTTGCAACAGCAACACAACCTGGACTATTGCACGATGCAACAATCTTGTATCTAAACAACCAAACTGAATTGCAAGAGAGCTCTCTATAAGACCACACCCTGTAAGTACGGCATTCCACAAACGAGTAGAAAGGACGCGCAGCGCCCCAAAATGATGCCACCAGAGTCCCAAACAATGATGCCACAAGAGCCCAAAAATGCTAGCTCTAAATTAAGTGAATTTTTCACTAACCTTACAATTATGAGATGGATATATATACACCTTAACCTAATATATACAAGCAATGCTGCATCAATCAGCTTAGTCATCATATCGCCTTGGGACAACAATGGTTCTTCCTCTTCTAGATTTTCTAACACTCCCCACCGAAGAGGCATTGTTGTCATTACCTTCTGCAAGGTTAGCCAAGCCTTCTCCATGAGGCTGTAACTCAAATGTTTCATCTTGACTATCTGTGTTTTTGCTGATTTCTAAAGCATAGAGTTTTTGTATAGTTCTCTTCCTCCTGAAGTCTTTACCAGTGCAGACCTAACTAAATTGTCTTTGCCAACAAACAACTCTTCAATTATGCCAAGCTTGCAGCATTGCCTTGGTCTTTCATCCCCAATCATTACCACTTCTCCCACCTTGATACAATTTGCATTGGAGCCCTTTACCTTGCCTGATGGGTAATAATTGAGTTCTGGCCAAGTATTCCATCTGCCATCTCTTCCATAACTGATCTTGTAGCTCTTCAAGGTACCTGAACCGTCTGGTTAACTCTCCTTGAGTGCTCTGGATAGGCTGCAAGTCTTCTGGCACACTAGGGCTTGATGTTAATCGTTTACCACAAAGAAAATGATTTGGTGTCAATGGCTCTGCATCCTGCATACCGTTATAAACAAAAGTGATAGGCCTACTGTTCACCATTGCTTCTACTTCACATAAAACAGTGCAGAATTCTTCTTTGCTCAAATGAGCATTAGCTAAAAGTTTCTTTAATGGACACTTTACACTTCTCACTAGCCTTTCCCAAAATCCTCCCCACCATGGTGCTCTTTCAACAATAAACTCCCACTGTACCCCTTGGTGTGAAAGGTAGGATTGGAATCCTTCCTCTTTTAGCAAGGACCAAACTTCTTGGAGTTCCTTTGCAGCCTTTTTGAAGGTTTTTGCATTATCCGATATGATTTTATTTGGGAAACCCCTTCTGTTCACAAACCTTTTAAAGGCCAAAAGAAATACATCACTACTTAAGTTGCTTACCAACTCCAAATGGATTGCTCTGGTGGTAGCACATGTAAAAGACATATATAACCTTTGTTAGACTCCCATTGCTCATACACATAGACTGGACCTGCAAAGTCTACTCCCTACATCAAAGGGGGCAGTATAGACACACCGTTCTCTTGGAAGTGGAGCCACCTTTTCATAATAAGGCTTTGCACTCCAACGCTTGCAAACCACACATTTATGCAAGACCTTTTTTACTACTTGTCTAATTTTGGGAATCCAAAACTGTTGTCTGATCTCTATTATCACTTCTCTAACTCCAGCATGTAACAGCTTATGATGAGTATCCAGGATCAAAAGGTCCACAAAGTGACCCCCAGAAGGTAGCAAAATTGGATGTCTTTTCTCCTCTGGAAGCCCAGAAAACTGTAGTCTACCTCCTACTCTCAATAAATCCTGATCCAAAAACACATCCAAACCCTTGAGAGCAGAATGTGTTGGTAGAACCTGTAATGGATGGCTGGTGAGCAATTCCCTCTCTTCACCAAATTTTTCCTTCTGCACATACACCACCCAGTATTTCCTGGCTTGCTGAATCTCCTTACTGTTCAGAATTCCTTCCTTTCTTGTTTCTCCCTTAATATTGTTGGTAAATCTATATACCCATGCTGTCACTCAACAATCTTTTCAGACTGCTAATGTCCTCAAGCCTCAATATGGGGTCCTGCTTGCATAACTTGACAAATGTTCCAGTGCATTTTCTCACCTCACTCCCCATGCTTCTTCAGCCTGGCCTTCCTCCTACAATAGGATGATTAGAAGGCCAGTTTTCACTTCCAAGTTTTTAGCCACTCTGGCCCATTCCACACAAACTTGACTGTGCAAGATCTTTCACTGAAATTCCTCGTGTTGGTAAATCAGCAGGGTTTTGGGTGCCTGGACAATGCTTCCATTGCTTGGGATCTGTGCGCTTGAATTTCCTCCACCCTATTGGCAACAAATGGTTTCCATTTCCTTGCCTGACTTCTTAACCAGTGCCAAAACTATAGTGGAGTCTGTTCAATAATAGCTTGGAATTTCATAGAGGGCCAAAGACTTTTGCACTGTAACTGCAAGCCGACTAGCAATAACTCACTGCACCCATCAATTCCAACCTTGGAACAGAAAGCCTTTCAAAGGTGCTACTCTCTGCTCTTTTGCAGCAAACCAAACTGCAACTTACTTCCTCTTGCAATGCCCTCTTATATAAATACAAGTTGCATAGGCTTCCTCACTTGCATCACAAAAGATGTGCAGCTCCAAATTGTCTGGACTATTGTTCAACTCCCCAAAGTACCATCTTGGGATTTCAATGTCTCCAAGATGTGCCAATTCTTTGAACCAATATTTCCACCTTACCACCATATGATCAGGTAACTCTTGGTCCCAACCAAGTCCAATTTCCCAGAGGCTCTGAAACCAAATTTTTTACTTTATTACAAATGGAGCCAGGAATCCAAGAGGATCAAAGACCTTTGAAGCCAAACTAAGAGCTGTACGTTTTGTCCACCTTGTCTCATTCTCAGCCAGCTCTACTAAAGATTTCCCATTGAAGGTAAACAAATCATCTCCTTGCTGCCAAACAATGCCTAGCACCTTTGCGTCTATTGCCCACAACTCCTTAATACCAGAATCCTCAATACTTTCTGCTGCATCAGGTATTACACAGGACTGACTCATAAACTCTTGTAATTGAGAATGATTGGTCTGCCATTTTCTAAGCTCCATGCCAGCCTCCCTCATTACAGCTCTAGCCTCCATGAATATCTGTTTAGCCATTTCTGTATTATCCACGGAACACAGCAAATCATCAACATAAAAATTTTTCCTTATGTGTTCAATAGTGTTAGGATAGACTTCAGAATATTTCTTAAAATGGTACTGCATAGTAGCTGCCAACAGAAATGGACTAGAGCTGAGGCCAAACAACACTGACTTCATTCTATATGCTCGAACCTTAGGTTCATTTTCCAACAAGTCTTTCGTATCCACCCACAGATACCTTACTGCATCTCTGTCCTCTGGTTTTAACTTTATCCGCAAAAAAGCTTGCTTCACATCTGCAGTCAATGCTACTCTACAAACCTGAATCTCAGTAACAAGGAAAATAAATCTGCATTTAAATTTGGCCCAGCATCCAAACAGTCATTCAAGGACACACCACCTTTGTCCTTGGCTGAGCCATCAAAAACTACTCTCAGTTTGGTGGTAGTTTTGTCTCGCCGTACCACTGCATGGTGTGGCAGATAATGTGCCTCCTGGCTCACCAGCTCACCTTGCACCCTTTCAGCATAGCCCTCCCTTACATAGCTTAGGATGGCCTCATTGTATTCAATTAACAACTCATTTTTTCTTAGCCTGTACAATGAAGTCTCCAACCTCCGATTAGCTAGCTGAAGGTTTGAACCGGGTTTGCAAGAATCCTTCCAAGGGAGGCCAACTTCATAGCAACCATCTCTAAACCCAATCCCTTTTCCAAATTGCTCTAAAACATCATTGTTCCCTGTACTTGCCTGTTTGTCCTTTATGCCAATGGATTCAAGTTCCCAAAACGCTTTCAAATGCCTTTCCAAACCATGGCTGTTCTCCTCAATCTTAACAAAAAGAGCCTTAATTTCCATTTCATTGCAATAGCTATCATGTAGCATCCAGCCTAGCTTACTTTCAATAGCTACTGGGCCTTGAGATGTGCGGACAATATTACCAGTGATGAAGTCCCAATAATAGTCAGCTCCAATCAAAAGACTAATATCTTCTGTTCCTTCAAACTTATCATTGCCCAAATTAATTCCTTTAACTTGCAATTCTTGGACACATGCCATTTCTAAACAAGTAGTGACTGGAGCACAAAGTTCCTCAATCTCTACAGCTTGGACCTTGATAGTGGGACTTTGCGGTAACAACCCCTTAACCAGAACTTCTACCTTCTTAAATTTGGTTCGGTTTTGAACGGAACCCCCAAACCCAGAAATTCTTAAATTTTCCCTCTTAAGTTCTTTAAACTTCAATTTTCTGGAAATTCTGGTCTTAATAAAGCTACACTGGCTACCACTATCAAACAACACTCTTACAGTAGCTTCTCCATCATTCCCAATTAATAAGGCTGCAGTTGTTTGCAATAATCCCCCTTTACTTTTACTCCCTTTCATAGCAGTGGCATGTGCCACTGATGTCTCACCGGCTGGGGTAGGCCTACTAGGAGTGTTTTCACACAATAATGGCTGATGCCTGCCATGACATTTTTTGCACAAAATTTTAAACTTACAAAACCTTGCTCTGTGACCTTTCAAAAAACATTTAAAACATGCTGTGGACATAGTTACCCTGTCCTTTCTCTCCTCAAAAGGTAAAGCCTCAGCCACCTCACATTTATATGATTTGTGGTTGCCTTCTCAAAATATGCATGCCTTGATTCCCTTTAATTTATTCTCAGAGGATGCATGTAGAGCTGACACTGTACCTGGGTTATTCCTTTTTGTAGAAACTTTGGTGCTGTGCCTGCCTTTGTCCCCTTGTTTAACATCCCACTGTGCAAACTCAATTCCCTCTCGTCTTGCTAATTCTGTGCCTAAAAGACTTAACATCTGCTGAAGGGGGATGTACACATGTTCTGTAGAGTGTCCCCTACTTAATTCAAGCAAAATTGAGCTAGGCAATTTAGACTCCAGTATAGTAACCAACATTATACCATACCTTTCCATTCCTACACCCAAGTTGTCAGGGACCTAGTTCTAACTTCAAATTCATCATATAACTGCCGTAACTCCTTGACACTATTAGGATTATTAACAGGAGGTATAGCTAAAAGTTCACGGAGGTGGCTTTTAATTAAGATCTCTGGCTTACCAAACCGTTTCTTTAATATATCCCAAGCCCCATTATAATTAGCCTCTGTTAATGCTAATCCTGCTATTGTCTTTGCTGCCTCCCCTTCCAAGAGGGACTGCAAATAATTAAACTTCTCCACCGCACTTAACACTTGACTAGAATGAACTGCTGATTGAAAACTGTCTGCCCATCCTTGCCATTCCTGAATACTCCCAGAAAATGTTTCGAGTACAAGCCTCGGTAATTGAACTGCAGATCTGTTAACCTTAACTTCACAAACATCATTTGTTGAGTGTTGTGTTTCATTATTAGACCTGGTCTCTAACTGTAATGAGCTGCTAAACTCTTTTGCTCGGTGGCCTACTTTAATTATATCATCAATAATCTCTTCAAAGTAAATTATGTTATTTTCTATTTCATCCTCTTCTATAAGAGCCTCAATTTTAACATTTACTTCACTTAGAGCAACCTTTTTAGTTTCTAATATGGAAAGCTGCGCAGTCACTAATCTTAAATCCTCTTGCTCTATGGCAGAATCTATAGTGGCAATGACCTTTGTAATTAGACCTTTGTAGGCGCTTCTCCTTTTTTTAAACTTGTTCAATTCAGATGCACTCATCTTCAATGCAAACAACAATTGGGCTCAATGCCAAATGAGCTGAATTGGCAGAAATACTTAACCAAACTGATCAAACGTAAATTTTGCTTTTTTCAAATAAACTGAATTGCTGGGTGGGGTACTAACCAACCACCAGTATGGAATACCAAATTTTCCACCCAAGTAACTGGGCCACCGAAGTTTGCAACCTTCGCCTACAAATAATAAACCAAAATTAACCAAACCGGTAAAAATGTAGGCCAAAAACAACGACAGACAAGTGGCCAAGTTTCGCAATTGGGCGACCAAACTTTCTACCCTGGGACCTTAACTCAATAATGCTCAACCCGTCTAGGCCTAACTTGGGCTACAATTTGCACAATCAGAACTTGGCCGAAAAATAGTCACTGACTCAGTCTTGGGCTAGAATCCGGTTCTGAAGGACCATGTTATTTATTTATTTGTTGGGTTCAAAATCCCAGCTGAGCAGTGAACGGCCAAGTTCTAAAGGGCCAGTTCAACCTACAGCCCAAGTTAAGCTAAAATTTAAAACTTACGGACTTGAGGTCCTATTAGGTCCTACCTCAGGGTTGCTGACTCGATGTGGGCCTACCTTAGGCCTCAGTTGCATGAATTTAAAATAAAACAAAAGGGGCACTATTTATGGTCTTCTTTCTCAACCTTGCAACAACAACACAACCTGGACTATTGCACGATGCAACAGTCTTGTATCTAAACAACCAAACTGAATTGCAAGAGAGCTCTCTATAAGACCACACCCTGTAAGTACGGCATTCCACAAACGAGTAGAAAGGACGCGCAGCGTCCCAAAATGATGCCACCAGAGTCCCAAACAATGATGCCACTAGAGCCCAAAAATGCTAACTCTAAATTAAGTGAATTTTTCACTAACCTTACAATTATGAGATGGATATATACACACCTTAACTTAATATATACAAGCAATGCTGCATCAATCAGCTTAGTCATCATATCGCCTTGGGACAACAATGGTTCTTCCTCTTCTAGATTTTCTAACAAACATTTGCGGCAGCGCATTATTGGGGCATGTAACACCATTACTCCTGACATCATTCACCGTGTGCTTGCTGACTGGGTATCACGTCTGAATTTGTGTATTGAAAACAATGGTGGACATATTGAGCACGTTCTGTAAATAAAAGCTTTTGTTTTGCCTTTTTCTATTATTTTTCCTATGATGCCGGACTTATGGGACACCCCGTATATATATGATATATATATATATATATTGGACTATAAGGAACTTTCGGTTCTGTACAAATGAAGCCAAAGACACTCTTATTTTCTGCAGTAATATATACGGACAGCAACTCTGGGTGAATTATAAAAAAAGGTTCTGGCAGAACCCTAAATTTGCTGTACAACAGGTCTTTTAGACTCTTCCATAAATTACCCCCGAGATGCTCAGCTTCACAAATGTTTGCCACCCGCAATGTCCCGAGCTTCTCGGAGGTAACAAGACGTGCTCAATACAGTCTAATGCAAAGAATTAAAAAAATCAACCAACCCGATTATCCAAGCTGTCCATGAGTCCTACCGTTTATCCTCTAAGCTATGGAATTCTTGGTACGAAAACGTCTGTCTGTAGCTCCATTTAATTTCGACATTACTGTATTATTTCTAATCATTCGTCAGCCAGTCTCCTTACTGAGCGGAGGCATTCCCTGGGCTCTCTGATATTGTTTCTATTTTTGGATATTGCCGATAAATTTACTGTTGGAAAGTTCTGAATTTTATATACTTGCGTTTATATTCACATTGTTATAGTTAAGTAACTACTTGTAAGCCAGACTATCTGCGATGAGTGCGTGGATGCTGGGTGTGATGAGTATCACAAATGTGGTAAACGGAAAAACGTTTTTAAAACGATCGCACACGATAACCCAGTGAAACTCTTTGTATCCTATATCGTCAAGTTAGCGGACAAGTTAAAAAAAATGACTGTGTATTTTCTTGGCCATAATGAGACAAAATTTGACACACAGTCATCGGAGATATTTACAGGCGACCCCTTGAAAAGAGGAAACAAATTTATACAAATGCAAATGAGAAGTAATGTTCAGTTTAAAGGCTCTTTATTTTTCACACCTTATAATTAGCCCAGCTACCCAAGGTGATGGGTGTAGCCGCCGAAGTTTCAAAAAATACCCTCACACTTTCCTCACTAGCCACACTTTATATTACGTAGGACTACCTCCCCCAAACATTACTTTAACTACGCCAACATAAGTGATAGTGAGAGTGAAGATTTTGACCGCTACTACAAAAGTTTTAATGAAGATAACCCATAACATATAGCTGATGAACGTGAGCGTTATTGCGTGAATGATGTGCGCGTTCTTAGAGTTTGTTTCGAGGCCTTTAGAAGGATGTACTTAGATCGGTTCAATTGCGATCCGCTGCAAGTCACAACCACGATCGCCTCATTGTGCTTTACGGTGTTCAAGAACAATTTCATGCCTAAAGACACCTTAGCCGTTATTCACAGAAACAATCCCCGCAATTATGGGCACAAGGCTATTTACTGGCTCATACACTTACAGCGGCAAACCGGTGTATACATAAAACATGCCCGCAATACGGGGGAGGTACCCATTAAGGTCAATAGTCGTGTTTTTGGGTTGATGGTCTAAGCTAAGACCGTGTCACTGGTGAGAAGACTGCGTACTCCTTTAACGGTTGCTGGTGGCATGGATGCCCAAGTCCTGAGTGTGGAATCGTGGGAGATATCTACGGTAGATCTCCTGCCGACAGTCTTGCATGGACCCGCACCCGCGATCAGTTTATAGGCACCCAGTTCACTCACAAGATCTTGTGGGAGCATGAGTATGGTACACGGATGGAAACAGATGGACAGTACCGTGAAGAAATAAACACGATCAAGCGTTCAATAGTGCTGGGTCCCCTGAAATGCGATGACAGCTTGTTCGGAGGGCGTACAAACCCATTCAAGCTACGGAGGGCGTGAAACTCCATTATTACGACTTCAGCTCTTTATATCACTACGTGATGAAGAACAATCCGTACCCCGTAGGTGCACCTGAAAAGCTGGTGGGACCAACCCTGCCCATCATCGAGGAGTTCTTAGCAAATTTGTCCCTGTCCCTAGCCGTTCGCCATGGCTACAGAATATTGAAGATATATGAGGTGTGGAAGTTCCAGAAGCTACCCAACCTTTACACGCCGTATATAAATACTTTTTTGAAGGATAAGGTAGAAGCAGCAGGGTATCCGCGAGGGTGAAAAATCGGCGTATATTCAACGCTGCCGTGACCTTGAAGGGATACAACTTGACCGGCCCCAAATTGTTAAGAACCCTGGCAAGCGCTCTAGTGCAAAGTTGTGCCTAAATAGTCTTTCGGGAAAATGTGCAGAGAATACAGGAAGGGGAACGTTCATCTTGCCCAAAGTTATGACGAGGTGTGGGATTATGCCAATGCCCCCGATAAAGAGATCATGGAGATCGTGAATGTAGATAATACGTACATAATAAAGTACAACATCACCGAATTGGCCACAGATACCTCACGTGTTACAAACATACCTGTAGCCAGCTTCACAACGGCATACGCACGCATCAAGCTTTGGGGACTACTGCACTCTCTTGGGCGGACGGTCCCGCACGCAGACACAGATAGCGTAATATTCACAGAGAGGGAGAGTGAATACATGCCGCCTATTGTGGAATTCCTCGGAGAGTTAACTGACGAGATCTAGGATGAGTATGATGTATTGAACAAAACTCTTGGGTCACTTTATTCAGGAAGCAATATGTTAAAGTGATCCCTCCTGGGAAGCAATATGTTAAAGTGATTAACACTGGGAAGCAATATGTTAAAAAGAGAAAGGTTGGTTGGTTAGAAAGAGGTTGGTAATGTAGGAGATAACTTACCGACCGTAGACAAAGCTATAAATGCCCTAACGGGGCATTCTTTATATATTTAATGTAGGTTAACTGAATGCCCGGTTAGGTCAACTGAATGCCCGGTTAGGTCAACTGTACGCTCTTGATGATTGGTTAGGTTAAGTCTGATATTTTCGTTAGTTTTAACGAAAATGTCACAACTTAATCTAACCAATCGTCAAAGGCGTACAGTTGACCTAACCGGGGATTCAGTTAACCTACATTAAATATATAAAGAAAATGAAAGGATGCAAAAAGGAGCTACTCAACTCGTACTTGTGGTAAATGATGTGGCGTGACCGATTCTTCTGAAATCCATTTTTTACTTTGTGTGAGTCGTGATATTTTCGTTAGTTTTAACGAAAATGTCACAACTTAATCTAACCAATCGTCAAAGGCGTACAGTTGACCTAACCGGGCATTCAGTTAACCTACATTAAATATATAAAGAAAATGAAAGGATGCAAAAAGGAGCTACTCAACTCGTACTTGTGGCAAATGATGTGGCGTGACCGATTCTTCTGAAATCCATTTTTTACTTTGTGTGACCATATAGCTCAGCAATTCTAATAAATTTACGTTCAATCTAATATTTTAACATGTTATGATTTACTTTTTATGCCTTTACTTTATTAAAGCGAACATTTTTTATCGTACTTCTTATCCTAAATATTGGGAACCAATATGTTAAAGTGATTAACACTGGGAAGCAATATGTTTCCTTCTTATTTACAATTAATTATTTACTTTTCTTTATTCAATTTCTTTTTAACATTGCTCTTTCTTCTCTTTACACTCGCTTCACTGTGCTTTATAAACACGCGGGCAGACGCTTGAGCCAGTGGGTGCCATTTCACTTTCAAACACAACAAAGGAAAGGGACTCGGGTAATTACACACTTTTATTTACTATTTACTGACTTTATTTATGCCGAAATACTTTAAACGAACAGGGTAATGCGAGGGTGGAATTAGTGTTAATATTTAATCGCGGAGAGAGAGACAATTTATATTTTAGATTTACAATAACACTGTAATATGAAAAGCCACCTAAACGAGGCCGCCCCCGTGCCGAGACTGAAGGGCATTTTACTCAGCCCCCAGCTTGGGCACATTTCGTGTTGCCAACTAGCACTTTATATTCCTAATTTCAAACAAACCATTATTAATTTCTTATTAAACATTGTTTTCTACTTTATTAAACAAAACATTATTAAATTCTTATAAACAAAACATGTAATTCTTATTAGACATTATTATCTTACCTTTATTAAAAACCAATACACTACATCGGTGATAGTGCATACGCTGACTCCTTTGTATCAACAGGTCCAAAAACTTATGGGGTACGGGTGAGGGTGGGGTAAAAGATGAAATATATCGTCAAGGCGAAGGGCATCACGCTTAACCAGGCGAACCGACGAGTCGTTAACTTTGACTCACTGAAGGAGCTCGTGTACTTAGAAGATGAGGGTGACCAGCCACCCCAAGTGACTGTAGGGACCCACAATTTTCGGGCACAGAAATTAGGGGCGTGAAGGAACTTAGGGGCACGAAGGTGTGTCGTAACACCTATAGGAAACGTTACCAGGTGCCTGGAACCTACAATACCGTACCCTTTGGGTACCATAGTACGTGAATGTTTTGCCATATATATATACATATATTTATATATATATAAAACGGGTATACCATAAAAAAGGGTACAGTTTAAAAAGGCTATAAAATCAACATTTGGCATTTAATTTTAATAAAACTTCTACACAATAAAACATATGTATTTATCTATATGCAAAGAAGTTTTCAGACTAAAATATCAAATATTTCAAATTCTATTAACATTTAACCAAAGAGTATGTTTTTTCTACTTAACATGCAAAAATTATTAAACCTTTTTAGTATTTTTTATAAAAATAATTTTTAACGTAAAATTTACCTGAAATTATTAAAAAAATTGTTCGAAATGCTTTCCTTCCATTTCAATAATTTTTTTATTCTTGGCCGGAATATGGGAGAACTTAGCAGAGCGAGTCTACAGGACTAGGATAAAAGATGTCGCTCATTTACGCGAGATTATCATTCAAAAATGGGAAGAGCTAACACAGGAACAAGTAAATCGAGCCATAGATCAATTCCGGCCAAGAATAAAAAAAGTTATTGAAATGGAAGGAAAGCATTTCGAACAATTTTTTAAATAATTTCAGGTAAATTTTACGTTAAAAATTATTTTTATAAAAAATATTAAAAAGGTTTAATAATTTTTGCATGTTAAGTAGAAAAATCATACTCTTTCGTTAAATGTTGATAGAATTTGAATTATTTGATATTTTAGTTTCAAAACTTGTTTGCATATACGTAGATATGTTTTATTGCGTAGAAGTTTTATTAAAATTAAATGAAAAATGTTGATTTTATAGCCTTTAAAAAAATGTACCCCTTTTTTTATGGCACACCCGTTGTATACACCTATATATATATATATATATATATATATATATATATCAGTGGCGGATGGTGACTGTGTGAATTGGGTGTGCGGAATATCATGTGGAGTAAAATTAATAACTGAAATTCATGTTAACTTAGTTATTAATAAATCTTAATAGTAATATGGTAAGCATACGCAATCCAACTTCTCAATATTACACTAAACACTTGGAGAATTTAGGTGAACTGTAAAAAATCTAACACCAATTTCTTATGGGCTCCTTTAAGCATCGAACTTATTTGCACATAAACTCAAGTCTTCTATTTGGAGAAAAATAGTGAGCAATAACGTCCTCATATAAGGAACTTCTTTGCTTCACATGTATAAGCAGTGTAATATGTTAAGCATATGAACATAAGTAATCCACACTTAAGAATAAACAAAGCACTGGAAGAAATAGGTGAACCTTAACTTCAAAAGTAAAAACAAAAAACTAACACCAATTTCCTACAGCATCCTTTCAACCGACTTTATTTATACATAAACTCTAGTCTTCTTTTCTGAGAAGTGAGCAATAACGTCATCATAGAAGAAACTTCTTTGCTTCAAGTCTATTAGCAGCCCTTTTTCTATCGAAAGCAAACTAAGACGACATAGCCTTTCCTGCCCTTGTGTTCCCCGGTAGCATGTGTTTATTCGTTTTAGGGCCAAGAAAGAACGTTCTACTGAAGAAGTGGTGCTTAGAATTGTTAAGATCAATTCTGCTAGTTTATAGACTTCTTTGAATCCGCAGCTGAGTTCATTCACTGTCATTATGTTCATTAGTTCATGAACATGTTTGCCCGAGACCTCTGAACTTGAATAGAGTACCATGAGTTCATTCTTGAGACGCACATACTCAAACAGTTTTCCATAAAAGTCTCTTACTTTGTTCAGTAGGTGAACAAGAAGGTGAAAAATCAATAATTTAGAGAGAAGAATATCTAGTGTGAATTTGATCAATGATGCTATTCATGATCTTGCAAAACAACTGGTGATAAGCATCTTTTCCGTCATTTTCTATCTCTCGTCTGCATCTTTTAGGCTGTGGATCATGGAGCTCATCTTTTTCAGACACAAACGAAAGCCATAGCTCTTCAAAACTGTGATTCTTATCACATTTCAGTTTTTGTGTAAAGTCACTTATTTTCATATCACAGTACAGCACATCAACTGTTTCCCTCTGTAATATATTGTACAAAACATCAGTATACCCAAACACTTTTGAAAAAAATCTCAAGGAACAATATTGTTTGAAAATCTTCCAAGAATGACAAGAATCCCCGTGCTTTTACTAATGCATCCGTGTCCCAATCTGCAGAATTTTCGATTACATCCTTGAAGAAATCAGTAAGACTGCTTCTGTAACTTTTTACAGTAATTACTAAACGAAATGTGAAGTTCCATCTCGTTGGAGCAACAGAGGACAATCTTCTGGAAACAAATTCATTTAAAGCATGTACTCTTTTAGAAGACTTCGAAAAATAAGCAGCTACTCCACTCAGAATTTGGAAAAAGTGTTTGCACTGTTTGACACTGGAAAGGCTTTGCTGTAATGCTACATTCAGCACAGGAGCATAGCAATGCGTAAAAATGGCAAGAGGATAAGCTTCAATGACTTTTTTCTGCAAGCCATTTACATGTCCACTCATTACACATGCTCCTTCATAAGTCTGTCCAAGTAACTTGCTTTCGATCTAATATTCCTCAACTATGTTCACTACATGCTTAAACAGGCCACCAGAGGTTCTGTCGCTACTAACATCACTAAATCCAATGAATCTTTCATATACTTTACCTTCATGAACAAAACGTAAAACTGTTGAGAGCTGTGATTTTGACGTAACATCTGAAGTTTCATCAAGCATTATAGAAAGAAATCTTGCTGAATTAATTTCCTTTTTTATATTGTCTTTCATTACAGAGGCTATAGCTTTGATTATGTCATTTTGCACAGTAGGAGAAGTTCCCTGAAACAGAGTGGATGTATTTAAATGATTATCTAAAAGAGAATCATACTCCCGAAGCAATTCTAGAATTTCTACGTAATTTCCTCTGTTCACTGAAGTTGAAGCCTCATCATGACCTCGCAGAGGAAGTTCTTGCTTAGCAAGATAGCATATTGCATCAATAAGTCGTTTTAGAATTTCTCTGTTCTTCTTTACTTGTTCATTGTGTCTGCTAACTTCATGTACCTTTTGCTTATCAATTAATGTGTCCATTCTTTGCTTGCCAAACATTTTATGGCTAAGAAAAGACTGAACATGGCCTTGCGATCTCTCATGCTTCTGCTGAGCAGCAGACAGATGATTGAGATCAGAATATGCCTGTTTACTCCAGATATTATTCTCTTTTGAGAACAATAAACATGGCCAACAGAAAAGTTTAGAACGCTCTTCACAACCAGTCAGCCACTCAACAGATTTATACAGAGAAACTGAAAAATGCCTTGTATATCCAGACGTTTTATCTTTGTGTTGACTAATCAAGTTTGGGAGTGCTGGACATGGCCTTCCTCCCTCTATCACTTTCAACTTGTCCTCATAACAAAGTGTTGAAAAAGGAGTGCTTAATATACTTTGTACAGTGTTTGGCATGGTAATGGAAGGGACAAAAAAGTAATATGTCAGTACTGGATAGAAAGACTTTCGCCCATGAACTCTGACTGGAAACTGACAGTCACTGACTCGCTCGCTGAGAAGCTGTCTGACGCGGGCCATGGCAACATAGGCCCCGCCCACTTTACCATATATGGAGGGTGTTCTGTCCACCGACTTCACACTCTCCGCCCTGATCCCTCGCTCTCTCCCTTTTCCATTTCATTTGGCATTGGGTAAACACAAATTTATATTTCCATAGTAGGGGAGAAGAATATATATATGTGTAAAAAGTGAACAATGAACAATTCCTACACCATCATTATATGGATTCATTGTCTTCGTGCAGAACTTATGTTCGTATAGTTTTATGTTGAATGTTCATATTTACATAAGAAACCAAAATCGCCTAAGCGAGTTTTTGGATAGAATTTCGATTTATACTTCTTTATTCATTACTGTATTTCCCTAATTCATCTTTTCTAATAATGACTTATACACTATGACGTCATAAAATAACTTTATTCTCTTTACGTTTCCCATACTTTGTACACTGAATCACGTTCTTAGTATTTGGACATCTTCCGTATTCAATGTATGGTAAATTCTTTAGTAATAAGGTTGTGGTGTTATGTAATATAAACATTATTATTCAACCATACTCATTATTCAACCATACTCATTCATACGTCCATATCTTATCTTGAGGTTAAGTGATCGAATTCCGCTGACTGGCAGATTCGAGCGCCTCAAAGATAAAATATCTCCGTTCGCTCTGATTTCAAATTCATAACATATTATAGCATATTATTTCGTAAATAAATTATCTCGTAAGTGCCATGTACGTTGTATTATATTTCTAAACATCTTAATTGTCTATTAATATGAAACACTGTAAAAACAAAACAAAGTTATAGTAACTGTTTAATTGTAATTAACTGTAATACTTTAATTTAATATAACGTAATGTACTTTAATGAAACTGTAATTAATAATAACTTGTAATGTACTTCAATGAAACTGTAATTAAATGTAATGATTTAATTTATAATGTAAGAATGTACTTTAATAGAACTGTAATGGACAATCATAAGCGAATGTGAAGTAATCCATAATTATAATCATAATTGTAATGAACCAAAATTAATACGTACTCAGTCGTGTACTTAATTTGTACTTATGTGTACTATTACGAAATGATATCGCCTTCATAAATGTAGACTCGGCGAAAAATACAAATTAGTTTTTATTTTTATTTTTTTTATTATTTTTAGTTGAAATCTTTCAAAACATCTGATCATGTGTTTAAAAAGGGGGGAAATTTAACCTTCAACTGTCCTCCCCCAAAACATTTAAGTTTATATTATACATGTACTTGTAAAATTACAGCACTTCTTCATTAGACTTCTTGATTAAGTCACTTCATCATAGCACTTCATTGGGACTCCTTTGTTAGCAGCCTCGCTGCGGGGAGGGGGCAGAGGCCCCTTGCCTTAATATTTTTAGATTCCGGCCTGAGCCATGGTCGAAAGAGGTCGAACCTCTACCCCTGTAAATTCAGAGCAGTACCTGTATATTTTTAAGAAGTAAACCAAAGTAAAAGTAGTTTTTATTTTCCATTCGAGCCGTGCTCTCTTCAGAACTTAGTCAGAAAAGTCGATAATTTTAGTATAAGAGAAAGTATCAGAGTATTATAGCAAGAGAAGAATTAATAATTCTCGACGCATAAGCGAGAGAAAGAGACAACCCAAGCACCATAGAAGATATTGGCATAACAGTCTGGCGAGTCTGTAGCCAAGGGTTTAACAGAGTGGCGACCCACCATTTAAGGCGACCGAAAAGAATTATAGAATGTTATAGAAGAAATATCCGTTGCAGCCTCCTAACCAGAACCCCCGTCGATTCCGAACCGACTCAGGGCCATAGACGGAGGGGTTAACATTTGGCGACCCTTAACCAGGATTAGAAGAATATTTTAAGAAGAATATTTTAAAAACAAGAAGATTTTAAAAACAAAAAGATTTTAAAAACAAGAAGATTTTAAAAACAAGAAGATTTTAAGAAGAGGCCACTCTTTGGCCAAGATAGAAATTACCCTGCATCAGGATAAAACCAGTTGACAGGCGTGTCACGACTTCTAGTTTGTAACATCCACCCTTGAACCGGTGTGTCACGACTCCAAGTTCTCCACGCCTAGTTTTCATCCAAGAAGAAGTAGCCAGCAAGACGTCTTCAGGACACGTCTCTAAGGACTTCGCCTCAGAAATTGTTAAGTACAGAGTTGGTTTTTTTTAAGTAATTTGTAAACATTTGAAAAAATCAGTATTATTAACAGTTAATATTTAGTATGGAGCCAGAATTTAACACAAAACACAGTGAACATTTCAGACACCAGTGATACACTTTTTTTTTATTGAAACAGTAATTGTAACAGAGTTAATTGTAAAAGAGAGTTAATTTCAAAGAGAGTTAATTTCAAGAGAGTTAATTTCAAAGAGAGTTAATTTCAAGAGAGTTAATTTCAGTTATTTTCAGTTATATTCAGTATAGAATAATTTTATTTTATGTACCAAACATAATAGTATCGTACCTTCGTGTACATTCGAGTGAAATGTTGTTTACATTTTCTATTTTTGTTTGCAAATTTTTTTCAAATTATTGAATTGAATTGACTTGCAAAATTAAGAGAGAGAGAGTTTACAGAGAGTTTATAGAGTTATAGAGTTACTTGAAGCAGTTTCAAGTTCCATTTTCAGTTTTCAGACAGTTTCAGTTGGTTGTAACCAAAAGGGACAACCAAACCCCAGAGATTTATAAAGATACTTGAAGTAGTTTTGAAGTCAGTTTTGAAGTCATTTTTTGAAGTCATTTTTTGAAGTCATTTTTTGAAGTCATTTTTGAAGTCAGTTTTTGAAGTCAGAAGGTTGCACCAAGAGGGTCAACCAAAACAGAGGTTAATCGCCTCCACTTGATAAAGATCAAGTGCAGTCATTTTCCGTTTTCAGTTAATCTTCACTTGATAGCAGTTCAAGTGCAAGTCAGACAGTTTCAGAATACTTGACAAGCGTTCAAGTCAGACAGTTTCAGAATACTTGATAAGAGGTCAAGTCAGAAGGTTGCGCCAAGACGGGCAACCGCCCGAGAGATTTATAGAAATACTTGATAGAGTTCAAGTCAGAGAGTTTTATTTGAAGTCAGAGAGTTTTATTTGAAGTCAGAGAGATTTATTCCAAGTCAGAGAGATTTATTCCAAGTCAGAGAGATTTATTCCAAGTCAGAGAGATTTATTCCAAGTCATTTTTATTTCGAGCCCCAAGTTAGTTTTCAATGCAGTCAATTGAATTCAACTTTTTCTTTGTAATTTAAGAGAATTTAATTTAAGAAAAATGTAAGTTAAGAATTTAATTCAACCTTTTTTTGTGTTGTAAAAGAGAATTTAATTCAACCTGAATTGACCGGGTTGCGTCTTTAGTTTAACCTTTTTTCTTGTTGTGAGAAGGAAATTGACCGATTTGTCTTTTCTTTTCATGCCAGTTTTACGTATATAAATATATAGTTATGTAATTCATTATTTGTAACCAAAATAGTTTTTACAATTGTTTGTAACGATTTTGGTAATTATTGTAATGTATATGAGGAACATGCCGTCCCTCCGTTTGTTGAACTCTTTTAATTTTTTGTTCTAAGTAGTGTGACAAGCAATCTTTTTTAAAAAAAAAAAGAGCAAAGTGCTCACGAAAGATGTAATTGTCAATTTCAGACTTATACCCCCCGCTTAGTCACTCAATTCCCCCGAATGTCGTACTACAAACTTTGTCTTTTAAGTTTATTTTATTTTCATACCCCCAACCCCAGTTGAACCCAGTGACAACCGGAGAAATGGTTCAACCATGGTTAATTCCTCTTTAGTACTATGGAACATAACCTCCGTTTATGTTAAGTTGTGTTTTTTTTATTTTTAAGAATATTATATGCTTAGTTTATTATAGTTTATCATTGATTTCTATTTTCAAACTTTATATTTTTTATATTTTTTTAATTCGATTAATACTGAGTAATTGTCGTAGTCGAATTTAATTCCATCTTCAAAATTCAATTTTAAAACCGTGAGATGTACTTTCATTAATTGTAAGTTCCTCTAAGTTCGTTTTTTTTATTACCTTAATTCGTGTAACTGATTTAATTAAATACTTAAATACTACCTTGAACTTAAAGGATTTTATAATATAATAATAATAATAATAATAATAATAATAATAATGAGAATAATTGACTTGAACTTAAAAGATTTTATGACCCTAAACCCATCTTAAATTATTATACATTATTTTTAAACTTTGTTCCTTCAAAAACCTTCCAAATCCCTACACATACACACGCATGTATGCGCACTATATATATATATACACAAACCTTATGCTAAAATCATTGGATGTCACAATAAACTATTTCATAGCGTGTAAGTGCTAACTATGCTATTTATATAGTCCTAAGCATTTTTGCTTACTATATATAAATTCTCGCTCATGCATTTATACAGTTAATTTAACAATCCTCTCAGCTAATCTGTCTCGAAATTATAAAATGCACACTTTGTACCCAATAAACATAAATACACGTTTGACCACAGGTCTATACATCATCCATTACATAATTCGATTTTTTACCTACAATAGTCAATAAAATTAGTTACGAATTGTACTATCACGGAAGCCTCGAAAAATCCATGAACTTTAAAATTTATATTTTTCCCTTTTACTCTATTCATTATGTACATAATTTTTCCCACAGAAAAATAAAAATTTTGTAAAAAAATTTAACAATATCATTCTTTGTCTAGATTAATTGTTGTCTAAAATTAAAGTATTAATCTTTGAATTCTTTTATATTATATAATAACTCACTTGTTCTGTATAAAACTTGTATTGTAAAAAAGAATGTCGTCATCTAACTTGAATTACTTACGATGTTATTTTCTCAATTGTATTATATTGTATTATATTATTGTATTAATACCATTTTGGTTTGGGAAATACTGTAAAAAGTGAACAATGAACAATTCCTACACCATCATTATATGGATTCATTGTCTTCGTGCAGAACTTATGTTCGTATAGTTTTATGTTGAATGTTCATTTTTACATAAGAAACCAAAATCGCCTAAGCGAGTTTTTGGATAGAATTTCGATTTATACTTCTTTATTCATTACTGTATTTCCCTAATTCATCTTTTCTAATAATGACTTATACACTATGACGTCATAAAATAACTTTATTCTCTTTACGTTTCCCATACTTTGTACACTGAATCACGTTCTTAGTATTTGGACATCTTCCGTATTCAATGTATGGTAAATTCTTTAGTAATAAGGTTGTGGTGTTATGTAATATAAACATTATTATTCAACCATACTCATTATTCAACCATACTCATTCATACGTCCATATCTTATCTTGATCATTATCCTATATAAATTTTATTAAATATTCATTTTTTCTCATTCGTGCGAAAACGCTGAAATACGTTCTCGTATTGCTTTTTTTTTATTTTTTTTTTTCAAGTGCGTTCACCCCTCAAGATATTCAAAAATGCTGAGGTTAAGTGATCGAATTCCGCTGACTGGCAGATTCGAGCGCCTCAAAGATAAAATATCTCCGTTCGCTCTGATTTCAAATTCATAACATATTATAGCATATTAATTTGTAAATAAATTATCTCGTAAGTGCCATGTACGTTGTATTATATTTCTAAACATCTTAATTGTCTATTAATATGAAACACTGTAAAAACAAAACAAAGTTATAGTAACTGTTTAATTGTAATTAACTGTAATACTTTAATTTAATATAACGTAATGTACTTTAATGAAACTGTAATTAATAATAACTTGTAATGTACTTCAATGAAACTGTAATTAAATGTAATGATTTAATTTATAATGTAAGAATGTACTTTAATAGAACTGTAATGGACAATCATAAGCGAATGTGAAGTAATCCATAATTATAATCATAATTGTAATGAACCAAAATTAATACGTACTCAGTCGTGTACTTAATTTGTACTTATGTGTACTATTACGAAATGATATCGCCTTCATAAATGTAGACTCGGCGAAAAATACAAATTAGTTTTTATTTTTATTTTTTTTATTATTTTTAGTTGAAATCTTTCAAAACATCTGATCATGTGTTTAAAAAGGGGGGAAATTTAACCTTCAACTGTCCTCCCCCAAAACATTTAAGTTTATATTATACATGTACTTGTAAAATTACAGCACTTCTTCATTAGACTTCTTGATTAAGTCACTTCATCATAGCAGTTCATTGGGACTCCTTTGTTAGCAGCCTCGCTGCGGGGAGGGGGCAGAGGCCCCTTGCCTTAATATTTTTAGATTCCGGCCTGAGCCATGGTCGAAAGAGGTCGAACCTCTACCCCTGTAAATTCAGAGCAGTACCTGTATATTTTTAAGAAGTAAACCAAAGTAAAAGAAGTTTTTATTTTTCCATTCGAGCCGTGCTCTCTTCAGAACTTAGTCAGAAAAGTCGATAATTTTAGTATAAGAGAAAGTATCAGAGTATTATAGCAAGAGAAGAATTAATAATTCTCGACCCATAAGCGAGAGAAAGAGACAACCCAAGCACCATAGAAGATATTGGCATAACAGTCTGGCGAGTCTGTAGCCAAGGGTTTAACAGAGTGGCGACCCACCATTTAAGGCGACCGAAAAGAATTATAGAATGTTATAGAAGAAATATCCGTTGCAGCCTCCTAACCAGAACCCCCGTCGATTCCGAACCGACTCAGGGCCATAGACGGAGGGGTTAACATTTGGCGACCCTTAACCAGGATTAGAAGAATATTTTAAGAAGAATATTTTAAAAACAAGAAGATTTTAAAAACAAAAAGATTTTAAAAACAAGAAGATTTTAAAAACAAGAAGATTTTAAGAAGAAGCCACTCTTTGGCCAAGATAGAAATTACCCTGCATCAGGATAAAACCAGTTGACCGGCGTGTCACGACTTCTAGTTCGTAACATCCACCCTTGAACCGGTGTGTCACGACTCCAAGTTCTCCACGCCTAGTTTTCATCCAAGAAGAAGTAGCCAGCAAGACGTCTTCAGGACACGTCTCTAAGGACTTCGCCCCAGAAATTGTTAAGTACAGAGTTGGTTTTTTTTAAGTAATTTGTAAACATTTGAAAAAATCAGTATTATTAACAGTTAATATTTAGTATGGAGCCAGAATTTAACACAAAACACAGTGAACATTTCAGACACCAGTGATACACTTTTTTTTATTGAACAGTAATTGTAACAGAGTTAATTGTAAAAGAGAGTTAATTTCAAAGAGAGTTAATTTCAAGAGAGTTAATTTCAAAGAGAGTTAATTTCAAGAGAGTTAATTTCAAGAGAGTTAATTTCAGAGTTATTTTCACTGTTATATTCAGTATAGAATAATTTTATTTTATGTACCAAACATAATAGTATCGTACCTTCGTGTACATTCGAGTGAAATGTTTACATTTTCTATTTTTGTTTGCAAATTTTTTTCAAATTATTGAATTGAATTGACTTGCAAAATTAAGAGAGAGAGAGTTTACAGAGAGTTTATAGAGTTATAGAGTTACTTGAAGCAGTTTCAAGTTCCATTTTCAGTTTTCAGACAGTTTCAGTTGGTTGTAACCAAAAGGGACAACCAAAACCCAGAGATTTATAAAGATACTTGAAGTAGTTTTGAAGTCAGTTTTGAAGTCATTTTTTGAAGTCATTTTTTGAAGTCATTTTTTGAAGTCATTTTTGAAGTCAGTTTTTGAAGTCAGAAGGTTGCACCAAGAGGGTCAACCAAAACAGAGGTTAATCGCCTCCACTTGATAAAGATCAAGTGCAGTCATTTTCCGTTTTCAGTTAATCTTCACTTGATAGCAGTTCAAGTGCAAGTCAGACAGTTTCAGAATACTTGACAAGCGTTCAAGTCAGACAGTTTCAGAATACTTGATAAGAGGTCAAGTCAGAAGGTTGCGCCAAGACGGGCAACCGCCCCAGAGATTTATAGAAATACTTGATAGAGTTCAAGTCAGAGAGTTTTATTTGAAGTCAGAGAGTTTTATTTGAAGTCAGAGAGATTTATTCCAAGTCAGAGAGATTTATTCCAAGTCAGAGAGATTTATTCCAAGTCAGAGAGATTTATTCCAAGTCAGAGAGATTTATTCCAAGTCATTTTTATTTCGAGCCCCAAGTTAGTTTTCAATGCAGTCAATTGAATTCAACTTTTTCTTTGTAATTTAAGAGAATTTAATTTAAGAAAAATGTAAGTTAAGAATTTAATTCAACCTTTTTTGTGTTGTAAAAGAGAATTTAATTCAACCTGAATTGACCGGGTTGCGTCTTTAGTTTAACCTTTTTTCTTGTTGTGAGAAGGAAATTGACCGATTTGTCTTTTCTTTTCATGCCAGTTTTACGTATATAAATATATAGTTATGTAATTCATTATTTGTAACCAAAATAGTTTTTACAATTGTTTGTAACGATTTTGGTAATTATTGTAATGTATATGAGGAACATGCCGTCCCTCCGTTTGTTGAACTCTTTTAATTTTTTGTTCTAAGTAGTGTGACAAGCAATCTTTTTTAAAAAAAAAAAGAGCAAAGTGCTCACGAAAGATGTAATTGTCAATTTCAGACTTATACCCCCCGCTTAGTCACTCAATTCCCCCGAATGTCGTACTACAAACTTTGTCTTTTAAGTTTATTTTATTTTCATACCCCCAACCCCAGTTGAACCCAGTGACAACCGGAGAAATGGTTCAACCATGGTTAATTCCTCTTTAGTACTATGGAACATAACCTCCGTTTATGTTAAGTTGTGTTTTTTTTTATTTTTAAGAATATTATATGCTTAGTTTATTATAGTTTATCATTGATTTCTATTTTCAAACTTTATATTTTTTATATTTTTTTTAACTCGATTAATACTGAGTAATTGTCGTAGTCGAATTTAATTCCATCTTCAAAATTCAATTTTAAAACCGTGAGATGTACTTTCATTAATTGTAAGTTCCTCTAAGTTCGTTTTTTTTATTACCTTAATTCGTGTAACTGATTTAATTAAATACTTAAATACTACCTTGAACTTAAAGGATTTTATAATAATAATAATAATAATAATAATAATAATAATAATAATAATGAGAATAATTGACTTAAACTTAAAAGATTTTATGACCCAAAACCCATCTTAAATTATTATACATTATTTTTAAACTTTGTTCCTTCAAAAACCTTCCAAATCCCTACACATACACACGCATGTATGCGCACTATATATATATACACAAACCTTATGCTAAAATCATTGGATGTCACAATAAACTATTTCATAGCGTGTAAGTGCTAACTATGCTATTTATATAGTCCTAAGCATTTTTGCTTACTATATATAAATTCTCGCTCATGCATTTATACAGTTAATTTAACAATCCTCTCAGCTAATCTGTCTCGAAATTATAAAATACACACTTTGTACCCAATAAACATAAATACACGTTTGACCACAGGTCTATACATCATCCATTACATAATTCGATTTTTTACCTACAATAGTCAATAAAATTAGTTACGAATTGTACTATCACGGAAGCCTCGAAAAATCCATGAACTTTAAAATTTATATTTTTCCCTTTTACTCTATTCATTATGTACATAATTTTTCCCACAGAAAAATAAAAATTTTGTAAAAAAATTTAACAATATCATTCTTTGTCTAGCTTAATTGTTGTCTAAAATTAAAGTATTAATCTTTGAATTCTTTTATATTATATAATAACTCACTTGTTCTGTATAAAACTTGTATTGTAAAAAAGAATGTCGTCATCTAACTTGAATTACTTACGATGTTATTTTCTCAATTGTATTATATTGTATTATATTATTGTATTAATACCATTTTGGAGGGGGAAATATTGTAAAAAGTGAACAATGAACAATTCATACACCATCATTATATGGATTCATTGTCTTCGTGCAGAACTTATGTTCGTATAGTTTTATGTTGAATGTTCATTTTTACATAAGAAACCAAAATCGCCTAAGCGAGTTTTTGGATAGAATTTCGATTTATACTTCTTTATTCATTACTGTATTTCCCTAATTCATCTTTTCTAATAATGTCTTATACACTATGACGTCATAAAATAACTTTATTCTCTACGTTTCCCATACTTTGTACACTGAATCACGTTCTTAGTATTTGGACATCTTCCGTATTCAATGTATGGTAAATTCTTTAGTAATACGGTTTGGTGTTATGTAATATAAACATTATTATTCAACCATACTCATTATTCAACCATACTCATTCATACGTCCATATCTTATCTTGATCATTATCCTATATAAATTTTATTAAATATTCATTTTTTCTCATTCGTGCGATAACGCTGAAATACGTTCTCGTATTGCTTTTTTTTTATTATTTTTTTTCAAGTGCGTTCACCCCTCAAGATATTAAAAAATGCTGAGGTTAAGTGATCGAATTCCGCTGACTGGCAGATTCGAGCGCCTCAAAGATAAAATATCTCCGTTCGCTCTGATTTCAAATTCATAATATATTATAGCATATTATTTCGTAAATAAATTATCTCGTAAGTGCCATGTACGTTGTATTATATTTCTAAACATCTTAATTGTCTATTAATATGAAACACTGTGAAAACAAAACAAAGTTATAGTAACTGTTTAATTGTAATTAACTGTAATACTTTAATTTAATATAACGTAATGTACTTTAATGAAACTGTAATTAATAATAAATTGTAATGTACTTCAATGAAACTGTAATTAAATGTAGTGATTTAATTTATAATGTAAGAATGTACTTTAATAGAACTGTAATGCACAATCATAAGCGAATGTGAAGTAATCCATAATTATAATCATAATTGTAATGAACCAAAATTAATACGTACTCAGTCGTGTACTTAATTTGTACTTATGTGTACTATTACGAAATGATATCGCCTTCATAAATGTAGACTCGGCGAAAAATACAAATTAGTTTTTATTTTTATTTTTTTTTATTTTTAGTTGAAATCTTTCAAAACATCTGATCATGTGTTTAAAAAGGGGGGAAATTTAACCTTCAACTGTCCTCCCCCAAAACATTTAAGTTTATATTATACATGTACTTGTAAAATTAGAGCACTTCTTCATTAGACTTCTTCATTAGACTTCTTGATTAAGTCACTTCATCAAAGCACTTCATTAGGACTCCTTTGTTAGCAGCCTCGCTGCGGGGAGGGGGCAGAGGTCCTTTGCCTTAATATTTTTAGATTCCGGCCTGAGCCATGGTCGAAAGAGGTCGAATCTCTACCCCTGTAAATTCAGAGCAGTACCTGTATATTTTTAAGAAGTAAACCAAAGTAAAAGAAGTTTTTATTTTTCCCTTCTAGCCGTGCTCTCTTCAGAACTTAGTCAGAAAAGTCGATAATTTTAGTATAAGAGAAAGTATCAGAGTATTATAGCTAGAGAAGAATTAATAATTCTCGACCCATAAGCGAGAGAAAGAGACAACCCAAGCACCATAGAAGATATTGGCATAACAGTCTGGCGAGTCTGTAGCCAAGGGTTTAACAGAGTGGCGACCCACCATTTAAGGCGACCGAAAAGAATTATAGAATGTTATAGAAGAAATATCCGTTGCAGCCTCCTAACCAGAACCCCCGTCGATTCCGAACCGACTCAGGGCCATAGACGGTGAGGTTAACATATATATATATATATATATATATATATATATATATATATATATATGCCGCATCGCAAAACTGAAATTTCGAACCTTAAACAAGCTCTAGGGGCGCTTCTATCACTCAGTACCAAAATTTTACGGAATGGTTTTGAAGACAATCCGAACAATTGAATTGAAGTAGCTCATTTCTCATCTCGACTAGTGTAACAGTCGAGCGCGGAATTAAGGGTTAGGGCATCTTTTTCGTCTCGACAAAAGTTGAGAGAGGGAGACAAAGAGTTAATTAAATATTAATTTACAGAAAATCTATTGGGTGTGCGGCGCACACTTAGCACACCCTAAATATACGCCCCTGATATATATACTGTATGTTGTACAAGAACAAGATATTCCACGGACTCAACGAACCCATTTAACGAAAATGATATTCCACTCTCAAACTCAGACGCTCCAAACAAGGTTTGGCTACCGACGGCCGCCCATGTAGCAGCCATCTATGACAAACTCGAGGTTCCCTTGAGAAGCTTCGGGCTAACGGATATCCCACGGGCTGACCACCAAACTTTAGCCATGAGATCCTCATTTTTGTATGCTACTCACGCGCTGAGCTGAGCTTCTGACGTAAGAGAAAGTCTGATTCTGCCGTATAAAAGGAGGGGTCTGACGCCTGGACACTCAGATTGAAGACGGGCTTCGCCAGATTGAAGATAGGCTGGTTTATGCCGAATCAATTCTCCGAGTGGAATTAGTGGGAAGTCCTTCTGCTCGTTAAAGATTTAGCTTTTGAGGAAATTGGGTTTATCGGAAATTCGTGCTGAGTTCTGACCGTAGATAGGAAGAGGCGGTAGGCTCCAGCATTATTTATCGTATAACTCGATTAATTTTACGTTTAAGGATCAACTACTTTTATCCTCGAACTTTTGTTAACTCTTATTTTTTATTAAAAGAAACATTTGATTTACTAACTGATAGATAGATAGATAGAATAGATAGATAGAATAACCTTTATTAATAATAATAAAATAAATAAATTTTTTCAATTTACAATGACATGAATAATTGTGGAGCTCGACTATTTATTTTATTTAATTTGGCCCTTAAGCTTTAGGCTTTACTGGGCTCTTATTAAAAATAAGCAGCTAGTTGTTATAAATTAATAATAATAAATAAATAAATAAGTAAATAAGAGTTATTAATAGTTAAAACATGTATTACAATATTAAACAATATTAATGGACAATACTAAACAATATTGGTGGACATTAATCCTAGATTTTTGTTAGTATGCCATTATTAATCGGGATTTCAACTTGGTTTTAAATAAATTTACATTCACAACATTTTTTATATCAGCATGCAGCAAGTCATTCCATAGTTTCAATCCAATGAAAATGTGTAGTTTTTGAGATGAAGGCAATCTAAATTGAGGTATAACAAGCTTTGATCTATTTCTGGTCTGATGCGAGTGGATTTCTTGATGAGTTACAAAATATATATTTACCAATTGCAAATTAATGATTTTGTTCTTACACTTGTAAATAAAAATAAAATGTGCCAGTTTGGTTATATTGTTGAGCTTTAGTAGGTTTAGCTCTTTAAATAATGCACTAGAGTGATCAAGGAAATCAGCATCAGATAATAACCTTATTGCTTATCCGTGTTGTTAGCGGAGTTTCCCTAAACAAGGGAGCAGTATGTTATGTTATATAAGGAAGAACAAGAGTATGATAAAGAGTCAATAAAACTTGTTTAGGGACTACATTTCTAAGTTTAAACATTATAGCAACGCTCCTTGAAATCTTTTTCGCGATATAATTTACATGATCACTCCATTGCAAATTCTTATCTAGCATTACACCAAGAAATTTTGTTACAGTACACTCCTTTATGGCGATTTCATTAACATTAAGTTCATCAAGATATACATTTCTTTTATTAGTAAAAATCATGAAATTTGTTTTAATTGTATTTAGGGAGAGTTTATTGGTGGTCAACCATTTCATTACATTGATGAATTCTGAATGAAATATATTCTTGGCTGTATTAACATCTTTGCAAGAAAAAGAGACAGTTGTATCATCTGCAAACATTATAAAGTTCAGTATATCAGATGAACGTGGAAGGTCATTTATATATAATAAAAATAACAATGGACCCAGAACTGAACCCTGTGGCACACCATGTTTGACAAGCACTTTAGTTGAGAAAACCTTATTTACTGATACAAAATGATATCTATTGGACAAATAACTTTTAAACCAATCGCTGATTGTTCCTCTAAAGCCGTAACAATATAATTTATTAAGTAGAATATTATGGTCTATTACATCAAACGCCTTACTGAAATCCATAAATACTGATATCATTATTTCTTTGTTCTCCTTAGCTATATTTACATTTTCCATAAGATTTAAAATAGCCATTTCCCTTCTTTTATTATTACGGAAGCCATATTGATTTGGAGATAATAAATTGTAGGATTCTAAATATCGCTGCATTCTACTTTTTAAAATTTTTTCAAAAACTTTGCTGAACACAGATAACGAACACACCGGCCTGTAATTTGTTGCTAGTGTAGGATCAACCCATTTAAAAAGGGGTGTCATACAACCAGTTTTTAGCATTCATTGGAATATTCCTTTGGAAATACTTTGATTGATAATTTTAGCGAAAGTTACAGATATCTTATCTTTAACAAGTTTCAATATTGGTACAGGAATGTTATGAATGTTATTTTTTGTATTTTTTAATTTACTAATAATATTCTGGATCTCAGTAGAGTTAGCAGGAGCAAAAAAAAAAGAATTTATTGGGCTGGGTGGCATATATTCTAGAGGTGAGTGATCATTATTTATTAATTGTGAGCGAAGCTTATCCGCTATTGAAGTAAAATGTGCATTTAAAGAGTCTGCAATAGCAGTATCATCAGTAATTTCTTTATTATCAACATTTAATTTCTCTATTGAATTTTTCTTCATTTGTTTTCCGAGAACATTGTTTATGGTTGGCCAAGTGTTTTTCATGTCTCCTTTGTGTTTGGAAAATTGATTGTTATAATAGTTATATCTTGCAATTTTGATTATTTTAGTTAATTTGTTTCTGTATTGAGTATATTGTATTTTAGTAATTTTGCTCTGCAATTGCAATTTGAATAATTTATCTCTGTTCTTTACTGAAGTGATACTTCCTGGAGTGATCCATGGATTTGCGACACTTTTGGGGGAAAATGTTTTTCTCCTTAAAGGAAAGCAAATATTAAAAATATGGAATAAGGTGTCATACAAGAACTGAAACATATGATCTGGTTTATTTAAAGGTTCATCACAGTGAAGTCGAATATTTTCTACAGCCCCAATAAATTTTCTTTTGTTAACCTCTGAGAATATTCTGTAATCAATAGTTGTTTTGTCCGCAACCTGAACAATGTTATTGAATATAGCGTAAGTACGAAAATGATCACTGATGTTAGTGGTTATTCGATTGTCATAGCTGCAGACTCGAGTAGGTTTGGTAATAGAATGACTAAGATAGAAAGAATTCATTAAGTTTAAAAATTTGAGAGATTGCTTCAGATTGCAAATTGATGTTGAAATCTCCCGCAACTATGGCATTCGATTTATGACCGTATAAACCGTCGAGTTTTCCTTCACACTTGGGACTTTAATAATTGGGAAGGGGAAATTACGAGCCCACACGGTTCTCCGCGATTGTGGGAATACGAAAATTGAATAATTTCTGCTTCCAGGAGTGCTTAAGTAATACCATCTCTCGAGTAACATCCTGACTGTGCCCGAACCCGACGAGAGGCGTATTAGAAAATGGTGTCAGGTGTGGGGTCTGTTTTAGCCCCTTCTTTTATCTCCCTTTTATCACCATCGACGGCTGAAGCGAGTGTATGCGGGCCACCCACTCCAGACGAACGACGACGAAGGGAAGTACCAGGATCACCCTATCGAAAACCGCTGCGAAGAATGCTGCTCAGGCCCAGCTGAAGTTCAAGTCTCCTACCGGAATCCCAGCAACAGCAAAAGGGCAACTTCCCATCAGAAGAGATATTAAGTTAAGCGACCCTCTTTGTATTGCGAGTTGTTTCAGGGGACGAGAAAGTAGTTCTCCAGTAGTAGGCACATCCCCAAAAATAATCCCTTCAAGAGTTCACTTTTCCCTCCCGATATTGACGTGAATCGAATTCCATTCCTCCCGATCGGTTCACCTTATCTCGAGTCTGAAACTAATTCGGAACCTAAACCCTTGTTATCAAATCGGAGAGACTCTGATTCAATAGAATTTTGGCCTATATCCTTAGATACAATGCCGTTTAGGCAGGATACTAGAGAAGCTGAGGGCAGAAATCTCTCTCCCCCACCTCTCCCTGATCCTATCCTTCTTTACCCCCAAGACTTCATCCTCTTCCCATAGAAAGAAGGACGATTTTACCCCTGAGGAAGATAAAAAATCTTATACAGGCTGCGGAAATTTGTCCCAAATTTTGCGGTTCATATGCCGAATATTTAATCTCTGCAGCTCAGGGTGGAATAAAAAATTACGTATCATTCCAAGACTTTAGTTTTGAAATACCCAATTAATCCCTGAAGGAGGGACTAATAGTGATCGCATGCACATAGAGTTAGCTATAAGAGGTTCGGTTCTCCCAGCCAGACGAGTGTTTGTAGGCTTTGGAGAAAGAGTTAAGACGTGGAAGTAGTTTCTCGATGTTTGCACCGATCTTTACGGTTAAAATAGTTGGGATGAAATAACCAATAGGTTAATGTGTTTAGAAAAAGAATGTAGACGACAGGATGAGTCATTCACTTCACCTGTATATCGCATTAAACGCGAAGCCGAATCGTTAAAGGACGACGCGGGCGATGAGGCGGTAAATATTAATATTCCATTCATTATAAATAAGGTAATCCTAAATTCCATACCTCGAAAACTGGCAGAAGTACGGAGACAGAGACGAGAACGTAAATAAAAAGATTAAAAGCATTAGATGTGATAATCGCATTGTCTCGGAGCCGGTAGCTCCCAATTTAGGTATAAACTCGTCAAATAATTCTCAGACCCCACAAGATACTGTAGATTGTGCCCCTACGGGATCCCTACCAGTCCCAACTTAATCATATCATCCTATGCCATTTCAATTCCCTTGTAATCCTTACCAACAAATGTATCCCCCGATGTATCCCCCGATGCATCCTCAGATGATGTAACCTTATAGTATTCCTTCCATTGATTATTCACATCAACACAATCTCCAAGTAAATACGGTCCAAAACAAGGCTGGAAACAGGTTTAGGATCGTCATCCTAGGTGCAAACTTACTCCATAAGTAACACTAAATGCTACATTTGTGAACAAACAGGACACAAGGCTAGGTTTTGCTCTCTAATTGAACGTGTGAAAGCTTTAGAATTAGAGAAAACTAAGACTACAGAGGCTGAAAGAACGAGTGAGAGAGACAGGCATGATAACCGTAGAGCTGCATCTCCTGCCCGAAGTGAGAATTACCGAATGGAAGATCGTCGAAGGGAAGATTATGACCGAGGTCACTGAAGAGATTGGTCGTCCGACAGAGGTCGGAGAAGAGAAGATTATGAAAGAGGGAATGATAGATATTCGTCACCTTATGATTACCGAAGGGGAAGAAATTCTTGACCGTACAAACGACACAATAGTCGCAGATTCGATGAAGGGGATAGCCCGGATAGATATAGAAGAGGAAATTATATCTCTCGGAACGACTACAAGTATAAAAAAAGATACAGATGACCTTCGCCATACGAGCACAGGAGAGAGCGAAACTACTGTCCTTATGATAGAAAAGAACGAAACTACTCTCCTTATGAGAGAAAGGAGCGAAACTACTATACTGGACGAAGGATCGAAGTCCGTCCCCATACAGAAGCGAGAATGACAGTCGAGAGATAGAATGAGGAAGAACTTCCTCGATAAATTGGGAAAAACGACGAAGCGACTCACCGCGGCCACGAAGGGCCGACAGTTCGCCCGTGCGGGACAAGTCTCCCCGCCAAGTATCTTTCCAGGAAGACGACGAACGAAAAACGTATAGCAAGACAAATATCACCGGAAAAATAGAAGGAATAATAAAGGACCGAAATAAAAGGAATATGAATGAAGAGACTAGAGAAGATGCCCCGAGCGAGAGTAACGGTATGAAAATTATAAGTGTAAACGAGTACGAGAAAAGAATAAATGAGATGAATGAAAGTGACCGCGGAGCGAGAAAAAAATGGAGTGAGTCTGAAGGACGGTATGACCTTGAAATTAGAGTTTACCTCACTCGGACAAAATAGCGCGTGTGAAGAAATGAAGGTGAGCGACCTTGGCAGTGAGCCAAGACCTAAATTAAGTGAAATGAGTTCCGATGAAGTACTTGCTAAATGCACGAATGAAATGTATGGGTTGAGTGCGGAAGATATAAAAGAAATGAAAGGGACTGAAACTGACTCTTTGATGGAAAGCAATCGTGTGAACGGAGCGTATGATATGTGTTCGTGTGATTCAAGTATGAGAAAGTAAAAGAGTATGATTCATACTAACACTGTGAGAATGGAAGTAGTCTAAATCGTGTGAACGGACGTATGAATATTGACCAGAAGATACAGGAATTAAGTGAGGAGAAATTAAATGATGGAATTATAAGAGTTGATGTGAATGGATTAATGATGCGAAACGTAATAGAACAGCGTGAGAAAAAGGTTAAAAAAGTAGAATCCTCACGTAAGAGCGCAAATGAAATAACAAAGGAACGAATGCATCCTTTGGTTAGAATAAATGCTGTAGAAGACACAAAGCATGAAAGGCAAAATTTTGATGGTCCTACATACACCATGCGGGTTTTCCAGTATCCGGTCATACAGGTGACCTTAGATAAGGTCATATCATTGGCACTGATCGACAGTGGGGCTGATATTTGTCTGTTTAAGGAGAAATTAATTGATATTGTTGGATTAAGGCATTATGGGACAAATAAAGACAGAAATAAAGATTGCACAAAAGGTATACGAACTTAATGCCTTACTTGTTAAGGGCTTGCCTGAGGGGTTGAGTATAATTATAGGAGCTGACTTTATTAGAGATAATCACATAAAGATCGAAGGTAAAGGAATAGGTTTTGCGATATATATAAACCAGAGTCAAATACCTGTAGTAACTAAAATAATTAAACGTGTAGATCAGGAAAACCAAAATTCTGGGGAAAAAGATGTAGTAAGCATCTCCCTTACATTAGGAAAAAGGTCCACTTCAATAGCCCCTTTGGCCGAAGCCTTTTTAGAATTACAACCACAAGTTCCGCTACAAGAAGGATTCACACTGGTAATAGAGGCGGACAAAATCCCTCCTAATTTGCATATTAAACCTCAATTAGCATGTGTGAATGGAAACGGACATATATTTGTAGTAGTGCAAAATAAGACCTCCAATGACCGAGTTAAGGTAACGAACGAGAGGTTAAAGGTATTTGGCGCGGTTTTACGATATTGCAATTGTAACGGGGAACAGAGATGTAAACAACCCGGAGAGTGTCTGTATAACGCAGAAAAGGTTGAGGACTAAATAGGAGAGAAGGTAATAAACCGCGTAATGAATCATGAACGCGAAATATTTGTGGATGAGATCTCGGAGGAGATTTATGACCGAGAGATGATGAGTGATTTTACGCGACCGCAAAAGTCTGTAGAACAGAAGGCGGAAGAAATAAAAGAATTTGTGAGGAAAACTACGTTAAGCTCAGAGGAAAAGATTCAACTAGAATGGATCCTTATGGATTACAATGACGTGGTTTTTATTGAAGGGGACGAGTTAGGATTGTTAAATAACTACGAACTTTCCCCAGAACTCGAACCTAAGTATGACCCAGTATATACTCCCCAATATAGACTACCTTTTAAATATCACGAAGAAGTAACACGACAAGTCATTGAATTAGAGCGTTGCGGGCTGATCGAGAGGAAAAAAGTGGCTCTAACAGCCCCCTCTTATTAGTAAGACAAAAGAATAAAGATCGATTAGTTTTCGATTATCGAAATTTAAATTAAGTCTTACAAACATCTAGATTTAAATTACCAGATATAGGAACTATATTTCGAAGCCTAGAGGGAAATCAATGGTTTACAACCATTGAGCTTGCCCAAGGCTATCATCAAATAGCCTTGGACGAAAAGTCACAAGACTTAACCGCGTTTTCTTCTAATAACGCGAGTTTTCTATATAAGATTTTACCGTTCTGTTTAAAAATGGCTCCCAATGTTTTCAGTTTCATCATGAGCAACCTACTTCATGACTTGATTGGGAAGCAAGTATATGTGTTCATAGATGACATATTAATTGTGGGGAAAACGAGAGATGAACACGAGGCTAACATTAGGCCATTCTTAGAGAGACTGAGAGCAAATAACTTAAAGTTTAAGCTGAGCAAATCCCAATGTTTCCAGACAAAGGTCACGTCTTTAGGCCATGACATCACCCGAGGAAGCATGTCACCTAGCCTTGACAAAGTGAAGGCAATAAAGAACCTGAGACCCCCAAGCACGGTAAAAGAAGTTCAGTCATTGTTGGGATTAATAAATTACTATAGGTGTTACATTCCCAATATGGCCGAACTTCTGGCCCCCATCCATGTTTTGACCCGAAAGAATGTAACCTTCGAATGGACTGAAGAGCGTGAGTACGCTTTGGCTAGGGTCAAAGAGATAATTACCGTGGAAACCCTACTGCGACACCCTAATCCAAATGCTCCCTTTTATTTGTATACGGACGCATCCGAAAGGACCAGTGGAGCCGTTCTCATGCAAGAGAACGAAGAAGGTGAGTTATCCCCCTTGGAATATTTCAGTAAAGGATTCAATGACACTCAAAAGAGAAATTCAGTCATTGAAAAGGAAGGATTAAGCATCATTCTGGCACTTAATCATTTCCGTGCTCTTATATTGGGATCCAAAATAATATTACGAATGGATCATCGACCTTTGATAAGCTTAGTCATAAATCAATCCTTAAAAACATTGACTAAATGGTTCAAGACTGTTGGAATTTGATCTTACGGTTGAGTATGTCAAAGTAGATAAAAATTTCATCTCTGATTTAATGAGCCGGTGTGTGCCAGACGAAGAAGACTCGGAATTCGAAATCGGGAATCATCCCATGAACGCAATTACGAGGAGCGAACGACAAAATCTGGATTTAGGAAATGTGCCCTACCCGGGTACACTGGTTGAGAAAATCTTGCAGGAGAAAGTACCTCCCGAAATATCCTTAGATGAGATACGCGAGGCCTAGAACCAAGATCAAAGGTGCCAAGAAATCTTGAAAGGGAAGATGGTGACAAATTCAAAGTCAAAGAAGGGCTAGTTTATTCAACCCGAATCCTACAAAATAGATTCAACCAGCATTTACCTCCCAGATTCTGAATTGCAGAAAAAAGCTTTAATGCAATTTCACAACTCCACGACCAAGGGTCAAATGGCCGAGTCAAAAACCTACCAAGAAATCTCGTAAGTATACTGTTGGCCGAATATGGCTGAAAATGTAAGCCAGTATATCAAAAATTGCGCTATTTGCAATAAATATAAAAACGTTAATCCACGAAAAGCCCCCTGAGGAGACACACCTTTTAGTAATGGACCTCTAGACTGGGTCTATGCCGACCTGGTGGGTCCCTTTCCCCGATCACACGACCATTCTGCCTATGCATTGGTGTTGATTGAATGGATTCACTAAATTTGTAGTTATATCCTTTACGGGATAAAACTGCAACTTCGGTTGCAAAAGGTATATTTGGGAACTACATCCTCCCTTATGGGAGAATGAAGAATCTCAAAACAAATAATGGAACCGAATTTGTGAATGATATCTTGTTTCATCTAACCACCAAATATCGCATTAATCATAGTTTTGGAGCTCCGGCTCACCCGGAAAATTATGGTCAAATTGAGAGAAACAATTACTCTCTAAAAAACATTTTGAGAATCCTGATTGAAGATCGAGTTGTCGATCATTGGGATGAGTACTTACCATTGGTTAAGTGTATTCACAATAACACAATACATAACACCACTCATGAAATACCACTCTTTTTAATGTTTGGCAGAGAAGATGCTGCTTCTGTCGATACCAGATATCTATCAATGCCAGATACCCATCAATTGATCTGGGTGAATATAAATGGAGACACACGCACATGAACATGAAGGACGAAGCGTACCAAATGGTAAAAGAAAGCATAAAAGAACAACGACGTAAATACAGCAAATAACTGAGAGAAGAAACTTGCGAGAGATAAAGAAGGGAGAAAAGGTCTACATAAAGAAGACACTTGTACCAGGCATCCAAAAAGCCTTACAAGCCACCTACATAGGTCCCTGCGAGGTACGAGAGAAATTGAGCAATTATATATAGCTCATCAAAAATCCGACCACGTTAAGAAATAAAAGAGTACATTTAAACAATATAAAAACCGAATAAATGTACAAAAGAAAAGAAAACTAGACGATACAGAGAACCCGAAAGAAGACGATGTAGAATATTCAATAAATAACCTGAGCGAGAAAAAGGATCCGAGGACTTTTTCCGAAGTGATCGAAGCAGAAGGAATGACTAATGAACCATTTGGGTTCAGAAGTTCATATAAAGAAAACGAGAATCCTTGGTCTCACGTCAACAGACCCCCTGAGGCGTTACGGGCGCCGGACTCCTCGTTTAGTGTTAAACAATCACGTATGTGTAAATAGACCGACTGTGAAATAACTCAACCAAACCCTCATTATAAATGTAAATTGATTTAGCTTAACGCTCTGAAATTTATAATTATAAAATTAGGCGCGCTTCTAAATTGTTGGGATAGATAAGAGAAAGGTGAGAACGAAATTAGTTGTCTTCATGGGACTAATAAATTAAATAATTCCCCCTTTCCTTCATAGGTATTCGTAGATTAGATGGAATTTCTTCTAAGATTCTGGCTAAAAGGTTGTCGTTCACTCATATAATAAAGAGTAACACTATAAATGAGTTCTCTGTTGCCATGGGAACACTGCATAATTAAATGTATATAAACAGGATGTAGCGATGAAATAAAATGCATATTTCATGTTTTCAGTAAAAACGTTCCGAATCAGTTTAATTTAACTTGTTAAGAGATTGATGCAGGAAGAATTGAATGTTAATTTTAAATAAAGTTAATTAAAAACTCAAAATTTAGTATAATATTAAAACAGCTTTGCATTAAATCACATTTATTCCTTTCTTAACAAATGGATCCTCACTGCGGTTTCCTGCAGCAGACTATGACTCCCGTCCTCTTATTACTATGCGCTCTTCGAGCCGGGGCGCAAACCCTTTCCATCCCAGGAGTCCTATTCCTATATATGGGCCCTCTAATTGCCCAAGGGGTCAGTATACACTTTCAGCGTCCGCCTGAATATGTCTCCATATTTTCAAAACTTACGCTTTCTCTACAACAAGGTGAGCAAACTGATACTTCGCTGTCGAACGGAACAGGAACGACGAAGATCTAACAAGACTTCACAGGACACGGTAAGAGAGTTGGGAATTTTAATGGACACGTTACCTGGTGTGCAAGAACAAATTTTGGACACGAAACAAAAAATTATGGCTTTCATTACAACCTTAAATGAAGAGAATTCCCTACAAGGTCAAGTCATAACACGGAAGAAGAGAGGACTCATCGACGCAATCAGAGGCTTCATGAATTTCGGATTCGGCACGGCCTAGCAAGGCTCGGTCGACGACGTCGTCCGTCACATTCAAACGATTGAGTCGAACGTAAAGTCTATCGCTGAAAGCGTAAATTCATATATTACGCTGGTCAACGCTACCATTTATGACATCAGCAGTTTGAAGAAATACGTAAATTTACTCACTGATAGACTAAAAACAACTTTAGTAAATGCTAACAGAGGCTGACTGGATTCTTTCTTATTCGATCCAGTTTTCTGCCTTCAGGTACTGAAAAACATCGAACCCACGGTAGGTAGACTCCTGCCATACATACTAAATGAGGCTACAATACCTTTCTATTTCCAAATGAGTGAGACGCGTCGAAGAAAGGTTACGCCTGAGGAGCTACGCATAATAATTTTCGTTCCTTTAAAGGCAATAGAGTCCCCGATGACCCTCTTCCACGTCGACCATCTGCCAATTTGGATTAACAAAGAAAATCTATATACGGACAGTTTCGAAAACTCATTATATAGGAGTTAGTCAAAATCGATTAAATTATATTTTGTTAGATTTAAATGGTTGTTCTGTAGTTGAAGGAACCTATCATTGTAACTCACCCACTCTCATCTTGTCTAGAGGGTCTGATGAGTGTTTGGTTAAACTTTTCCAAACCACTTCAGGAACAAACCTGACGATGTGCCATCGTGTATTAAAGCGAAACTTTTCACCGATATTTCTTCGTCATCATCACACTGTCTATTACAGTGTGACTCAACCTACAACTATACTCTTTAGATGCAAGCAGCAAAAAACAAGAAGGACGTAGAAATCTTCAGGACAGGATCTCTTCCTCTACCAGAAGGCTCCGACGTCTTTACGGATCATAAAATGATCCCCTTCAATTTAAATTTTTTCTGATCCATGAAGTTTCACCCTAAACACGCACCTCCTTACGCCACCATCCGACTTGGAAATAACGTACATCGTGAACTCATCATTTACCACGGAGGCTTTAAAGCATTTCAACGCTTCCCTGCCACAAGGAGTGAACCTGAGTGAGAGAGATGACCCGTTATCTAAGGAAGATCACCTTGGAGAAATACGACGATGGAAAATCCTCCATCATTTCATACTCAACATTGAGCATCTGTCTCATCCTTGGAGCAGCCATGATAAGAATCACCATATGTCGGAAGTGCAGTCGCCTTCATCGTCATTCATCACCGAACTTCAGGTTCGAAACACCGGCGGAGGCAGGAGCCTCAGCATCTAGCCCCCTGAGGAAGTTCCCATGAATAGGTCTCCAACGCCACTGCGGAGCCCCCCACATAGGCTCCACTTCTCTCCAACGAGCCCGTGTTCATCGAGAAGGTTAACCCCTTCTGTTCGATCATATCGTCGACAAGAACCAACACAGAACCCGGGTTATGAAGAGATGGCCTACTCACCAACTTGAAACTCTTAATATATTCCACTGCTTGCTTAAGTTAAATTTTAGTGATGGTTCATATAACTCATTAGATTAATATACCTTAATAAGTGATAAGTGCATGCACAAATTTGCGATTAGTGATTAGTGATTAATTAATAAACCTATAAGTAAGACCTTAAATAAGTGTTTTCAAATTAAAATTGAGTGCTAAAATAAAAAATTAAAATTATAATGCATTGACCAGTTTTTACAGAATAAGAACATTGAAAATTTCGAAAAATAAAGTTAGACGACCTTCCGAGTGAAATTTTGTTTGATATTTTTTCATATCTACGAGAGCATCTAATTATTTTAAGGTTTGTTTCAATAAAATGGAGAGATTTAATCTCCGCAGAATTGTCCTCTAAGAATCTCATTTTCAAAGCAATCACCACTCAAAATTTATTATTTATGTCAAAAAATTATGCGCTCCTAAGGCCAAATATAGACAGTTTAAAAGTTTCTACTTTTCACGTCGTCGCATCTTTAAAACGAAGGAATTAAACTCTTTACGAATCTTTGTACGTACAAAAAAATTACACTTGGACAAAATACACTTCGAGTGTACGTCAGAAAAAACGTATGATTATTTTCTACGCGCATTCCCCCGATTAAATAAACTAACGTTATCAGATAATAACCTCCCTTCCGATTTTCTATGTTGTTTATTTATGCTAAAGGATTTAAAATAATTAATTTTAGACAATGTAACTTTTACTGGATTCAACACGACCAAAAACTGGTCACCCTAATTAATGAACATGATCGGCTAAGAAACATACACTTGGTCAATCTACCCTTTCGTCTGGGCTTATTAACATTTTTACAGTGCATATATAAGGAAAAAGATGCCACTACCGAGGTAGTAGAGAAGAAACCTATTTCACAAGACACTATCAATTATGTGAATTCAATAAGGTAACTAACGTTTATTTCTTTAACCTTTTCATACCTGATTTTCGGTTACTTTTCATGTCACAAAAAACCACTTGTGTTATATCTCCAGAATGACTAAAATCTCTCAAAATTTGATGGTCTCATTTGCGCCCATACGGCATGAAAGGGTTAATGTCCATTTATGGAACAGTCCTTTGGACGACCTCCACGTTACGGACGATTCAGATTCGACTTAAATGGTTAATAGCTCTCTGTACGTTTTATATTGATTACTCTCCCTGTGTTTTTCAAATTTTCTTCCCTGCCATACTACTTCCCTTTTTATAAGAAGAATAGCTCTTTTATATCATGTAAAAATTCTTTAATATCGTAAGGCGAACTTGCGAAAGTTGTCCAACGAAAACACACTTTCTATAAACAACTGGATGTGACGTATTTAATTCTTAACAATAATAAAAACAGCAAAAATACGTTAAAATTGTGTAAATATGCTAAATTATAGTTACATTATGTCTGCAATATTTAATATTCAGCTGAAGTTTTATTTCAATTTCATCCAGTTGGTAATTCGAAACAGAACCCATTTTATAGTCAAAAAATAAATTGCATCAATTAATTAAACAAAAATAATTAGTATGCAGAAGCGTTTTTTCGTGTAGCCTTAGGCTGCTAAATGATTTAGTTATCCTTCTCAATAAACTAAATGGTCGCACGTAAATAAACGACTAAATTGTACGATTTATTTTGTCGAGATCATTTTTCTTCCAAAGTTACTTGAGATAATTACCGGTTGCCATTCTAAAAGATTGGCTGAGACTTCAGGGGAAAACAAAGTAGGTTCATTGAAACCGTACCCCCGCCTTAGGAATGAATTTTGTAAAAAAGGGCCTTATGCCCTTATAAAATATCGAGATATGAATAATAATTATTTTGTGTGTGTATACACTCGTGCTATGTTTTTCCTTTCTCATTACTCTTTCCTACCCTTTCCTTCATGTATATATTATATATAATGTTATGTGTGTGATTATGTTTCATGTTTTATGTTGTGAATCACAAGATACAAAACGTGAGTAAAGACCTTTTGTGTAATTTATAGATTTAAACACACTCTGATTTCCTAAATTGATTTCCACACCTTAAAAAATTCTACCGATACCCGTTTTAAATAAAATTCTTTAGTTACCCTTTAACGATACGCGAATTATTTAAAAGTTATCCGTAGTTTATAATTCCACAGAATAATTACGATGAACTAATTTCCCTTAATTCAGTATATACAGTTTTTTGGTTTTTTTCCCAATTCCTTTTCTTTTTGTTCCCCTTTTTTTCCGTATCTCCCGGAATTTCTCTTGTCTTGACTCGGTCTTGGGCCTCTGTCAATTGTAGTATCCCCCCCCCTCTGTTTGTATTTTGCAGTCTTGGGGTCATCGGGTGCACCCGCTGTGGGGCATCGCTCCGTGGCTGAGCAGTGCTCTCAGGACGGTTGGGCACCCGGACCGCTGCTGCGTCTGGATTGGGTCTTTGCTAGGCCCTCAACGGACAAATCTCCGGAGAGCCAATCTGCTGTTTTTAAAACGACAGTCAGGTTGGGGGTCGGGCTACCCGGGACATTGGGCCTGCACCTTGAAGGATACAGCGGCGGATTGGTGCATTGCCTTCGGTCCGAGGCTGTCTTTCTTGTAATGCTACTGTTTATGGGTACAATTTTAAAACTTCAGTCCCCTCCTGTTGACGACTCTGGCCCGTCCTTGGATTTGGATAAGGCTTCTACTTCTGGTCGTTCAGCGGCCTCTGCCTCCGCTGGATTGACCTTAAAGCCGTATGGCCCCCTCTCGTCCTCTGCGGCGTCTGGCTCTCGTGGCCGGACTCGTGGTGGCCGTAGGGCGGGGTCTTAGCGGCCCTCGTTCTCTCGCCCACTCTCGGTTAACGTCACACATGGACCTGTCTCTGCTGTCAATTTCTGTCCGGTGGACAGGTTCCTTGTTCTCCGCCCTTCCGCTGGCTCCCTTCCGGGCAATTCAGAACGGGTGTTTCAGCGTCTTAAGTCGGCGGGGGTTCCCTGCCGTTATGATATCCGCCCTCTAAAGGATGGGTCTCTTCTTTTGAAGTCCCGTTCTTCGGGGGTGACTGAGTCCCTTCTACAGTTGCAGGATGTTCTGGGTTGCAGAGTTTCTGTGACTCCCCATCCGCAAATGAATAGTTGTCAGGGCACCATTTTCGCTTCCCGTCTGCTGTCAATCTCAGTTGGCGAGTTGCAGGAGGATCTTGCCCCCCAGGGGGTAACGAAGGTCTTCCGCTTTTCGTCGCGCCGGGATGGTGCTCTTACCCCGTCCGCTCGTCTGCTCCTGACCTTTGACTCCCTTGTGCCTCCGGCACAGGTGTTCTGAGGCGTAGGCGATCGCCGGTCGTGCGAGTTTTCGGTGCGGCCGTATGTGCCTGACCCGGTTCGCTGCTTTGGCTGCAACCGGTTCGGCCATGTTAGCTCTACGTGCCGCCGTGAGGGTAAGCTACGTATCCGCTGCGGTGGGCCTGCGCACCCTCCCCCATGCACGAAGCCCCTGCAGTGCTCGAACTGCTCGGGGGCCCACCCTTCCTCCTCTCGGGACTGCCCCGTTTTCAAGTTTGAATTCGAGGTGCGGTCCTTAAGGACTACCGAATTCCTTAGTGCGCGGGAGGAGCGATAAGGTCCGTGACCGGGAGCCGTGGCGGGGGTTGTCCTATGCTGCGGATCTTGGCTCCTGCGGGTCCTCGGGCCCCTCCCGTGCTACCCCGGCGCCTACCGGAGTGGTGCCCCTCCTGGAAGTTCCGGGGGTTGGTGGTCCTCCTGGCGCCGCGTGAGCTTCTTTTCCCCCTGCCTCACTTTCAGTCATCCCGTCTGATTCCCTGCCTACAAGTGCCCCTTCTTCCTCTCCGGCCTTGGGGTCTGGATCCTTGCCTACCCGTCTCTCGGGTGGGAGAGGTGATGCCCCGAAGGGGAGGAGGAAGCGTCACCGTGGTCGGAGTCCTCCGGACCCGTTCATGACCACTGCTCGCCCTGCTTCCACTGCGGCGCGCCGCTCCTAATCCGCTCGGGACTCCCCCGTCTATACGGAGGGCCGGTAATGCGTCACCTCCCGCTGCCCCAACTAATGTCCGGGTGTCGGTTGAGGTACACCGCCCCATGACACCCTCGATTACTGACTCGGTTCCCATGGTGGACCCAGTCGAGAAGGGCCTGGCCCTTCTTCATGGAGTCTCTCTCCCTTCGGCTCCTGCTGAGAGTGGTCGGGTCTCTTTCCTGGATCTACCTTTCCCACCTGTGGTAGATCTCTCCTCCCCTCCCCGTCAGCACTTGTCTGGTGTGACGAGCCCTCGAACATCTGGTTCTCCCTGCCCCACCTCTGGTGGGGAGTCGGGGGTTTCGGCTGGGCCCGTCTCGTCGTCTCCTCTCCCCCCCTCAGAGGAGCCCCCCAACTGAACTCCCTGTTCCACTTTCTCACTCCCGTCCCTGGTTACGGACTGTTAAGTTTCCTGCTCAGCTTGGTCCAAGGCTATTTCTCTGCTTTCTCTGCTTCTTATAATGCCCCTTCCCCTTACAGTTCCATTTTGCATTGGAACTGTAGGGGGCTTTTAGCTAACTGGGAGAACCTTGCCTCCCTGTTGGAGAGCGAGCGGCCTTCCTACGTTTGTCTCCAGGAGACTATCCTGGCTGGGCGGGGGCTCCCTAGTCTTTCTGGCTATGTTGGTTTCCTTTGCACCCCGAATGAGCACACACGCCTGCGGGGTGCGGCAATTTATTTCCATCATTCGTTACCCTCGCGAGGTGTGCCTCTTCGTACTTCCTTGCAGGCTGTGGTTGTGCGGCTCGTTTTAGATCGCCACTACACTGCCTGCTCGATTTATATTCCTCCCCATGAACCTCCTTCTCGCGTCGCGGTTCGCGAGTTGGTGTTGCAACTGCCTCGACCGTTTCTCCTCCTCGGGGACTTTAACATTCGCGACCCGGCTTGGGGAGATGTCCGGTCGACTAATGTTGCTGGTATGTTGCTCTTCGTAATGGAGGAACTTTCCTTCGCGTGCCTCAATTCCGGCGAACCTACCTATTTCCACGAGCCCACGGGTTCATCTACCTGTACTGATCTCTCCTTCGTGTCCTTCGATGCTTTACTCGATTTTTCGTGGAGGGTGTTGGGGAACTCTTATGGCAGTGATCATTACCCAATCTGTCTTGAGCCGGTCGGACCGCAGCCGGGTGTCTCGTCTCGACCGAGGTGGTGCCTGGCGCGGGCTGACTGGCCATGCTTCAGAGCTCGTTCCGTCATTGCCCGTTCGATGTTGGACTTTGGCTCTGTGGATGAGAGCTTGGAGTTCTTCGAGCGGGTGGTGATGGGCGACGCGGAGGACTGTATTCCTCGATCTTCCAGTAACCCGCGGACGCGTGGCGTCCAGTGGTGGACTCCAGCATGTCACCAGGCGGTGTGTGAGAAGAAAAGGGCAACGCGCTGCTTCCACCGCAACTGGCGCACGGATCACTTGGTTGAGATGCGGCGGGTGAAGGCTTTCGCCCGCCGGACTCTCAAGTTGGCCCGTCGGGCCTCTTGGCGTGCTTTTGTTTCTGGCATTTCCTCGTCTACCCCTTCTGCTGCTGTGTGGCGGAAGGTACGTAGTATCGAGGGGAAGCCGGTACCTGCTCGTCGCCCTGCCCTTCGGGACGGGGACGGCTTCCTTTCGGATCCTACTGCTGTAGCCGATCGGCTGGCCGGGGCTTTTGCTGCGTTTTCCCGTTCCCGTTCCCGACACCTGGGAACGAGCCCTACAACTGTCTCTTTACAATGCGGGAACTTGGCAACGGGCTGCCTTGGCAAATCGTCGTTCTTCCGCCCCTGGCCCTGTTGACATTCCGTATGACTTTATTTGGAATCTGCACCCGATGGCCCTACACTGCTTGCTGGATCTTTTCAACCGGATATGGGCTGAGGGGTCGTTCCCTTCCAGTTGGAGGGAGGCAATTGTGGTCCCGATACCTAAACCGGGGAAGGATCCGGCGGAGGTGGCGGGCTATCGGCCTATTGCCTTGACGAGCTACTTATGCAAGCTCCTTGAAAAGATGGTGGCCGTCCGACTTTCCTTTACACTGGAGTCGCTTGGGTTATAACCCCCGACGCAGTATGGCTTTCGTCGATTTCGGGGTACTCTGGACCCCCTTCTCCTCCTTGGTCATGATGTACAGGAGGCCTTTTCCAGCCGGAATCTTGTTCTGGCCGTCTTTTTCGATGTCCAAAAGGCCTATGACACGACCCGTCGGGGAGTTGTCATGGACCGTTTGAAGTATCTTGGTTTTGTGGGCTTTTTGCCCATATTTATTCGTAAATTCCTCTGCCGTCGTACTTTCGGCGTCCGTAATGGGGCGGCCCTATCTGACCTGTATGTTCAGGAGGAGGGGGTGCCTCAGGGTTGTGTTTTGAGCGTCTCCTGTTTCAATCTGGTCATGTCTGCGCTACCGGGGGCCCTCCCGCCCTCGGTGCGTTGTTCCATCTACGCCGACGATCTGGCTGTCTATGCCGCTGGGACGAGCCCCCCCCCCTTGTGGAGAGGCAAGTCCAACTCGCGATCAATCGGGTTGAACGTTGGACGGTGGGCCTTACGCTGTCTTCCCCGAAGACTTCGTGTGTGGCCTTCCTTCCGTCGAGGAGACGGGGCTCCGGCGCCGTCCCGGCCTTTAATCTTACACTCGGGGTCAGCTTCTGGCCCTCGTTCAATCAGTACGTTTCCTGGGCATGGTCTTCGATAGCCGTTTGAGCTGGGTTCCCCACCTTCGCAGGCTGCGCGAGACTACAAGACGTACCCTGGATTTGCTCGGATATTTGTCTCATGCTACATGGGGCGCGGATAGGCGGACACTCCTCCGTTTGTACGTGTCCCTGGTACAATCAAATATAGACTATGGGAGTGTGGTGTAAGGCTCCGCCTCCCGTACGGCCCTTCGGATACTGGACCAGGTCCTCTCTAGAGGACTGCGCATGTCATCTGGCGCCTTCCGCTCCTCTCCTGTTGATAGTCTGCAGGTTGAGTGCGACATGCTTCCCTTGGAGGATCGGAGGTCGTTCCTCATTGCCAAGCACTATCTCCGGATTCTCCGTCTTCCCACCTCTCCTCTGTTCCAGGTGGTTGAGAGGGCGTTCTGCAGGGATGGGGGTTGGTATTTCACCGACACGGTGACCTTCCTCCTCGATGGTATGAGCACTCCTCCTCCATCCGTCATACCGGTCTCTTTCGAGGGTGTTGCACCTTGGGAGAGCACCCCTGTTACATGCTGTAAGGCGTTGCGCCCCGTTCGCAGAGCCGATTCTGAGTCTGCCTTGCTTCGGTCTCTGTTCCTTCAGCATACTGCGTGTCACTCTGCATGTGTTGCGGTCTTCACAGATGGCTCGAGGTCGTCGGGGGACGTTGGGGCTGCGGCTGCTCCCCAGTCGTCTGCCATTGCTCCCCGGTGTACCCTTCTCCCTGATGAGGCTTCCGTTTTCACGGCGGAGCTCTATGCCATTCTGAGCGCTCTGGAGGTGGTGCGGGAGCATCTGGATCGGTCGTTTGTCATCTATTCGGATTCCCGCAGTGCCCTGGATGGCTTGGAGTGTTTCGACCCCGTCCACCCACTGGTCCGACGTATCCAGTTACTGTGCTATATCCTTGTCACTTCTGGTAGCAAGGAGGTGGTAGTTTGCTGGGTCCCTGCACATGTTAACGTGGCTGGAAATGAGGCTGCCGACCAAGATGCCCGTTCCGCGTGCCGACTACAGGTTTCACCCGTGTCCCTCCCCTTTTCCGAATATATCATTGGCTTCCGTAGGTTTTTGCGCTGCCGGTGGCAGAGTCGCTGGGATGGCGCTACAAATAACAAACTCTGCAAGATTAAACCCAAATTGTGATGTTGGGCCTCTTCTTTCCATCGGTCGCGCCATAAGGAGATGGCTCTGGCCCGCCTCCGTATTGGCCACACCCACCTGACCCATGGCTATTTGATGACCCGGGGATCGGGTGCCCCGATGTCCTAATTGTAACGTTCCACTTACAGTTGCCCACCTCCTGGTGGAGTGTCCGCTTTACTCTGCGCTGCGCGCAGAGTATTTTCCCTTTTTGGTGAGCGTCGGGCCTTGTGATAGGCTTGGCGCTATTCTATCTGAAGGTCTCTACTTTTCGGTAACCGGGTTTTTCTCCTTCCTCTTTCGTTCCCGACTTCTTTACCGGCTGTGACTCCGCTATGATTTTTCTGTATGTTTTGCCCCCCCCCTCTATTGTTCATTTCCGTTAGCTGTTCCATAGTCTTCGTCCTGTGTTCGCTCTGCTATCCACCTTTCTTTTGGTGGCCATGAGCACTGTAGGGTGGATCGATTTTACATTGTTTTCGATTTCCATATTCTAATAGAGACAAAAACTTGCGCATGCATGAGAAAATAGCCTCTGCAAAATCTTAGCTTAATAGGTAATCATCATCTGCCCCCGGCAGAGCGATGAAAATCATATTTTAGTAGTCAAAAACGTATTTTTAAACCCTAGCCTAGAGTCATAAAATTTTGCGTGTGTGTTATTTCATGCCTAAGCAACGATATAAATGCTATGGGAAATATATAAATGCATTATTTAAGACAAAGAGCCGATCTGAAAATATGTATAATTATACATATTTTCAGATCGGCTCTTTGTCTTAAATAATGCATTTATATATTTCCCATAGCATTTATATCGTTGCTTAGGCATGAAATAACACACACGCAAAATTTTATGACTCTAGGCTAGGGTTTAAAAATACGTTTTTGACTACTAAAATATGATTTTCATCGCTCTGCCGGGGGCAGAAGATGATTACCTATTAAGCTACGATTTTGCGGAAGCTATTTTCTCATGCATGCGCAAGTTTTTGTCTCTATTAGAATATGGAAATCGAAAAAAATGTAAAATCGATCCACCCTAATGAGCAGTCATACTTTGTAACCAAAAAAAATATAAAATATGCATATATATATATATATATATATATATATATATATATATATATATATACACACACACACACACCTATATATATATATATATTAGTGATGTAGCGGATGTCATTTTTTTCACATCCGCGGATGCGGATGCGGATGAGGATGTTTGATTTCAACATCCGCGGATGCGGATGCGGATGTCTACATTTTCGTTATTTTTGAGGATATATTCGAGATTTGTTGTGTTTAACGTATATAATAAGTTATTATATAGAGAGAGCTGTAGCTATAATGTAGTATAATTGATTAATTGTACAATAATTGCTGTACTTTTCTCTGAACATATAAAATAATATCAAGCATCTAACTAATATAGAAATCAATCAGTGAATTCGTCTGCAAATAAATTCGTTATATTTTGTTGAGTTTCAGCCACAATTAGAAACCATAATTGTGTTACCAGGATGCGGGACGTGAACCCAACTCAAATGCACCCCGCCGACCTCTTTCCCCAACCTGCACCCTTATAGAAAGAGACCTTTAATTAGCTTGATAACTATTTATATTAAGTTTAAAGTTTTATTAGGCATATTTATAAATGAGTAATTAAAATAAAGTAAACTAAGATGTTCATCGTTTAATGTTCAAACTTAATTATAGGAAGGTTATGCTTAAGGAACATTAATTTTTCTGCCTTTTCTGCTGCCAGTCTGTTTCTCTTTCCATCATATATTAATCCAGCACTGCTAATAATCTCTCGCTTGGTACGTTTGTTGGAGGACAGGCTAAATGTTTCCTTGCAAGTTTACTCAAGTATGGATAGATATTCTGCGTATTTTTCCACCAACTAATAGGATTGTCACATGCAGCCAGGCGTTTTTCTTGGTGATAGCTCTCGATCATTTTTACTACATCTTTTGACATCGCGTAGGTCTCGTCATTGCTGCTTGACTCAAGAAACTGAGAGACAGATTCTGTGATAGATTTGCTTGTTGAAGGTGTTGGTTCTGTCACTGAAACTTTTATTCTTTTGGTGGGTGGCGAAGCGACAGATTCAAGAGATCGAAGCTCTTCAACTGCTTTGCCAAGTGATGATTTAACTCGTTCTAATGTACTAGGTGAAAATAACTTAGCTTTGTAACGTGGATCTAAGTAGGTTGCAAGAGAGTAACTTCATACAAGAACAGCCTCTCGTCTTGTCGCTTGCATCACTTTTGCGCACAATGAACTACTTCTATTAATATAGTAGAATTTGATAATTTCCGCTTATTAATGACGTTTTATCTCAACGGTCCACATCCGCACGACATCCGCAGTCCAAAGTGCGGATGCGGACGCGGATGCGGACGCGAGAAAATGTGCGGATGTTCCGCGGATGCGGATGCGGATGTGACCTACATCACTAATATATATATATATGTGTGTGTGTGTACACACACGCACACACCTATATATATATATATATATATATATATATACACACACCTATTTAACTGAACGATATGTTTATTTTATTTTTTAAGTATATTTGAATCTTTATTAAAAAAATCATGTTCCAATTCGGGTTTCATTTTCTCCTTTGTGTGTGTGTGTGTATACAGAAAAAAGTCTCTACCCCTGCGTGCTCAGTTGACCGCTGCAACTCCTGAACTCAGACGTGTATTTGAAGAATTCTCACGTAGACGAAAAATAGTGATGGCAACCTTTGTTATTGCGTGCTCGGCGTTTATGAAGTGATATTCGGTAAAGTCGGAAGATGTGGTGAATACTGAAAGATTCCCTAGCCCTCCCTTCCTTTGAGACTTTTAAGGCTACATTGAACCGTGCGAAGCGTGAGGAGCAAGAGATTCAAATACTCTATGGATATTCTGGCGAGAGCATTGCCGGATTTCGCGGCACAAACGATGTAATGGACTACGTTGTAGGACTAAACTGTATAAAAGAGCACATATACCGTGAAGTGAAAGAAACAACACGTACAAAAGAGAAGCAACGGGTATGGTTAGTGAGTCTTGTTGATGAGTGGTATGACAAGCGATATTATGTCATGTTGCATCATGCCCAGTACGCGTTTCCTGCTACTGAGAATGTAAATCTTGTCATAATGGACAGTCTGAAATACTTTTACCACTACATTCATATATATCATGACGAGGTTCGCAGTGAGGTTGTGGCTAAAGGCCTGTGTGAGTTTTTAATAGAATTTAGAGACGAGTGTCGCTTGTTAGGCAAAAAGGAAAAATATGAGCACATGTTTCTCTCAAATAGTGCGCCGGAGTGTGAATAAAATGTGTTTAGTTCGTGAAAATCACCCTGAACGAACATATCTGGTGCGCATTCTGGGCAGTGATAAGTTCTCTAAACGGTTGGAACAAACCCGTACACGAAACATTAGTTCTTGCTATGACTCGTTTCCCACACATGTCCCCATGCCAAACCGCGCACTGGCTGCTCATAGTCATCTCAGAGCTTGAACCGACCGGACGTGCACTCCTCACAATAGAATACGATGGAGCTTCCTTTGAGGAGCATTCTCAATGCCGTGTACGATGTGTCCGTGACGAAGTCATTGCGTGTGTTCAGGCGTAAAACCGGTGCCGTTAATTATGTACTGGAAACGACTTGTAGACAAACAAACTGGTAAACGGAATGTTGTTTATTTAAGTGTTGAGGAGATGAATAGTCTTCGTTGTAGTTGAGAAGTGGAGCGAGAATCGTTATAAAATACTTGCAGGTGAAAGTACAAGAAGAGAACAGATTAGTGATGCCTCCTAATATGCCATTGTTTGTACGTTGTATATAAATAACGATCAGCCATGCATTGATATATGACTGATGTGGAAGAATGCGTCTGATAATAACGTTCTTGTCCCCACGCGAAACCATTTCATCCTCGACAGAATGTTTGAAATCGTCGGTTTCCGTAAGCTAAAGCCTATTTGCTTTATTTTGATACGGTTCTTGAATACGCATACACCGTTCTGCTCGACGAGTTTACCGAGTGTAGGAATGAACAAGGCGAGAATGGTCTGGAACAGGATGCTTATTTAAAAGGTATAGACTATTTGAAATATCATGAACTTTGGTAGAAAGGACCTGAGCGGTACAGGGGTTGAGCTCACCTACACTGTTCACCCTGAAGAATTGTTTCTTTATATAATGAGAAGCTTTCGTTACGACTTAGAAGATTATTTCAACTGCCGATATGCATTTTGCCGATATGCATTTTGAAGAAGAGTAAGAATAAGTCGTCGACTGGAAAGGAGAGTTTGTAAACTTGAATTTAATAATGATGTGGCTAACGACACCCTCTTTGTGCTTTCTTCTGAATGTATTCTGTCCGTATTGAAAGAATTGAAGGCCCTTTATTTTGAATATAGGCATTCGCACACCTTGAGTGGTGAAATAATATTAAAGCGTATTTATTGCATAGTACAAAGCAACAATGATGTAACTGTAGATTGGATCACGTGCTAGTTTAGTATTTTTAGTTAAGCGCAGTAGAAAATGTGTATATAGATTTCTCCTGTAATATTATTATTTTGATGTTTATATATTAATTTTTGAATGTATATTTATTTTCTATAAATTTGTTAAAATTTTATTATTTAATATAAATGTGTATATAGATTTCTCCTGTACTATTATTATAATTATTTAAGAAAGTATATATTTATATATCGTTTAATATGTGTATTTTTGCTGTATATTATTTTTGAATGTATATTTAGTTCCTATATATTTCATGAAATTAATTCCCTTAACTCTTCTAACTAAACAGAATGATGTAGTTGTGTTTTATTATCCAATAAATGCTTTCATGGGGATATACAGGGTGTCCGAGAATTATCTGTACACTTTTTGGCTGTTATTAAAAGTCAACCATGAAGTGTAGAAATTCCAGTCTTGTCCCATTTTACAGAGAATCTCATTAAGTTTTTTCTGATATCAAGTTTTGACAAGTTTTTTAGAAATTCCAGTGTGTCCGAACATTATCTGTACAATTTCATCTTTTAATAAAATTCTTGATAACACACGTAAAATTCTTAAACAAGATTATTTAGAATCTGTATTTTCAAAAGTTTCTTTTATTAAAGTAACGTTGTTACAAACATTCGATATGTGCACCACTAGTGATTCGCAAAACATCCAATCGATACTCCAAATGTTGCCATGTACGCTGCTGCATATCCACATCAATTCGCTCAATAGCAGCTGTGATTCTTGCTTTTAAATCATCAATGTCTGTCACCCGCGTACATTTCTAAAAAACTTGGCAAAACGTGGTATCAGAAAAAACTTAATGTGATTCTCTGTAAAATGGGACAAAACTGGAATTTCTACACTTCATGGTTGACTTTTAATAACAGCCAAAAATTGTACAGATAATTCTCGGACACCCTGTATATATATATATATATATATATATATATATAAAAACTATTTTAAGGAATAGCTGGTTGATGGGAATATATATATAAACAATGCACTTTCAATAAATATATACAGTATATGTATACACTATACCAGTGGTTCCCAACCTTTTCACCACAAAGGACCCCTTTTATTTTTATTTTTTTCCCACGGACCCCATATTTTTGAAAGATTCCGTCTACCAAACAAACTGTTTTTATTAACTAATAATTAACTCGGTTTCTCATTTTTCACTATCAAATAAAAGACATATAAGAGAGTATGCAATTAAAATACAGCCTATTAAAAAAAGTATTAATAATTCCAGCCAAGAGCAAGGAAACTTGAAATTTTAGCCTAAGCGCCCTTATCGTGGGTAAATGTACGATTTCCATTGGAGCCTCTCGAAATATTGAAAGCTCACGGACCCCCAGTACTACCTTCGCGGACCCCCAGGGGTCCGGGGACCCCAGGTTGGGAACCACTGCACTATACCAAATGGCTGGTTACGTCTTCTAAGCCGACTGACGGATTCTAAACCAACTGTCAAGAATATCTTCATTAATTAAATAAATAGCACAATCTGGCAACTCAAAAGTTATTAATATATACGTATACACATACATCTAAACAAGCCACCTACGCATTTCAAGTCAGATTAAGCCAACTGGCTGAAAGACACTTCAAAACCAACTGATGCTCTCAAGAACTTTCATTATGCCCCTTGGTCTCCCACGTTAAGGATGCCATCTTCTCTCTCCTCCTCTCTGCACTCTCCCATCTTCTCCCCGAAAGTCTCTTCTCTCCTCCTGCTTTCTCTCTTTAAGGTTAGGTGGATTCTCCCAACTTTTGGCAGCTGGGCGGATTCTCCCCCTTTTTTTGGAACCCTGCGGGAATGGGGATTGGAACCTTGCAACAAGGGGAGGAATGGGGTTGGAACTGGCACTCATTTGATTAACATTGCAATTACTCTGCAGTCAAAATTTGGCGGTCATACTACTCAGCTGACCATCATTCCCTTACTTATTTATACTCACTCATTTTCTCGTTTTAACTATCTCTCCTTTCTCCGTTACAGTATATACGCCAATCCAGAAATCACGTTTACGTCAGAAATAAGTTAATACAGAATATATATATATATATATATATATATATATATATATATATATATATAATATAAAATTATATATATATACCGTCTGCCAAAAAAAAGGGTTCACTCTAAAAACAGCCATGAAATCAACATATATTAACCAATCATAATGTTACTCATACAGAGCAAAACTATGTAAACAGTATATATATGTATATCAATTTTCAGATTATTATACTAAAAATTAATGATTTGATGAGGGTTCTTTATGTTCAACAAATTTTGTTGCTGAACATCGCTCCAGTTTTAAATTCTGGGAGTTCACAAAGGTGGTAAAACTTTGGTAATAAAATTTTAATTCTCATTTTAGTTATAAAATACATCATAAAATTTATAACATATAGGAAATGCCTCCATTAACAGTATTTGGTTGCCCACTTCTCTCTCTTCTTTTGATATCTCCAGTCTCATAAATTTTTTTTAGAAGCTTTCCCAAACCACCAAGAGTCCATGCTTTGTTGGGGAATTCGGAGAGTAGTTTCGTTCGTCCATATCACTTTTCTAGCCTATAATGCTTAATTATAATCTTATCATCCTCTGAAAATGGCATATTCACTATATTTTATAACCCTGCAAAAAAAATCGGATATTAGAATTTACAAAAGTAAAAATGGAAATAAAGGATTCTTGATTAGTTTCTCGAGCATCAACTGTAGTATTATTAGAGAAATACTTAATAAATCGTTATTTTTGACAGCCTGGAGCTGAAATTTCATTTACAGGTAGATGTTTTATGTATCTTTTACGTGTATAAGTTTCATACTGATTGTTTGAAAATGTTGATTCCATGGATGTTTTTAGAGTGAAGTTAAAACTGTTTAGGAGGTTATCACCAGTTTGAATGAAGATTTTATTCAATGTGATAGAAACTTAGAATGTTTCTCAGAAGGTTCTGAAATCTCCGAAAACGAAGAACACGATCATGAAGTTGAAGAGACTTGTACGACAACCCCATTACAAGCCTTAAACATGTTAGATGAAATAAAAAAAATTATAGAAACCAATGATGTAAGCACTCTGAAATTAAAACAAACCCAGAAAGAACTCCACAATTTTATCATTCACAAAACTGCTAAAATACAAACCACTATTCGTGATTATTTTAATTAACATAGGTGCTAACAATTCATGTACTATACTTGCATAATTCTATACCTATGTACTGTATTTTCTTATTGTGATATGTTCTAATTTTCATAAAATTTTTAAATAAATGTTCTAATTTTAATGTAATTTTAAAAAAAATTGTACAATTTTATACATTTGTTTTTTTTTTCCTTTTATTACATTCATACAGTTAGTAGGTCCTTTTATCTTTCAATAACCTTTTGTACTATATGGTGTACGTGCATATATTCTGGACGTATTTTATATGAGCAAATTATCCCCTATAAGCAAATTTTTTCTTGGTCCCAAAAACTTGCTTATATCGAAGTTTGACTGTATATATATATATATATATATATATATATATATATATATATATATATATATATATATTTATATATATATATATATATATATATATATATATATATATATATATATATTTACTGAAATTTTGGTATTCCCACCAATCTTTCACTGTTAGGTGGGGCAATGTACTATCCGAGTGTTTTGGCTCCTCTTGTGGGGTGAGACAAGGCTCCTTGCTCTCCCCTATGCCGTTTAATGTGTATATTGACGGATTAATTGCTTCACTTAATGAGGCAACAGTAGGATGTTGTATAGATAACACAAGGATAAATAACTTAGTTTATGCCGATGATATGGTGTTAATAAGTCCCTATGTTAAAGGTCTGGATCGGCTACTAAAAGTCTGCGAAGTGTATTCGCAGAAACATGATATTCTTTTTAATGTGACAAAAACTAACGTTATGCAATTTCATCCTAAAAGCTGTAATCAGCCAGCTGATATAGGTTTAAAATGAATGGTGAAGTAATTGCGGAAGTACAAGAGTTTAAGTATTTGGGTCAAACTATTACCAGCTCCTTGAGTGATGACTCGGATATAAGAAAACAATCTCGAAGCCTGTGTGCTAAAGCGAATATGACCATAAGGAACTTTCGTTTCTGTACAAGTGAAGCTAAAGACACACTCTTTCGTACTTTCTGCAGTAATATATACGGTCAGCAACTCTGGGTGAATTATAAAAAGGTTCTGGCAGAACCCTAAATTTGCTGTACAACAGGTCGTTTAGACTCTTACATAAATTACCCCCGAGATGCTCAGCTTCGCAAATGTTTGCAACCCGCAATGTTCCGAGCTTCCCGGAGGTAACAAGACGTGCTCAACACAGTCTAATGCAAAGAATTAAAAAATCAACCAACCCGATCATCCAAGCTATCCATGAGTCCTGCCATTTATCCTCTAAGCTATGGACTTTTTGGTACGAAAACGTCTGTCTGTAGCTCCACTTAACTTCGACAGTGCAGTATTATTTCTAATCAATTGTATATATTTTTATCCTTAGTGTATGAACTGTCATTGTATTAATAATATTTGTCATATGGACTATAGTCTGCCAATAAACCTTTTCATATCATTTCATTTCATATATATTATGTAAAATAACGCACTCTCGCGACGAAGTATGAAGAAGGAAACCACTCTTCAGGAAGACGTGTTAAGAAACAAAAATTTATGTCTTCCTGAAGAGTAGTTTCCTTCTTATATATACAGAGTCCGGTATGTTACTTTCTATAAGTAACGGCGTTACCACAGTAATGTGGGTGCAAAATGGACGAGTGCGATGCAATGTTGCAAATGTTGTTCAATGTTGCAAAGGTGAGGGGGATGTTGAAAAAGGTGGAGGGTGTTGTTGAAAGGAGAGAAATCTTGCCAAAAGGGGGAGGGGTTATCCCCCAAATTGCAATGAAGGGAGAGAGAGCTTTTGGGGGAGAAGGGGGGATGACCCCCCCCCCCAAAGGGATAACCTTAACCTAAGAGAGAGAGAGAGAAAGGAGGAGGAGGATAGTCTTTGCGGGAGAAAGTGGGATGTCCTCACCCCCCCAAAGGGAAACCCTAACCTAAACCTTAACCTAAGAGAGAGAGAGAGAGTTGTTTCATCCACCGGTGTCTGTCTCATAATGAGAGTCCAGAGGACCAGCATCTGTTATATAGAGGGTCTGGAGTTACCAGATAAAACTTTTTATTTCTGGAGAGGTTGCCACTTAATAATTTATTTATATATGGAGGTGTTGCCAGGGAACACTATTTATTTTAATTTTTATATGTAGACGAGTTGCCAGTTATTGTTTTTAATTTTAATTATTTAGTTATGTATAGATGAGGTGCAAGAAAGCACTTTTTATTTATTCAGGGTTACCAGGAAGCACCATTTATTTTTATTATATTATTTACTAAAGGCAAGAGAGACGCTCTTCTAAATTTTCTCAACAAAAGAACTAATTAAAACACATTTTAAACGAATCCCAATATTAACAATAAGAAAAATACAATTAATCCGAAATAAATAAAACACCAAATTGACAACAGAAAATAACAGTACACTATATATATACAAGCAAGGAATTAAATGAGAAGTCTATATATACACTTTTATATTATTTTTTATAAAGAAATTTCAGCGAAATCAAAGTAATTGACAAACGAATTAACTGAGAAGTCTGTATATACACTTTTATATTCTATATTTTTTATAAAGAAAATTCCGCGAAATCATAGAAGAGGAGTCGCAGTTCATTTGTTTAATTCGTACTTTCATGCTAGTATATTTAATTAACAATAAAAGGAAAATTCAAGCAAATATAGCACTACACACCTTATATATATATATATATATATATATATATATATAAGAAAAACACAATAAACATTTTAGCTAACTTCTCCGAAAATGTCTATTTACTTTTGCGGGGAGAAAGAGTATAACACTTGGCACCTGATTTGCCCGAGGCTACTCCAAAATCCAAAAACGTTACAATGGAATGCGGATTTGACCCAAATTCGTCTCCAAAGACTCGGATTACCTCTACTCACACCAAATATTGTTTTAAATATTATTATTACTAAAGTAGTAAAAACTTAATTTAAATTCTATTATTTATATATTATATATATATATATTTATAATATATATATTTATATATATATATATATATATATAGAGAGAGAGAGAGAGAGAGAGAGAGAGAGAGAGAGAGAGAGAGAGAGAGAGAGAGAGTGAGAGAGAAAGTTAATTCTCGAAAAACTGAAGACGGCACAGACACACACACAAACACACACACATATTGATTTTATTTCCATCAAAAATCAACTTAAAGGATTTGACTCGTGCTATGCAATCTTTTCATTTTGAGAAAACGTATGTCGTGGACCTGAATACGAAAGTAGAAGTTTTACCGAGTAGTCAACTCAGCGATTACCATATAATTATTATTACGTGCTGTGATCTCACGAAGGTCAAGCTTACTGCGCCTCCTCTCGAGTTGGCCTGGTGAAGTAGGGAGATGGCTTATTTTACTCCATCTTACAGATACACCCAGCTCATCGGGGCCTGTATGTACCAAGCGTCTAATCTCCTTTTGCACCCCATGGATTTTAGGTCCTACCTTTTTTCCGTACCGTAACAGTTGAAATTTATCAGTGTTAAACTTCATATAAAAACCAAGCGACTTCTCCTAAAACTTACTACATTACCGCTGTCCCATCTTTCATGCATTAAAAAAGCTCTACTTACTTTATTGGTAACCTTCGATTAGCATCCCCCGAATTGTTCATTCTGACGAGGTCAAGCATTTTTTTTTTACTCCTCCTTAGACCTCCAGTTTAACGTGGAATCCGAAACACAAGCAACACAGCGTCTTAACCACTAGGTCACCCAGGGTACCCATTTTTCCACCAACCAATTGTGCGGAAGGATGATCTTTTACCACGCGCCAGCGGCCATCAGCCGGTCTCGAGCACGGATGAACTCTGAAACTATTCTTTTTATTATACTTCAATTTGTACAAAACTTACTAAATCCTGACAATATATATATATATATATATACATATATATATATATTTCCAAATGGGGTATATCGCATTCACCCTTGCTCCCTCATTCGTGCATAAAATATACTATAATTTAATGTTATTGATTTTAATTCGATTTCACTGGTAAAAATTATGAGCTGTAAAATCTGAAAACTTGAATGATTTTCTGCAGAGCTTCTTGGACCGCAGACCGTGCCAACGCTTGACAAGAGATGTAACACACACACACACACACACACACACAAACACACACACATTAATTTTATTTCGAAATCACTGTTAAAAATGATAAGTATAAGAAATCAACTTAAAGGTTTTGCATCATTTTAATAGACAACCAGTCAGGAAAAGGCGCTGTTTTACCGCACAGCTAACCCAACGCTTGTCACATCATTAACGAAATAATGTTATTTTTTTAATAATAAGTTATTTTTTCCTTATGTTTCGAGCTTTTTCCGGATAAGAAGAAGACGCAATGTATTTCCATAAATTCATTAAATGAAAGAAATCATCAAAAATTCATAAATTCCTCACCATGTGACATATGCATGAGAAATGAAAGGCGGTACATCCCACAAGTACTGAGTCCCGAGTGAATCAAAATAGTACATGCGATCCCTATTTTTAACACGAAGGTCAAGCTTATCGCCCCTCCCCTCGAGCCTGATGAAGTAGTGAGTTGGCTTCTTGTAATCTCCACTTCACATAGGTACACCCGACTCATCGGGGCTTGTTCTGTACCATGCGTCTAATCTTCTTTAATACTCCATGGAGTTTAGGTCCTCCCTTTTTCCGTACTGTAAAAGTTGAAATTTCTCAGTGCTAAACTTCATATTGTTGTATCTCTACAAAAACATTTTGTATACCTTCACGGTCACAGTTACGTTGAATATAGGCCGGCTTTTCATCTTCGGTATCAACTCCTCGCAGGTATCCTGACGCTTCAACCTTATCCTTCAAAAAGCGTTTATATATGGTGTGAAAAGGTTGGGTAGCTTCTGACACCTCCACACCTCATGTATCTTCAATATGCTGTAGCCATGGCGCACAGCTAGATCCAGCTCTGGACTTGCATATACACCTCTAAGCTTACGCTGGTGGTTTGTTTGGTCACAATCACCATTTTTCGCTTCTGCGCACTTCATGCACAAGGGAAACATCAGCTTGTGGTCTATAACGGCGGGTAAGATCGGCATCCATAAATCGCGAGGGGGAAGTACGTCTACGAAAGAAAGGCCGAAATAGTACCCGTTCAAATTTCTTGAGAACTCATTGATGGTGGGTAGGTCAGGCCCCACCCACCAGTTTCTCAGGCGCACCGACGGGGTACGGATTGTTCTTCATCACGTAGGGGTATAAAGAACAGAAGTCGTAGTAATGGAGCTTCACGCTCTCTATAGGCGGAAAGTATAGCTTGAATGGCTTTGTACGCCCTCCGAACAAGCTATCACCGCATTTGAGAGGATCCAGCACCATTGAACGCTTGATCGTGTTTATTTCTTCACGGTACTCTCCGTCTGTCTCCATCCGTGCATCATACTCATGTTCCCACAAGACTTTGTGAGTGAACTGGGATCCTATAAGTTGATCGCAAGTGCGGGTTCATGCAAGACTATCGGCTGGCGATCTACTGTGGATATCTCCTACGAGCCCACATTCAGGACGGGGGCACCCTTGCCACCAGCAACTGTTAAAGGAGTACACATTCTTCTCACCAGTGGCACGGTTTTTACTTAGACCATCAACCCAAAAAACACGACCATTAACCTTAATGGGTACTTCACCCGTGATGCTTTTGTTTGTGTGTGTGTGTGTGTGATAATAGGGGCTTTATGGACGTACAGTCGGGTGTGTGTGTGTGTGTGGTAATAGGGATGTACAGTCGATGAGTGTATGCATGCTTTTAATTCGTTCTATATACAGCCAATTATGCTTTCTAAGAAAAGCCAATTGGCGGATTAATATATGCAAATAAACGCAAACTAACAACTCAGCCTTCTAAGCCAACTGGCTGATTAATATATGCAAATAAACAGCGCAATCCTCAGCCTTCTAAGCCAACTGGCTGATTAATATATGCAAATAATTAAATACATGGCGCAATCCTCAGCCTTCTAAGCCAACCGGCTGATTAATATATGGAATAATTTAATACATGGCGCAATCCTCAGCCTTCTAAGCCAACTGACTGATTAAGACAGAATATATGCTTTAATTAAACAGCGCAATCCTCAGCCTTCTAAGCCAACTGGCTCTGGCTGATTAATATATGCTTTAATTAAATGATTATTGCTATCTGGCAACTCAGTCTTCTAAGCCAGATGACGGAAGAATATATGGTTTAATTAAATAATTATTGCTATCAGCTTTCTAAGCCAGATGAGGGAGGAATATATGCAAATAAACAGTGCAATCCTCAGCCTTCTAAGCCAACTGGCTGATTATGCCAACTGGCTCTGGCTGATTAATATATGCTTTAATTAAATGATTATTGCTAGCTGGCAACTCAGCCTTCTAAGCCACCTGGTTGATTAATATATAGAATAATTAAATACATGGCGCAATCCTCAGCTTTCTAAGCCAACAGGCTGATTAATATATGGTTTAATTAAATATTTAATGCCATCTGGCAACTCAGCCTTCTAAGCCAACTGGCTGATTAATATATGGAATAATTAAATACATAGCGCAATCTGGCAAATCAGCCTTCTAAGCCACCTGGCTGATTAGGGGCCTATAAGAGAGCTGCGGCTTAGCTGAAGACTTCATATGGGCTTGGCGGTCGCCAAGTCTTCTCTCTCTCTCTCTCTCTGCCCCTTTGGCCGGTGAGGCCGTTCCCCAAAGAGGCTCCCCCTCTTTTGCCCCTTTTGGGGGTGAGGTCGTCCCACCTTCTCCCCCAAAGAGGCCCCCTTAGGTTAGGTATGTTGCATACCCCTTGCAACCCCATTTTGGGTTTGGCAACAAAGGGTTGGCACTCCCCTTTGGGAAGTTCAGCTTGGGGGATAACTCCAAGTTGCATACCCCTTGCAACCCCATTTTTTGGGTTGGCAATAAACAAGGGTGGGGGTTGGCACTCTTCCAACATTACGTAACATGAATTTTGCGGTCATACTACTGATGAGGAGTCATCTGTAACGAAAGCTCGTAAAACAAAGTAATTATATACATATATATCATAAACATCATACTTAAAAACGTGAAATGAATAAACGATGCACTCCAACAAAAAGAAAAATGAGTGATTCCAAGGACTTTCATGTATTTAACAATACACCTCACCAGGGAATGAAGAGAGAACGCAAGAATAGTTAGTAGTGATTATGAAAAAATTAACAAGTACTGATTAAAGGGAAAATGTATTTTAAGAAGATATGATCCATTTTATAAGTTCTCGAACGGTTATTGAAATTATTTACAAAATATATGAATGCACAGTCTACAATATTCCTTTCAATTACGTCTTTATTTTTTAAGAAAATGTTAGAACCTTCCCAATTAATGATATAGAACGGGAGTGCCATAGAAAAAGGGTACATTTTAAAAAGGCTATAAAATCAACATTTGTCATTTAATTTTAATAAAACTTCTACACAATAAACATATCTATATGCAAACAAGTTTTGAAACTAAAATATCAAATAATTCAAATTCTATCAACATTTAACGAAAGAGTATGATTTTTCTACTTAACATGCAAAAATTATTAAACCTTTTTAATGTTTTTTTATAAAAATAATTTTTAACGTAAAATTTACCTGAAATTAAAAAAATTGTTCGAAATGCTTTCCTTCCATTTCAATAACTTTTTTTATTCTTGGCCAGAATTCATTTATGGCTCGATTTACTTGTTTCTGTGGAAGTTCTTCCCATTTTTGAATGATAATCTCGCGTAAATGAGCGACATCTTTTATCCTAGTCCTGTAGACTCACTCTGCGAAGTTCTCCCATATTCCGACAAGAATAAAAAAGTTATTGAAATGGAAGGAAAGAATTTCGACCAATTTTTTAAATAATTTTAGGTAAATTTTATGTTAAAAATTATTTTCATAAAAAAATATTAAACAGGTTTAACAATTTTTGCATGTTAAGTAGAAAAATCATACTCTTTCGTTAAATGTTGATAGAATTTGAATTATTTGATATTTTAGTCTGAAAACTTGTTTGCATGAAGATAAATACATATGTTTTATTGTGTAGAAGTTTTATTAAAATTAAATGCCAAATGTTGATTTTATAGCCTTTTTAAAATGTACCTTTTTTATGGTACACCCATTATATATACAGGGTGGGCGGAAAGTAGCTCCCTATTTTGGATTGGTAAAAAAATACGTATATTATCCATTTATTTCAGAAGAAATAATATGAAAAGGTAGGCATACATGGTAGGTTTTCTCTAAAATTCAATGTGGGATCCAACTCTTTCCACCAGCTTCTGGAGCCGCCCAGGAATGGCGTCCACTGACTTTAGCAGGAACTCCGGCGGGATGGAGGACATGACTTCCCGAATTCGGTCCTCCAGTTCTTCCAATGTCCTCGGTTTGGTGCGGTAGACTTCTTCCTTTACCCACCCCCAAAGAAAGAAGTCGCACGGTTACCGCTGAAAAACGGCAGAATCGGTTCAGTGTAACGGTGTGGTGTGGTATGACCTCAGATCAGGTTGTGGGCCCGTTCCTTCTGCGCAACACCATGAATGCTGAGCGGTACCTTGCTATGTTGCGAAACGAGGTCTGGCCGGTTGTCAGCACATGGGAGAACATCGACGATCTGATATTTATGCAAGATGGCGCCCCTCCGCACTTCGCTCTTGTTGTCCGTGAGTGGCTGGATGCCCACTTCCCTGGGCGTTGGATGGGTCGTCGTGGTCCACATCAATGGCCAGCCAGGAGCCCCGACTTGACACCGTGCGACTTCTTTCTTTGGGGGTGGGTAAAGGAAGAAGTCTACCGCACCAAACCGAGGACATTGGAAGAACTGGAGGACCGAATTCGGGAAGTCATGTCCTCCATCCCGCCGGAGTTCCTGCTAAAGTCAGTGGACGCCATTCCTGGGCGGCTCCAGAAGCTGGTGGAAAGAGTTGGAGCCCACATTGAATTTTAGAGAAAACCTACCATGTATGCCTACCTTTTCATATTATTTCTTCTGAAATAAATGGATAATATACGTATTTTTTTACCAATCCAAAATAGGGAGCTACTTTCCGCCCACCCTGTATATATATATGTTAACGAATGCATTAAAATTATTCGCGGGACACAATGGACACTATACTAGCCAGACTCTGTGCATTCGTCAGCCAGACTCTATAGATTCGTCAGCCAGACTTTGTACTCATTCGTCAGCCAGACTCTCTACTGAACGGACGCATTTCCTGAGCTCTCTGATATTGCATGTACTTTTGCATATTGCTAAGAATTTTACTTTTGGAAAGTTTTGAATTTTATATACTTGCGTTTATATTCACATTGTTATAGTTAAGTAATTGAATATTAGTGGTTTTTAGAGATTTAGAAGTTTTCATAACGTGCCGGCTTAATTTAACTTAAACTTGTGACGGTTATAAACTAATTTTTAACTGCGCGATGCCGTCGCAGAAAGCGTCGTGTGTTAGGTGTTGGGTAAACCGGTGGTATTCGGAATTTAAAGATTATAACGGCGGTCCTATGGCGATTACCGAAAGATCAGTTTGTTTCTTTTGCGAGTTAATGGAGGAAATAGTTGACATAAAACGCAGTGTACGTGAGGTAACGGAAAGACTTGCAACGCTTGATGAGGGCAGGGGTAGGGCTACGGTTGACGGAAGCCGAACCAATACTAACGTTGGAGACGTTAGTAATTTGAAGGGTAAGGTGCGTAACCTAGTTTCTAGTTTAGGTAGCTTGTCGGGAAGGTTGGATAGAGTTGAGGAAGGGGTTAAGGTTGTTCCTAGATTAGTAGATGGGGAGGGATTTAGAGAAGTTAAGGGTGGAGCTAGGCCGCGTACGTTAGGTGATAGGAATCCCCCCCCCCCATCGAGGTTTCGAACCCTTTCGCCCATTTGAAAAGGGACGTGAATGAGGAGGAAACTATTTTAATTGGGGACTCTTTAGTGCGCCATATGGACACAGTTCGTTAAACGGCATCCAACCAAGAGGAGGAGGGTCTGTCTCCCAGGGGCCAGGGTTGACAGAGTTAGAGACGAGGTGGACATGATTCACGTTACCTCCCGTCACTCGATGTTGGTGACGATGGTAGGGGGCAACGACTCGTATAGGCCCGATACGAGAGTGCCTGACCTTTTGGAGAGATATAGGGGGTTAATTAGGTCCCTAAAGGCGAGGTCAGATAGGTCTTTAGTTTTAGGTATTACCCCTAGGCACGGTTTGGGTCTTAGGATTACGTCTAAAACAATATTTTTGAATAATAAATTAGAAGAGATTTGTGCTGAGGAAAATGTACCCTTCGTAAAGCTGTGGTCCGAATTCAGTGATCCTAGCCTTTTTATAAAAGATGGGGTGCATTTTAATGAAATAGGTAATGCTAGGCTAGGTAGGTTAATTGACGAAAACGTACGAAAGCTGTATAGGTCGGAGCCTTCTTTAAACGTTGTGGGTCCGGGGAACGCGGGCCCGACGTAAAAAATAGTTTAAAACGCCGGCCCGTGGTAAAAAATAACTTAAACGTCTTTTATTGTAACACGTGTAGTATTAGAAAGAAATTAAATGAATTTAAGGCGATAATTTATTCCGGGAACTACGATATAGTTGCTATCACTGAAACGTGGTTAAATACCGTGAATCGGGACTTGTTGGGGGAACTTGATATACCGGGTTTTAAACTCTTTACTAATGATAGGTTACATAGGTTTGGTGGCGGCGTTTTGCTGTACATTCGTAATTCCCTTAGGGCTATCAGGTTAAGATAGATTTTCCAGCAGCAATTAATGCGATATGCGTTGAAGTTAGAGCGCGTAATATTAGTTTTAATTTTGTTGTTTATAGACCTCCCGGTCAACCCCTCGATACCGATACTAGATTTTACGCACTTCTTGATAACTTTATTCACAATCGGAATAGTATAATTGTCGGAGACTTTAACTGCCCTAATGTTAATTACGAGACTTTTACTGGTAATGAGGAGGGTTGAGTTCATGGAGGATAATTTTTTAAGACAGATCGTTACCGAACCAACGTGCGGTGACAATATTTTAGATTTGGTGATGACGAACGGCGAAAATATAGTCGAAGGTTTAGAAGTAGGCGAGAGTTTAGGATGTAGTGATCATCAAATTCTTAGGTTTAAGTTATTGATAAAAAACATTAAGGATAGTAACGTAATAGAAGTCCCTGATTTTCGTAGGGCTAATTTTGATAGTTTTGCGGATAGGATGGGAGTAGTGGACTGGGATAACTTATTTATGGGTAATGACACAAATTTGCATTGGAAGGCGTTTAAAGAAAGTTTTATGAATATTGAAAGGGAGTTGATTCCTCGTAGGCCCAAGCGCGCTAGAAATCATGGTAGGCCCAAGTGGTGGACTAGGGAAATAGGCGAGTTCATAAGCGAGCGTAACAGAGCGTATAAACTTCATAAGTGCAATGGCACGGCAGCTAACTTTAATAGATATATCGAGCTTAGACGTCAGGTTAAAAGATCAGTTAGGAATGCTAAGCGTAATTTAGAGATACTTATACCTGCGGATAGTAAACATAATCCAAAAAAGTTTTTTCAATACGTGAATAATCGTAAGCCGATAAAAGATAACATAGGCCCTCTAGTGGATGTTAACGGCGCTTTGGCTTCTGACGCTCAGGCGATGGTGGGTATTTTCAATAACTTTTTTGCGACAGTTTTTACCGTAGAAGACGTAAATAATTTCCCCGACGTGGACGATATCTTCCATTTAGTAGCGAGACTATTTTGGATGAAATAACTGTTTACGAGGGTGAGATTGCGCATTATATCAATAGGCTAAAAGTTACCAAGGCTCCAGGCCCTGACGCTTTTTATCCAAGACATTTGAAAGATTTGAAAGACGTTATTGTAGGCCCCTTAACGAAGATTTTTAATCAGTCACTCGAAACGGGGATTATTCCTGAAGACTTCAAATTAGCTAACGTCACGCCCATTTTTAAAAAAGGCGACCGCACAGTAGCAAGCAATTATAGCCCCATTAGCTTAACGTCAATTGTCGGTAAACTTTTGGAATCCGTAGTTAGGGATCGTATCATCGATTACTTAGAAAATAGAGATTTGATTAATAGTAGTCAGCATGGGTTTCCACGCCATAGATCTTGTTTAACTAATTTGTTAGAATTTTATAGCGAAATCGTGCGCGAATACGATAAGCATAGAGCGGCTGACGTTATTTATTTAGATTTTAAAAAGGCGTTCGATACAGTTCCGCATAGAAGATTAATTGCGAAGGTTAAAGCGCACGGTATACGTGGTCAGGTAGCTAACTGGTTAGAGGAATGGCTTCGTACTAGGAGACAGAGGGTCGTTTTAATGGTAGTGGATCGGGATGGTTGGATGTAGGTAGCGGTGTCCCACAGGGTTCAGTGTTAGGTCCATTGCTATTTGTAATCTACATTAACGACATAGATGTAGGATTGACTAGTAACGTGTCAAAATTCGCGGACGATACTAAAATAGGCGGAAGGGTTGTTAACGAGGACGATAGAAATAGGCTCCCAGACGATGTAAATAGGATTATGGAGTGGACGGTTAAGTGGCAGATGCAGTTAAACGTAGACAAATGTTAAGTTTTGCATATAGGTTCTCGTAACAATAATTACACGTATACGATGGATGGTAGAGAGTTAGCGAGCGTTGACGAGGAAGTAGATTTAGGCGTACGCCTATCTAAGGATTTAAAGGTTAGGAACCAGGGTAATTTTTTACTATCAGTCCGGTCTCTGGAAACTGAAAATAAAGTTTACCATAAGACTCTTTACATTTTTTTAAACAACTTTTATTAAGTACAATATGAAGGCAAATGCCGATTAAAGCTATACAATTAATGTTAAGAAATTATTTTTTTGACCGATAAAATCGCGGACCATGTTTTTGGGAGTGATAAAATGGCTAATTCCACAAAGGTTACGAAGGTACCGCTAACAAAATTGGGTGGTTTGACCTGAACTCATAAGATTTTAGTATCACGATGGCGTCGGTTTGCGATGGTTGTAATTATTCACCGTTTAACTTCATGCAAATTTTTTGATGATGAAGAGGCTGCATTTAATTTTTATGTAGAACACGGTGTATTGCTAAAAGAATTTATTTGCCCTAAGAAAAACAAGGAAGGTATTGTTTGTGGTAATAAGTGTGTGTTTGATAAAAACAGAAAAGTAGGTACGTAGGTAGGTTAGGGTAGTTAGGTAGGTTAGGTTAGGTAGGTTAGGTTAGGTTAGTATAGTTTTACGGTATATATAATATATACAGTGAATATATACAGTGTTCGTTTTACTACATATATATAAATGTGTATGTATATATGTATATACCTTTTAGGTCACTCATGTTGGCTGTTTCTACAATTTCCATAATTTATATATCAATTGATTCGTTTTTACATCGCGAATGCGCCCTAGATAGTCTCTACTGAAGGAATTACCCGCATTTTAGGGTATTTTTTCACACTTATACCCCAAAACAAACTTCGTGTCCTAACTTAGTTTTGGGCCAGTTCCCTCACTTGAGACTATCCAAATCGCATTCCTGGTGTAATAACGAATCCATTGATCTATAAATTATGGGAATTGAAGAGACCGGAGTGATAATAAAAAATTACCGGAACCATTGCCTGGAGTCTTGCGCAAAAGCTAATAGGATGTTAGGCTTCATAGCGCGTAATTTCGAATTTAAATCGAAGGATATTATATTGCCCCTTTACAAGTCCCTAGTCAGGCCTCATTTAGAATATGCCCTTCAGTTTCGGTGCCCGTATTTGCGCGAGGATATTGATAGGTTAGAAAGGGTTCAGCGTCGTGCCACGAAACTAATTCCGTCATTGAGCAACAAGCCTTATGAAGATAGGATTAAAGTGTTAGACTTGCATTCACTCGAAACTAGGAGATTAAGGGGGGAGCTTATTGAAGTTTTCAAAATCGTTAATAACGTTGATAACGTAAATTTTGACAAACTGATCACTTTCGATAATAGGAATACTCGTAATAACGGATTTAAGTTGCTAGGCAGACGTTTCATTACTAATATCGCTAAAAACTTCTTTACGTTTGAAGTAATTGATAAGTGGAATAATCTTCCCGCGTCAGTCGTTCATTCTACCAGCGTTAATATGCTTAAGAACCGTTTAGATAGGCATTTTAAAAATATTAACGTTGTTTAAAATAAAAAAAACAATTAGTAACAGGAGCTCTGGGGGTGGTGGTCGAGGATGAGTCTGTTGACGATTAATGGCAGCTTGTGACATGCCAGCGTGTGATGCCAGCAATAAAATAAAAAATAAAAAATTAGACTAACATGAACGTAGATGTAGCTCGTTGAGTAAACTAACCCACTTTTTGTTTAACTTTACGTACTTTTTTTTCTTATCCTCTCCTTACTTGCATGTCTGTAACTCTTTATTTGCATGTCTGTAGTTTGCATGGTATGACTGTGAGTTCAGACTGTGTTTGCATGGTTTGTAAGCGTTCTTATTTTACTTCTTTTCATCTTTCACCCTTTTTCTCTTCTCTCCGACTATTTTTCTGACTTGTCGGCAGTAGCCGGCGGATGATGATGGTGAGTCTTTTTTTTCGTTTTTTGAATGAATGTTAACCCATGAGTGATAGGTGTTGCTACTTATTTAATCCCTTATTTTCTTCTCTTAACTCCCTACTCTTTCCTTTCTCTCGGGCTAACCTTAGAGTGGATCTTAGGGTCTTTGTTAGCCTTAGCTTCTGTATATCTGTAGATCCTCCTTTCGAGATTTCGATGAAACCTTTGCTATTGCGCTAAGTGTCTCAAAAGCTTTTGATCGAGTCTGCCACGAATCTTTAATTTCGAAACTGCCCTCCTTCGGTTCCTATCCTACTATCTGTGCCTTCATCTCTAATTGTCTTTCTCGCTGATCTATAGCTGCGGTTGTAGATGGACACTCTTCTTTGCCAAACACTATTAATAGTGGTGTTCCTCAGGGCTCTGTCCTGTCACCCACTTTTTTCCTTTTATTTATCAATGATCTTTTAAGTTGTACTTCCAGTCCTATCTACTCAAATGCCGATGATTCCGTTCTTCACTTCTCCACCCACTTCACAAAGCGTCACTCTAAACAGTGACTCCATGCTTCGCGTGAGACGGCTATGGTGCACATGACCTCTGATCTTTCTGCTATCTCTGATTAAGGCAGAGAAAACCTTGTGGCTTTCAATGCCTCAGAAACCTAGTTCCTTCATCTGTATACTCGTCACAACCTTCCACACAACTATCCCCTTACCTTCAACAATGCACAACTTAATCCTTCCTCTTCTTTTAATATTCTAGGTGTTTCCTTTTCTCGTGATCTTTCCTGGAAAGATCATATATACACTCTGCTTTCATAACAGCTTCTAAGAAGTTAGGTGTGCTGTACCGGCTCCGAAGTTTCTTCACCCCAACTCAGTTGCTGCCCCTGTATGCACGGCCGTTGAGAGCTGCCACAGGCCCCGGGGAAGGATTGGTATATGGGGCCCCCTGTTTACTCAGTATTTTATTATGAATGTTTTTTGATAAGCAAACTGATTATATGTCCAAGTTACTATTCAAAACATACAGTATGAATAAGCAACTCAGGAAAATTACCATTTTATTTTTCGAATCAATTATATTAATTTTATCACCATACAATTTACAAATGCAGTACCAGTCCATGCAGGCAAGACAATTATTTACTGCAAGATTTTCATAATTAGAAGTGTACTTTCTTTGCCTTCTCTCTAGCAAAGTGGTAAATGATTCTGATGAAATTTAAAGTACGGGCTAATTGGCTTTCAATTGCAATGGTTCCAGCAGATCTGTCGTCGGTCTTGGGCATTGGTGGACCGCAGATATTTTATCTGTTTCAGTTTGACTATGATAATCTCTATAAAATGTATGTTCATTAATTATATTTTCTCTCTGTTATTTAATCAATTGCTTATTAATATTTTTAGATTTTATCCCCCCTCTTTCCGGGCCCTCTAGAGGTCCTGGCCCCGGGGATTTATCCCGGCTTCCCCGCCCTTTCGGCGGCCCTGGCTGTATGGAATATGATTCTCACGTGTGGAATGGCTCAACCCACATAGCTCTACTTAATCGGAGTAGTATGACCGCAAAATGTTAGAGTACAATTGCAAGCAATGTTGATCAGATGTTACAAGGTGCCAAACCCCCCTAAGGTGCAAACCCCATCCCCCCAATGTGCCAACCCCCCAGGGTGGAAAAAAGGGGAAGCAAAGGGGAATCCCCCAAGCTGCCACAAGCTAGGGAGAATCCCACCCAAACAGGAGGAGAGGAGGTTGATCTCCCCACTAAAGGGTTTCCCTAGCCTTGGAAGATAAGAGAGAGAGAGGAGAGAGAGAGCATTCTTTCGTCTGGACCTCCAAATGCATAATGAGAGTTCATCCGAGCATCAGCTGGCTTAGAAGTCTTAATCCGCCAGTTGGCATAGAAGGCACAGTCGACTGGCATAACCAGCCAGTTGCCATAGAAGACATTTGGCATAGTGTGTATATATATATATATATATATAATATATATATATTAATGGAAGAGATGCTCGTATTGGACCCATATTTAAAAGCACACACACACACACACACACACACGCACACACACACACACACACACATATAAATATAATATATATATATATATGTATATATATTGGGTGGTCCAAAAAATAATTTTTGTTCCTATATCTATCAAACATCTCCATGCCAAATTTCAGCCTAATTGAATGATATTTACTGGTCGCTATGGATTTCATTTTACTACTCATTTTCTCGTAGATTGATCTTCTGGGTTAAAAAAATGAAAAAACAAGGGCCAATACTAGTTTATTTGTTTGAAAACAGATTAAATCTAAAAAAAAACAGCTTATTTTTTTTAGAAAACAGAATAACTCTTAATGAAAAAATATTAATTTTTAAAGAACAAAAATGATATGTTTGATAGAAAATTACATTTATCATTCGTTTATAATATACATCATTACTTAGATTAACGCTTCATCACTGACTCCTTCGAAGTCGATGAGTAGTCTTGGCGATGTTTTGCTCCTGATCGGAGGCTGGATTGTTTTTGTTCTTCATCCTTTGTCAAAGATGTATTATATGCCTTGATAAGGGCGATACCCTTTTCCGCCGAATCATTGACAACTTTTAGGTTGATCGCTATGTCAAAACTCTTGAAAGCAACCATCCTCCGTCCAGGAATTGGGATCGGTCCTCAGGAAGGTATCCTCCGCAGCCTTCCTTCCTTCTTTCTTTAACACACTGAAGATTCCCAGGGTCCTTTTGGTGACCATTTCATACAAATTCAAATTTTCAATGTTTCCTTCAAGCTTCAATCGACGAGTAACAGTGGTATTCTCGTTACGTTGGAGGTTTACGACCATCTTCCGTTTGGTTTCGGTATCGACTCTAGGATCGAAGAATGCAAGGCCGATGAGATGCTCTCGAAGATACCACAGGTGCCGTTGAAGCGCTGTGGATGCTGCTTTGGAAATGGTCTGATTTGGATACTTTTGCAAGATTTTAAGAAGCAGAATATCGTTGAAAGGAGCGTTGATTCCGACGGGGCCCTCGTTCCAGAAACGTGCGTAGACCAAGGCGATAAACAGAGAGAGCTCGGTGATATTCTCTGTCTCACGTGCTGTCAGCTGTAGTTGATGCTTGAACAGATAAATTTTGAGGACGTAGATGGCCTTGGCCATCCAGCGTCCATGGTGAGTTGGTCCTGGAGCGCGGACCTTGATTTCTTTCTCATCCCGGCACCCGAGGAAGGTGAGACAGAGTCGTAGCAATTCCTTTTAGTCATCACGCGATTGTTTAGACTCCAGTGCCTTTGTGAAGTACTGGATCATTTCCTCTCGAAGCTGGAACATCTTTTGATCTCTGAATAGGTTGTTTGAAGCCTTCATGAACGAATCCTTCTGAAGTGATGGCCATTTTTTCTGAAAATGTTTAAAGAGAGTCATTTCCGGGCCACCTGTGGGTCCAAGAAGTGCGTTGCAGGTGTTTGACAAGACGACTTTAAGGATAGGATGTCGAAAAGCGATCCAGACAAGTTCCCTCCCTACTGCTTTTTCAATCATGATACAGCTCCCCTGAGAAGGCCAGTATTAGACGCAGTTGTGTCAAATACAAGACCTTGGATCTCACCGCAAAGATTCCAGTCATCAATCGTCGAAATGCAAACCTTGGCCTGTTCTTCTCCCGTAGCTCGTTGTATTTTTGGCACGGCTAGGAGTTTTTCCATCCTATTTCCCGTAACGATTACCGCGGTTCATTCGGCTGTTTCCTTTGCGCCGCCGATGTCGGGAAGTAGTTTCGCATCCCAGTGAAGAAGAAGGGGTCCTTCGACAGAAAACGAAGCTTGATCTTCTTTGGCTGCTGCCTGCCTTGCTTGCCTTCTTGAACGACGGATGGAGCTGCGTGAGTCATTGTAAAAATATCAGAGCCCAGGGCTTGAGCGACTGATCCAGCAACGAAGACTGCTCCTTGATCGGGAAGGTTGACGCGATCAAGAGTAGCAACCACATCTGGTGATGTGAAGATATTGTTTCGTTTCAGAGGACGAGTGTACATCTGCTCTTCCAGTCGAAGTCGACGGACGATAATCATCGTCTTCAGCGTTGAATTCTTCAGAGGATGAAGTGGATGTGCTGCATGATGGAAAAGCAGCAGCTCCAGCCTGGAATGAAGCCTCTCTTTCTTTGTACCTTAGAGCTTTGTCAGCATCTTTCTCCTGTCGACATCTTTTGCGGTATTCATTGGCAAAATTAATCTTGTCAGGGCCTGTCATACTGCAGGAAAAGACGTCTTCTCGTTGCATCATCAGGAATTGGCGATCTTCTTCATTGTCTATCACCTTCAAGGCGTCCTTCGAGGCAACGTCGAAAATCTCTGAGAAAGTATCTTGGAACATGCTCTCTTTCAAACTGCAGCTTTGTAGCTGCGTCTTGCGGTTTTTCTTCAACGCAAGGAACTCTTCGTACAGCTTTGACAGCTTCCTAACGCAGGAATCGACTCGCTGTGTAGGAATCTTCCTCTCTGCCATACTTGCAGGGCCTCTTTGCAGGCCAAGTTGTAGCTCTTTTTGAAGGTCTTGGAATGTTCATGGTGGTGAAACTGAACCAAACGAAGCACATCACCACATGTGGGTAGCCTTGCAGTTGATAACTCGTTGCTGGGCTTTCCTAGAACCCACGTTTCTGCAGATGAGCGAGTACTTCTAGCCACAACCTGAAAAATGAGAGAAAATAATGCATTAACCATTTAGCACCAAAGCACAATTGTATAAGTGTTAAAGTAAAAAATTGCAGTCAAAATAAATAAAGTAAAAAAAATTGGTTACAGTGGTTAGTGGTTGATGGGGAGGAAGATAGCCAAATTTTTAAAAATATATTTAAGAATAAGTAAATAATAAACTTCAAGAGACAAAATATATACCTTACAATTATAATCATTTAATTTAATAGCAACATCCTTACCGGTTATAAATTTGCATATAAAGAACATAATTTTATATATATATATATATATATATATATATATATATATATATATACTGTATATATATATATATATTTATACTGATAAATATAATACATATGAATTAATAATTAATATATATGAATTAATACTTCCACGAGATACTATTCCTAAGCTCTTGAAGTTTGAAAGAACTTAAAACAGTCCTCCAACAAGTTTAAACTTGAAATGATGCAGGAGTAAATGATTTGTCTGATTCACAAACAGCATTATACAAGAAATCGAACAATTACATCATCCTCTGAAAGGTGGGCGAAGTCAATGTGGCATGACTGCCGCGTCCTCTAAAAATGAAGCGGGTAGAAAATGATTAGCTAATTAATTGAAAATGTGAAAATCATAGCTACATCTTATGTACTGAATCAACAGATATTTTGCACAAAATCACTTCACATATAAAGGAATAAGAGTAGCCATGTGGAGAACATTTCCAACTATTTTGAAATTTTAGCCCAAATTTTGGACCACCCCTAATATATATATATATATATATATATATATATATATATATATATATATATATATATATACAGAGTGTCCCAAAACCATGTATACATTTTTAAAAAACTTATAACAGGCGAACCCACTAACAGATTCAGATGATTTTTATTTCTTTTTATAGCCTATAGCCTAAGGAGATACAACAGCGAAATTGTTAACAGCCTTGCCTAGCCTAAGGAGATACAAAATCGAAATTAGTAATAGCCTTGCCTGCCTACAGTAAACATGGAAAATGGAAGTGTGCGCTTATCATTTGAGCAACGAAAATGGATACTAAAGTCGTATTTTAAAGTTGAGAAGATATCAAAGGTTCAACAACAGTGGAGAGACAATTTTGGAACTAATCCTGCAACCCGACTTACCATTTCACGTATCTGTGAGAAATTTGAAGTATACGGTACTGTGCATGATGTGTACAAGCAAGCGACTCGGCGTCGAAAGACATCAACAGATGCTAACACTTCTGATGAAGTGCTACAGGTATTCAACCGATCACCAAGAAAATCTGTGAGAGAATGTGCTCGTGAAACAGGGAAAAGTAAGACAAGTGTCCACAGAATTCTGAAGAATGCGAAATGGAAATCTTACATCCCGAGATTATTACATACCTTGAATGAGGATGATCCGGATCGCAGAATCCAGTTTTGCGAATGGTTTCGAGTAAAAAACACAGAAGATGGCCAATTTGCGGACAAAATTGTGTGGTCTGATGAGGCTACATTTAAGTTGAATGGTATAATTAATCGTCATAATTGCACATACTGGTCACAATAAAATCCACACATTTATGTGGAACGACATGTAAATTTACCGGGTGTAACTGTCTGGTGTGGTTTTTCTTCCAAAGGTTTGGTTGGTCCATTCTTTTTCGATGGTACAGTTACCGGTCATAGCTACCTCAACATGCTTCGGGGAAAAGGTTTTCCTGCAATTCGACAGTTATACGGAGATGAGGACATTTACTTTCAACAAGATGGAGCACCTCCTCATTACCATCAGGATGTCAGGAACTACCTTGATGAAACATTTCATTATCGGTGGATCGGACGACGAGGTAGTATCGAGTATCCACCACGTTCACCAGATTTGAACCCACTTGACTTTTTTTTATGGGGTCATTTGAAAAATGAAGTATACAGTAGAAGACCTACATCACTTGAACAACTAAAGAGCATAGTTGAAGAAGCGTGTAGAAATATCCCTACAAACATTTTTGTTGAAGTCTGCCAATCAGTGAATCAAAGAGCGCAGTGGTGCATTGATGTCAATGGTCGACATTCTGAACACTTACGTGTTTAAAACAAATTAAACTATCTATTATTTCGATGTTGTATATTTTACCTATAAAAAGAAATAAAAATCATCTGAATCCGTTAGTGGGTTCGCCTGTTATAAGTTTTTTTAAAAATGTATACATGGTTTTGGGACACTCGTATATACAGGGCGTCCCAAAAAAATGTATACACACTTTAACAGCTGATAGCTCAATTGATGTTTCTTTCTTTCCAAGTTAAACCCATTAGAATTAATAATGGCAGTCAGACTAAGCTTTGAACAAAGGAAATTCATTCTAAAATGCTACTGGAAGTGTGAAAACGCAGTTGAAGTGCAAAGACAGTTTAGGAGGGAGTTTCAAACAGATCCACCAACGCGACTTACCATCACTCGAATTAGAGATAAGTTTGAAGCTGATGGAACTGTTCAGAATGTCCACAAGAAGCGTTCCGGAAGACCACGGACATCGACAAGCCCCACAAAGCAAGAAAGAGTACTGGAAACGTATCACCAAAGTCCAAGAAAATCTGTGCGGCAAGCGAGTCGTGAGGTAGGAATTTCAGAATCGTCTGTCCAACGCATTTTGAAGCGCTGTCAATGGAAAAGTTACATTCCAAGATTAGTCCATGCTATTAATGAAGATGATCCGGACCGAAGAGTGCAGTATTGCGAGTGGTACTTGGCACGATGTGGATGTGGACTGGACGAAGGGGTTTCGTAGAATACCCTCCGCGTTCACCAGACCTCACACCACTAGACTTTTTTTATGGGGATACTTAAAAGACAAAGTCTACGCTATAAAACCTGCAACAGTCGCTGAATTGAGAGCAGCCATTGAACGAGAATGCACACAAATACCAAACGAAATGTTTTGTGATGTTTGCGATTCCATTGCTTCGCGTTATCAGCAGTGCCTGGACCAGAACGGACGTCAGTTTGAAAACAGGCGTTGACAAAACAATTAAATAATGTCTGTAGATTCTATTACATTTTGAAAATGAAATGTATTTTAATAAACACTGCCTTTATAATTATTTAAAGTGTGTATACATGTTTTTGGGACGCCCTGTATATAGGAAAGAAGGTAAGATTATTTCCATTATCAGAGGGGAGGGGGGGAAATGGGATAAGAAAATGTGAAAAAAAATTCGATTATGGGGATTTATAGAACTCGGGCCTTTTTTTTATTAAATAAATCCCCATAATCAAATTTTTTTTTTAGACATTTTTTTAAAATTAATAAATGCTCACCTGATGGACAGAATTTTCACGAGAGCAGCTTCTCTCACTTCCAAGTCATCAGACTTCATCATGGAGTACAGCACTTTCTCGGGCAGCAAGGCAAAAGCATTGTACTTCAGATTCTTGAGAGCAACACCCTGGAATTCTTCAGACTGCTGCTTGATCCTCTGGATCATGTTGAAGATGTACAGCTGCTGATTGTGGAACTTGCTGTCCCTTTTGATCTCAAACCAACTGACTGCATACACTTCCACAATGAACTTGATGGCCTGGTAAAGCTTATCCTGTAGTTCTGGATGTGTCCACAGACACATCAAACTAATTGCCAAAGTCAACCATCTTGCATGGTTTAATGGTCCAATTTTCCAGGCAGCAAATCTTGGGTTGACTTTGCCCCTGGAAATTCCAAGCACATACTCAAAAAGAAGCCTCTGGTCGCTACTGAGATCATTCAGTGTCTCCTCAGCAAATTCCATGTCATCCAGGGGGGCCACTGAGTTTGGTGAATTCCATTTGTGGCAGATCTTGGTAGTCAATTTCACAGAGTTTTCCCAGAGGACCAGTGAAAGCAGTGGGACTTTTGGTACTGCCATCAAGATGCTTGAAATCAGCTCTGAAAGGAAGCTCATTCTGATGGAGTGAACAGCCAATGGTGTGCAATTTCCGCTCAATTTTATTTTCCAGAGCTGTTACAAGACCTCCCTCCCAGCGAGTGTTTGTATTTGTGTTGTCAAGGAGGACAGCTTTCAGGGTATGAACACTGTTAAACTCCTCCAAGAACCTAGCAACTTCTTCACCAAGAAGAACTCCAGTCGCACCTTTAATTGGGATGACTCTGTGAGTAAGATATGTTCCACTTTCAGTTCCCGGCTCCTTTGTGAAAGTCAAATGGTGCTCTTGTCCCTTTCTTTTCTTCAGCTTAGTCTCCCCATTTTCATCCTTAACTTCTCTGTACAGCAAAGTGTCCTTGTCAACTTTCCCATCAACCCCAATACAGACTAACTTTTCCAGACCCTCATTGTGCTTTTCATCACTTTTCACTTTCATTCTAGCTTTTTCCCTGTCCATTTTCGATTTATCAACAATTATCTTTTTCACATCAAGGCCAGGCTTAAGCAGGTCCATAGCTTGTAAGTCCAGGAGGAAGGCATTAGCAAGACTTGTCCCAAGATTGGAAGAAACATCACCCCTGATCAGTTCCATGGCATATCTGGGGGTTTTCAAAAAGCTGTAACCTCCACTTGGGTGCCTCCTTGGCTTGAACTCGTCAGCTTCACCACCAGATGGCTGAAATGAAAATAAAAAATAAATTACTAAAGCGAAAATGAGAGAAAATAGGGGAAAAAGTAGAGAAAAATATGGGTAAAAATCGACGAAAATGGGCGGAAATAAGAATAAATTACTTAAACGAAAATGGGGAAAAAAAGTAGGAAATAAGGGAAAAAATGGGGAAAATTTCAGGTAAAAAGTCGGTGAAAATGGGCAAAAAATGAATAAATTCCTAAGCGAAAATGGGGGAAGAAGGGGGGAAATAGGGACAAAAAGTAGGGATAAATTTGGGTAAAAATGGGATAAGATATAAGAAAAAAAATATATTACCTCTCCTGATTCTCCTGAGCTGGATTCAAAAGAAATATCTTGTGAAGGTGTGGAGGCAAAAGTGGCCAAATCCACTTCCTGCTGCTGTTGAATCTGGCTCTGTAACCTTTCTGCTTCAGCTGCAGCTCTCTGGTCTCTCTTCATAGCAGCTTCATCCACAGATCCCAGCTGGAAAGAGCCCTTGGGTCCTATTTTGGCCCTCTGATCTCTCAAGTATTCCCTCTCCTCTACTGGAACCTGAAATATTAAAGTATATTAAATAGCGGATCTAAAATAAGAGATAAAATCCTGAAAAAAAATTGATTATTAGTTTCTATCACCAGTGGCGGGGGAAAAGAAAGATTACAGGAGGAGAATGCGGATATTTTTCAATTACAAGCATTGAAGTTCCTTCCATTTAAAAGGCATCTAATCGCACTAAGTTAGGCCAGTTAAAAGTTAAAAAATAATACCATTACCTTCTTACTGGGAGGACAAGTGCAGATTATGTGCTGTTTGACAATTTTCTTTCTTGCACTTCACAGCATTGTCATCACAGAGGGGACGAACAGGTAGCTTACAGGTGCAAGCAGAAATGTCAAAAAGTTTATCCAGCTTTTCCTCCAGATTCTGCTCCTGGACTGTAGAAAGAGATTTCCTGTTTATCTCTTTTGCTTTCTTGAAGCACACTTTATCCACCAATTTCACTACATAATATTCCTCATACAGGGGCAGCCGCGGGTTCACTGCCTGCCAGATCTCAATCACATCCTTTGCTATCATTTTAGCAATATCATAGTCTTTCAACTCCGGGTGGCTGTTTTGGAGGAAATAACTGTACTGAATAACTTGGCGGAGGGTAGGAGGCTCTGTTTTATCCAAAGGGGAAGGCTGGCCACTGAATTTTTTGGCACTATCACTTCGAGTTAACACTGCAGATTTCAGTTTTTTTACCCATTTTTATGAAATATCTGAAAATAAACACAATTAAATGAACGCATCATAAAATAACTTAATTTATACACATTTTATAAGTAAATATCATTAAAAATACAAAATAACACACTAATAAACATCTATAATGCATTTACAATAAGTTTCAAGCATCGTTTTGTTAAAAAAGCCGGATTTTAATTGATTATTTTGATGAAATAAGGTCCGATTTTACGCGTAAAATTCGGCAATTTTACAACTTAAAAATAATTAACAATCCTCAAAAAATACAATCATTTTCACAAATATGAGTTGGTGCAACGTTTTTTATACATTAATACCTTTCTATCTAGACTAGTCCAAGATCACAGTTCCAAAATCAACCTACCTTAATATGTACGGCATGAGAAGGTGCCCTCTCAGGACATTTGATTCCGCTCGTATGTGGGAGAATTGCGAGTTGTGAGTGATTGGGGACCTTGGTGCAGTAGCTAATATATATATATATATATATACACTGCCATCTATTCACTATATCGTAAAATTACGGTGGAAAATATTTTAATGGCATGTCTCAACAAATTACTGTTTTGATTACAGAGAACATCTCCTCTCCATTAAATATATACAAATTAATTAAAGAGCGCAATCTAGCATCTAATCTCTAAACATGATGGGGATAAACTATAAAAAAATGAAACAGTTAGCCCTAATTTAATTTCTATTTTGTTTTAAAAATTATGTTAATTTTTTTTTTTAGAGTTGAAGGATAAATTTGTATATTAAGTGAAAATTTGTTTTGTAATACATTTGGTTTATCATATTCGACTTTTTGTTTAAAAGATTGCCCACCAAACAAAATTGGCCTTGTGGTGGTTTTCTACCATGAGAAACTTAATAGATAAAACTATTAGCGTTGCTCTTTTTTTTTAGACCTTGTCGTTCTACCCATGGCCCCATAAACATATTTGTTTATGCTTAATAGATCTGTCTATTAATTGGGTCGTATTTAGAGATCTTGTTGGTCTACTGGTGATTGTGGTGATGGTTGTGGGGAAGAACTCTAAGGATCGCTTTTGTGTGGTACCATAGTTCTTCAGCATGCTCGTATATTGGGATAGAACCTTTACAAACATCTGTTCAGATATATATATATATGTGTGTGTGTGTGTGTGTGTGTGTGTGTGTGTGTGTATGTGCTTTTCAATTGGGCCCAGCATAAGTATCTATTCCATTAATATATATATATATATATATATATATATATATATAGGCTATTGATTGGTGGCGCGAAAAACGCAGTTTAATAATAAACAGGAACACCAGAGAAAATACAAACATCCTTCAAGGTTTAATAGTACCAACGTTTCGGAATGCACTAATTCCATCTTCAGGGCTAAAACAATAAAATTCCAAATCACATACAAAATACAAATTGCTTAATAACAATTTAAAATAAACTTTAAAAAAAAAAATTATAAAAAGTGGCTAAGAAAATGTAAAACATTAAAACTAAAGGGTAAATAAATGTGAAGTTAAAAAGTTAAAATTATAAAAAAGTAAAAGCATTAAAACTAACGTAAATAAAATAAACTAGTACCTTAACCAAAACATAGCAGATCTATCGATGATTCGTCAGAATTTAGGTCTGGTTTTAGTTTATAAATAAACAAAGACTCCATAATTTTAAGCTTAAGGTCAGAGCTTCCGGCAGCAAGTACGGCGAAATTAGACTGTGAAATTGGGTGGTTATTGTTGTGCGAGTGATTACGTATGAGAGAATTAGGTGGTTTGCCAAGTGGTAAATTTGTACGGATCGATTTACCGAGATGTTCGTAAATACGAGATTTTAAAAGTCTTTTAGTTTTTCCTATATATGACCCCATACAGTGGTCACACTTATATTGATAAACTATGGATGGAATTAGTGCATTCCGAAACGTTGGTACTATTAAACCTTGAAGGATGTTTGTATTTTCTCTGGTGTTCCTGTTTATTATATATATATATGTATAGACACTATGCCAAATGTCTTCTATGCAACTGGCGGATTAAGACTTCTAAGCCAACTGATGCTCGGATGAACTCTCATTTTGCGTCTAGAGGTCCAGATGAAAGGATGCTCTCTCTCTCCTCTCTCTCTTACCTTCCTAAGCTAGGGAAACCCTTTTAGGGGAGATCAACCTCCTCTCAACCTGTTTGGGTGCGATTCCCCCTAGCTTGTGGCAGCTTCGTTCATTTTTTTTGGCACCCTGTGGGGGGGAGGAGGTTGGCACCTTGGGGGGAATGGGGTTGGCACCTTGAGGAAGGAAGGGGGTTTGGCACCTTGCAACATTTGATCAACATTGCATGCAATTGCACTCTAACATTTTGCGGTCATACTAGTAACCGAGTGGAATTGAAGGCATTTCGTCTCATCAATTTCCTGGCTGTTTTGCATTTAAAAATAGTTTCCTTAAATGTAAAAATTAGAATGGTACATTTTAAAATTTGTGTACTCAAAATCTGAGGTATATAAACTTAATAATAATAATAATAATAATAATAATAATCTTCTACATTTTTAAATAATTAAAATGTTAGAAATATTGCTGCATAACTGATAAAATACAAAAACTAGAATGGTAAATGAAATATTTGGACCTGAACCATTTACTCGACGGGAAACTCCGTCGACAAAAAATAAAATCCCCTCACCTAACTTTATTTCATTTCACCCACAATAACCTTTCGATCAAATGTCCTATCCAATTTTAGATAATTTTTAAGGTTTATCATAGTTTCTTATAGGAAACAGTAAAATATGACATATTCAACCGTTTTCCACCCAAAAAAGAAGTGGCTTATTATATCACTTGTTTTTACAGAGTTCCGGTGAGTTTGTTGGGAATATACGTGACTTAAAAAAAGGAATTTGTAATTGGGGTTAAACAAAATTTGAAAGAGTGGTGTTTCCCATTCAACTTCTCCAACTCCACGCTACTGCCAGATACCTATTTCATACTGAAGCGAATAACACCAGTACACATTTGAAAACTTGTCGATCGATTTTTACAAACTAGTTGGTGATTCTATATAATTTGAGTGCGCTGATCTCAAAAATATAGTTAGTTTTCCCTATCACGTATGGTTTTCTTACTACAGGGTGTGTCATAAATCCCCCATTTATCCCCAAATGTGAACCATCTTATCGAGACCAACATTGGATTGCACATGCTAAACCATAAATTTTGTTGTTATAGACTACAGTAACGCTTACATAATAATGTAGGGTAAATATATATAACAACCAATCCAGTTCCCAGAAAAATATTCTCTCCCCTCCCATCAATGGGTGGTTAACATTTGGGGACAGATGAGGTATTACAACACCCCTTGTAGCACGAAATCTTTAGGTGATAGAGTAAAACCTAATTAAAGCAGAATTAAATAGCTCCTAGCTCTTGGACAAGCATATTGCTTGTTTATGAAAGAATAAAAAAATAACTGAAAGAAACAAAATATATTTACCTTCTTTACTTGCAAACATTTCAGGACTTATTCCAAAGACTTAACACTAATGACTAATGACGACTAAACCGGTGCTTCTTTGATGTTTTCTTATGCTGTGCGTTAGGCTGATCTCGTTGCAGACACCAGCAGTAATCCGCCATCATATTTGTATGCCATCTTCCTTGATATCTTCTTTCCATGGTTTTGATGTCCTGGTGAAATCGTTCCCCTTGCTCCTCACTGACATCTCCGAGATTTTTGGGAAAACGGTCAAGATGCGAAAATAAGAAGTGAACTTTCACTCATGTTGCAGCCTAAGGCGCAAAACTTTTTAAGCATATTTCCACCAGTCTTTCATAATTTTGGCTTTTGTAGTTTCCCAAGTTTTCAACATCATCTTTGAAACCAAGCCATGCTTCTTTTTCTTTATTGGTCATTGTGTTCAGGAAATGATCGTCTGTCAATAACTTTCTAATCTGAGGACCTATAAAAACACCTTCCTTTATTTTCTCGTAGCTAATCTTTGGATATTTTGAACAAATGTACTTGAAACACTCACCTTCTCTATTCAATGCTTTGACATACTGCTTAATCAAGCCTAACTTAATGTGCAAGGGTGGTAGGAGGATTTTATTTGGTTCAACTAGATGTTCATGTAAAATGTTCTTTGATCCTGGGGTAAGATTCTCTCTAGGAGGCCAAGTTTTCCTCTTCCAGTGCTGGTCACGTGCTCGACTATCCCATTCGCAGATGAAACATGGCATCTTAGTGTATCCTGATTGCTGCCCACGTAACATGCAAAGGAATTTGAGATCCCCACACAATATCCATTTGTGATTTTGATACTGAATTTTTTCCAGAAGCAGTTTCATGTTATCATAGGTCTCTTTTAAATGAGTAGAATGGGCCACTGGGATTGATGCATATTTGTTACCGTTGTGCAGTAACACTCCTTTTAGACTGGTTTTAGAGGAATCTATAAACAACCTCCAGTCACTGGTTTGGTATTCGATGCCTAGCTTGCACACTAATCCTGTGATGTCCTTGCAAAATACCAAGGGACCATCTTCGAAAAAAGGCACGAAGTCTTTCTCACGATTTCTGTACCAAGCGAAGTATGTGTCGGATGCCAATAAATTGTTCTCCTGCAATCTAGACGCCAAAAGTTCTTCAGTCCTTAGGCAGATTCAAATCCCTGACTAAGTCATTTAGTTCGGCTTGGGTTAATGGTTTAGGAGGATCTCGGTCAGCTGTTGGCTGTTCATAAACATCATCATTGTCTGGATTTGGAGCTGAATCAGAATCTGAATTGTATTGATCCAGACTCTCGGGTGGGCGGGGAATAGGAACTTCCGGACCATGGGGTACCGGCCTTATTGCAGATGGAAGACTTGGGTATTGAAGGCTCTCTTTATTCTTTGCATTATAACCTTTAACATTGCAAGAACAGAAGTAGCAGTCGTCGGTATGGTTTCTAGGCTCGCGCCATACCATAGGGATCCCAAATGGCAAACTTTTCTTTTTACCTTTGCTCTAATTCCTTAGAGCCGCAATACACGTAAGACAAACCTTGTGTGGAGCCCAACTTTTGTCTTGATCTCCTAATTTAATTCGAAAATAAGCATGATAAACTCTCTTAATGAAGGTCGTTACATTTGTCCTTTGTTTTACAACAACATACCGACCACAAATATAACAAAATATGTCTGGACTATGGGTACATCCTCTAGAAGCCATTATTAAAATTTTAAAGACGTAATGTTAGAATTATCTATCTGAAAAATATGAAAAAACGAAATTAATTAAAGATAAAAAAGGTAAAAAATTACAAAACGCCCCAAAATTGTTCAGCTAATAACTTTAAAACTGTGGGTGATAGAAAAAAACTGGTAGCATTTTTGAATTCAGCGCAGCGAAATGCTTCAGAATCACAACTCAAAATAAATAAATCGATTTTCATGCAGACCGGTGTAATTTGTTAATATTACCAACTACATTTTAAATTCTTTTCTTGGTTGAATTATTCTACACTTTTCTTAAACAATTAAATTACACAGAGTACCTTAAGTCAAGAATACACAGCTGTTCCTTTTATGAAAATGAAGGTTTCCAAAAATTAAAAAAATTCCGCAATGTTCTGAAAATTTCCGAAAATTCCCAAAATAGCAAGCAGAAATTTTCCTCTCGCAAGATTTCCTGGGATTTGACAACACTATCTAACAGTTTACTTGGAAAATGTTTATGATAACGACTCCGTAAAACGCGATAGATAGTTACTTGCTTCAGTAGTAGTACGATGGCATTTGGGGAGACAGACATGGATCAATTTGAAAATTTCCCCCCTCACCTTCCTTCATAAAGATCATTCACCATCTTTCATGACGATCCCGACCTTCCTTTATGAGGTGTCTTTCATGGTCTTTCATGAGAAAAATTTTTAATTTAAAAGAATTAAAAAGGATTCATTCTCGCCTTCCCTCATGGTCTTTTATGAGACAAAAACAAACAAAACAGACAAAAACAAACAAAACAGACAAAAACAAACAAAAACAAACAAAAAAGGATCATTTTTTTACCCCTGAGGTTCCTGGCTTCATAGTCTTTCGAAACAAATAAACATTTCCTGTTGAGTACGAAAAAAGGCAATTTTTACGCAGCGTTCCGGTTCGTTCCGATGCGGTCCGTCGTGTTCGTGGCCCCGCTAGTTTTAGCTGCAGGGGGAAGCAACACTCTCACACATCAGACTGATATTCTCTCTCTCTCTCTCTTCTCTCTCTCTCTCTCTCTATATATATATATATATATATATATATATATATATAAATACGTACTTTACAGGTAAAAACTAAATAGCAGAGTCGCCTTATGACTACAGAGTTTGACACTCAATTTTGAACCTTATATCCTCGAACAATAGAAATGAAAACTTAAAATAATAACTCGTGCATTAAAAAGATTAATAGTCAGAAATATACTCATACGAGAGTATGCATGGACCTCAAAACATATAAGAAGTTGCGTTGTATTCTCAAAGCGTATTATAATTTAATACCACATTGGCTCTTCGAGTGTAGTTCTATCGCATCGCTTTCGTATGTTAACTAATGCGAACATCACAAAAAACAAAGTCAGGTTAAACACATTTTAAATCAAAAACAATTTCTTTGTTTAATATCTGTATTATGAAAAATAAAATGACGGTTCATTATTTTAATTTAAATAAATTAATTTCTCTCTTTTTTTAAGGGAAACAGGCTTATTTTCATCAGATCTGAAGCTCAAACACAAACTTTTTATACATTCATAGTACATGCTTAATTGTTTATTTACTTTTAAATATGTAGTTTTCTGTTATTTACCTCGACATATAAATGTCTTCTGGTATGTAAACTAATAATTTTACTGCACATCAAATATTGTTATAAAATTGTGTGCGTTTAAAGAAATTTCTCCTTAAACGTTAAAGGCAACGTAATTTAAAAATTTTAATGATCTGCTATTTGTATGTAATATTTTTTATGTATGTACTGATATTTAAACTATACATTTCGTGAATCAACACACGTAAATAAGCCGAGATAATATAGCCTTCCCCTCTCTCTATTGTGTAAATATATATATATATATATATATATATATATATATATATATATATATATATATATGTGTGTGTGTGTGTGTAAAAATGAACAATGAATAATCAATATTCATTTTTACATAAGAACCAAAATCGCATAACGCGAGTTTGGATAAAAAATTTATTTGTAGCTTTCTATTTTCGTTTGTGTCACAACCCTACGATCTACCATTTCTATGGTTTAGTCGTATCCATTTTCCATTTTTCATTTGTTATAGAATTTATTATAATTAATTATGATTGTCTTGCATCTCACCCTCGTCCCTAGATTATGCATACACATTGCATATAACAGGATTGGAACCCGTAGTTGTACTTCTTAGTCATTAATACCCACTCTTTGTCTCTAATTCGTTCTTGTAAATCTTCCTAACAATGATTTGTACTACACGTACAAATTCAATAACTATGACGTCACATTTTCCCGTCGTTAATTTCCCTTCATCATATCTCTAGTATGCAATGTATGGTAAATTCTTTAATAATAATGTTGTGGTGTTATGTAGTATAAATATTATTATTCAACCATATTCATCTATACGTCCATATCTTATCTTGACCATTATCCTATATAAATTTTATTAAATATTCATTTTTACTCGTGTCAGTCTATGAAACGCAAAACTTTATGCATTCGTTCGAAAACGCACAAATACGTTCTCATATATTTTTTTTATTTTTATTTTTTATTATATCACCTCCCGCAATGAACTCGAAAATGCTTAGGTAAGTGATCGAATTCGCTAATCACAGCAAAATCGAATGCTTCTAAGATAAATATCTCCTCTCGCTCTGATTCAAATTTATAACATATTATAACTAGGGCAGTCAAAAGTTGACCGAAAAAATTAAGAAAGTTGACCTTACGAATTGAAAAAATTGACTTATAAAGTTGCCTTTACTTTCAATAATAAAAACGATACTTTAATTACTTATTCTTGCTCTTCTACATCAGTTGACCGATTGTGGTAAATTATGAAGTATTTGCCGACATTTTCTGGCAAAAAATTGCGATCCTTACTTAATAATTTATTAAGCATGGAGAAAGATCTCTCTACAGCGGCAGTTGTTGGTTGACATTGCAAAAGCTGACCATAAACTGTTGGTGAGATTTCAGGTCTACTGAGGTTAATTATTTCACAAATACCATTTGTCTTGAGTCTTGTTTCAATGTATTGTTTGACTGAACAATTGTTTCACATGAGGGTTGCTCAACTTATGAAGAGGTATGTTGGCTGACAGAAATGTAGTCACAAGTTTTTCCGAAAAATCTGAAGACTTGTACTTTAAAAGGGTTTGCGTCTTTTCATTCCCCACATTTTGGTCTATACCACGCTGGTGCTTTTGGGTAGAGCGATGTTTATCCACAAAAAAGGATTTGTCATGCTTGACCACAACACAACAAATCTGACAGTATAGCTCATTTTTTCCTGAACAAATGAATTCATTAGGATATTTTGCAATTATAGCGCGCACTTTAGCAATAGAACTAACTGCAACTTTTGGCATTTTAAATATCTGAAATCAAAAGAAATCGAAATCACTGAAATCACAAATCAGAAAAAATCACAAATCAAAAACGGTAACCAGTAACCACAATACATACAACACAACCACATCCAAAACCAGAACGGACATAACTGAATAAGACAAATACGAGCAGCGAAGTTGCCAGTTAACCAAAAGATGCCAATTTTTAGTTATTTTAATTATTTATTCCAAAAAATTGACTTTATTTACCTCATTGCTATTTTTTGACCTAACAGGTAAAAGTTGACTTTTGGTTGACCTATTAACTTTGGTAATATACCCCCTACAGGTGTTTTTATTGCATTTTCAGTCGTTTCAGCGAAAAGTGCCCCACAGGAAACAATTTGACTTTATTGACTTTTGACCGCCCTAATTATAACATAATCTAATATATTATGTTGTATATAAATCCATACCGTATGTGCCCATGTACTTTGTATTATGTATTTCTAACATCTTAATTGTCTATTAATATGAAACACTGTAAAAACAAAACAAAGTTATAGTAATTGTAATTAACTGTAATACTTTAATCTAATATAACGTAATGTACTTTAATGAAACTGTAATTAATAATAACTTGTAATGTACTTCAATGAAACTGTAATTGAATGTAATGACTTAATATATAATGTAAGAATGTACTTTAATAGAACTGTAATGGACAATCATAAGCGAATGTGAAGTAATCCATAATCGCAATCATAATTGTAATAGACCAAAACGAGAATGTGCTCAGTGACGTACTTAAATTGTACTTATGTACTACTATGAAATGATATCGCCTTCAGAAATGAAGACTCGGCAAAAAAATACGATTAGTTTTTTTTAGTTTTTTTAGTTTTATTTGGAATCTTTCAAACATCTGATCATGTGTTTAAAAGTGTGTGGGGGGGGGGGGAACTTAACCTTCAACTGCCTTCCCCCAACATTTAGGCTTATATGATACATGTATTTGTAAAATGAACTTCACTTCATTACGGGACTCTTCTTTGGTCACTGCTACGAGACTCCCTTGTTAGCAGCCTCGCTGCGGGGAGGGGGCAGAGGCCCCTTGCCTCCTTAACTTTTTAGATTCCGGCCTGAGCCATGGTCGAAAGAGGTCGAACCTCTACCCCTATAAAATTCAGACCACTACCTGTAAATTTTTAAGAAGTAAATTACAGCAAGAGAAACTTTTTATTTTCCCCCTCGAGTTGGGCTATCTTCAGAAGAACTTAGTAAAGTCGATAAGTTATAAAAGAAAAGTCGATAATTTTAGTCTCAGAGAAAGTATTAGAGTATTATAGCAAGAGAAGAATTAATAACTGTCGACCCTAAAGCGAGAGAAAAGAATTAGAATGTTATAGAAGAAATATCCGTTGCTGCCTCCCAACTAGAACCCCCGTCGATCCGAACCACCCCAGGGCCATAGACGGAGGGGTTAACATATATATATAAAATAAATGTGGGGTATTCTATCCAACAATAATTTATGGCCTATTGCTATCGCTTCTTGCGTCTCGAAACTACTAGTGAAACTCATCACACCGCTGAAATGATTACTTATGAACATCTATTGAGTTTGGTTTTAAAAGGTCCCACGCAACTGATCTGTGTATCTACGTATGATACTTTAGGAAATTATACTCGTATTTAAATACACTGACAGTAATTCAACTATTTATAGCTGTTTCCTAGATATTTGTAAGATCCCCGCAAGGGGGTTCTAAGCTCGTGCTCTTGAGTGCTCTTTGTGCTCGTTTGTACGTGCTTGTTCCTGGAGGTTTCACGTGCGCCCTCCCGGCCCAAGCACCCAAGGATGATGGGGCTCGACCGTGCAGTCCTTGTCATCCTTGGTCTTTTTCCACTTCGACTGTCCCCTCCACCCTTTCTTTTTCCTCTGTCTTTCCTCTCACTTTTTCTTTGTTTTCCCGCCGAGATATGCCCTTTTAAATAGAGGCGAATCGGTTCTTCCCGAACTTAAAAAAAAAAAATAAAAAATATATGTAAGATATATGATAAAATGAACCACAATATTTTATTTACAAAACTAGAAGACAGGGAAGTTCCCATGTACATATTAAATTTATAACAACATAATATACGATGAGGAAGTACAAGAATTTAAGTATTGGGATCAAACCATCACCAGCTCCTTGACTGATGACTCAGATATAAGAAAATCTCGAAATTTTTGTGTTAAAGGGAATATAACTATAAGGAACTTCCGGCTCTGAACAAGTGAAGGTAAAGAAACTCTCTTTCTGCAGTAATATATACGGACAGCAACTCTAGGTGGCTTATAAGAAAGGTTCTGGCAGAACCCTAAATTTTCAGTCCAAAAGATCTTTTAGACTGCTCCATAAATTACTCCGAGATGCTCAGCTCCGCAAATGTTTTCTACCCACAATGTCCCGAGCTTCCCGGAGGTAACAAGACGTGCTCAATACAGTCTAATGCAACGAATTAAAAAATCAACCAGCCCGATAAGCCAAGCTATTTACCAGTCCTGCCGTACGTCTTCTAAGCTATGGAATTCATGGTGTGAAAACGTCTGCTTGTAGCTTCACTTAACTACGACATTACTATATTATTTCTCATTAATTGTATATATTTCTATCCTTAGTATGTGATTTGTCATTGTATTATTAATATTTGTTACATGCATAATGGTCTGCCTAAAACTTATTCATTTTCACTTTTATTTTCGTATAAAACAGTGAAATAAATATAAAAGTATACCTTAAATTTCGATTTGATGCCACACAGTTAAAGAAAATAGTGAGTTTGACGGACGTTACCCTGGTATTTGTGTGACACGTCTTCTAACCAGTCTCTCTCTCCTGAACTCACGCTCATGATTTTTCCAAATTATCAACCCCTAACTGTGAAATACTTGGTTAAGAGCTAACAACTTTAATACAACTTCATTTTGTATCATCGGTGAAGATTAATTTATTTAACCTCGTATTAGCTATACAATAATCAACTCTTGCCTCGAAACAATTATTCCAATAATATTATACTGTAAACAGCTGAGGGGAGAACAAAGAAACGTACAAGTTATCTTTCCATTACACCATTGTGGCCCTAATTCTATTCGCAGATTCTGATGAAACGAGTTGTTTTATATACTTTCACCTTCTATCCCTCACGTATATTGTATAGTTTAATTAGAACATCTTTTAGTCCGGTTGCACGGGGTGGGAACCCTGCATTGTTTGTTATAAAGCAAATCTTGACATATTTTGAAAGCTTATACCACCCCATTCAAGAATCCATTGGATGTACACCTGACCCCTGCTTGGCTTTTTCAATATGGCCGGCGAAACTGAAAAATCCCATATCCTGGTCAATACTTGATGGATTTTGATGATCTTGGTGTCATTTCTAGGGTTTTTTAGGATGATGAATCGATCTGGAGGGGTTGCAGATACTGTCGTTTTTATGGTTTTGGGCGAGACTGAGTAGTTCTATAGGCACATGATAACAGTAGGATATCATTTTCCAAATCCATGGGTCAAGTCAAGATCATTTGAGGTTAAAGTTTGGCCTTGAAATATGATAATGCCACAGATGACATCACTGTATTTGCTTTATTTCAGTGACAATTTCTACAATCTAGCTAACTGCTGAGCACTTAACATCTTTTCTGCAAATATAACCAGATCATAATGCTTAAATGACTTAACCCACTTTATATGGATATGGATATTCGGATATAAACCACAATTTATGCTGAAGTACAGGGCACATGCATTCTATGGAAGGTTGAAAAGCTACAAGATAGAACCTGATAGAGACTGAGTAGTTCTATAGGCACATGATAACAGTAGGATATCATTTTCCAAATGCATGGGTCAAGTCAAGGTCATTTGAGGTTAAAGTTTGGCCTTGAAATATGATAATGCCACAGATGACATCACTGTATTTGCTTTATTTCAGTGACAATTTCTACAATCTAGCTAACTGCTGAGCACTTAACATCTTTTCTGCAAATATAACCAGATCATAATGCTTAAATGACTTAACCCACTTTATATGGATATGGATATTCGGATATAAACCACAATTTATGCTGAAGTACAGGGCATATGCATTCTATGGAAGGTTGCAAAGCTACAAGATAGAACCTCGTAAGCAAAACAAGGCTCACACCTAGCTGGGGTATTGGCATTGACAACTTTGATGCAGTTATTCACATTAGGTAACCATTTATTGGGGGCAAATATCAAAAGACATGGTTGTGTGAGGATCGTCAGGATCATCAGTCTGCTCTTCGTTTGCGTTTTGGGTCAATGGATTGTTGCAATCCAAGCCGCTGCCACATGCACAGAACATTGTGCAAGGGATTGCGCATCCCATGCAGCCGCAGCGACTCCCCCTGCATGCTGATTGTGATTTACACCCACATCTGATTAGCTTCAGAACTTCATCTGGTGCTAAGCACACTCCTTCACCAACTGTTTTTGGGATGAGAACTCTGTTTGTTTCGTCTCTCTCCCACCCATAATGCACAGGATCAAGTGGTGGTGGGTCACACTTTAGTGCATCGAGCCAGTTCGCCACAGTGTAGTGGGCTCTGAGCACATTTTGATGAAAAGCTTCAGTTGTTGGTGGTAGAGAACACACAGGGTGTCCCGTAAGTCTGGAACCATAGTGTAAAATAAGTAAGTCATGTTTTTCCGTTTATGCAAGTGCCTATGATGTCTTTGAGTAAGGAAGAACGCATCCAGGTAAATCTGCTCGTAGGAAATCGGAGTCAGAGGGAGGTCGCTGAGGAATTTAACAGATTGCATCCGGACCGCGCGCCGATAACACAAACTTGTAGCAAAGTTCAGGGAAACGGGATCCATAGGAGATAAACCACGCAGTGGACCTCCGAGAACATCCACCGACGATGACACAGCCGCTACCATCCTCGCTCATTTCACAAACAGTCCCCAAAAGTCTCTTCGGCATTTTTATTGCCGTTTTTATCATTTTTCCGTATGGTTCCAGACTTACGGGACACCCTGTAGTTTGGGTGCAGCAGTTCCCGACTTCCCTGTCTTCTGAGCACATACTCGCTGACGACACTCAGTAAAAGATGAGGATTTCTTATCCCCATAGCATGCAACAATGAACGCTGTTGTCTCTTTCTCGATATGGTCAAAGCGTGCATCAAGGGACCCCAGCTTGTCTAGCTTCCGACCCTTCTTGGCTGTGGCAATGGCAGTGGCTTTGCCAATGCCATGTATTGCTGCAACTGTGTCACAACCACTCAAAGCGTGTAGTTTGAGGATTTGTGGGATGATGTCTTTGTGCTGGGTTACAGTTCCTCGGATATCCACTGATTTTCTGCCACGCACTGGAGACTCCATAATCATGGGACAGCCTAGTTTCTTAAATTCATAGAAGTGGTCAGCATATTTTTAGGGTCATATACTGGGCCTTCACTGAGAACAGCACTACGTAGTCTTTTTGGCTCCACTGTAGGGGTATCACATTCTCTCTTTTTCATGAATGCTGATAAATCCCACTTGGACACCAAGTGGAAACACAGTTCTTGTGATAACAAAGGATTTTTGCTCCATCTTCCAAGAGAGGCTCTAGTCTCGCTCGAACATCTGGCTGCCCTCTGATGTCGCTGCTCTCTATGATTTTCTGAATCCTTCCACAATTTGAAAGACCTTTCTGACCTCCAGTACAGCTACGCAGGAAATCCTTGAAGAAACATTCGTCTGCAGCTCTTGTAGAACCTGAAAAATAAGAATTTTGTTTACCCATTCTTCAGAGTACAAATCGCATTGAAATAATTTATCCTCAGCAAATGAAAACTAAACAATGCTCACCTGGTATATTCTCCATATTCAGCAGTCAAAAACAATTTTGGAATCAGCACAACCAAGATGTCATCAAACCACCAGGTGGGCAGCACCATCAGCAATAATCTCAATAACCTGAAAATAATCCCTGATTTCATTTTAAACCCTATAGAACTACTCAGTCTCGCCCAAAACAGTAAAAACGACAGTAAGATCACCAAAATATCTCCACGACTGCCCGGGATATGGGATATTCCTTATTTCGGGGGTCGTTTGACTTCCAATGACCTTGAGTATTGACGAACGTGGGTCAAAACTACTCCCAAAGTATCTGCAACCCGTCCAGGTCGACTCATCATCCTAAAAACCCTTAGAAATGTCACCAACATCATCAAAATCCATCAAGTATTGACCAGGATATGGAATTTTTCAGTTTCGCCGGCCATATTGAAAAAGCCAAGCGGGGGTCAGGTGTACACCCGATGGATTCTTGAATGGGGTGGTATAAGCTTTCAAAATATGTCAAGATTTGCTTTATAATAAACAATGCAGGGTTCCAGTAAAATCAGGGTCTGTGCTACCGGACTATTTTGGAGAAAAAGGATTATGGTGCTTGCGTCCACATATTAGGACTGTTGAGCAAAGATTGTTGCCTAAAAAATATCGCCCATTCTATCATGGAGCAATACCACTAAAGTAATTGAATATGTATCCTCAATAATAATTGCAACAAAGATCTTTCACTACACGGTCGCTTCCCAGAGATGATTATTTAATCAAACCTGAAAGTTGCATTCTTTGCAAATTCTGGTCGCGTTGTGCACTAAGTCGGTGCGAGCCTACGCTTGTTTATTGCAACTTCTTTCAAAGCAGTCGTAAATCCTCTAGTCTTTCCTCTGAAGTAGGAGTCACACCAAACTATTTTACAACGAACGCTTCTAACATCTACATACAAACAGAAATGAGGAGACCGCATATATAAATGTAGTACAATATATGAATTTTATCAGTATGGGTAATTCCTCAATGCTTTTTGTATCACATATTCCTATCTGTATTACCTAAAAATTAGCTAGCTAATTACCAGCTAGTGATTAAAATAATGTAATTTGCAAATTTTTAGATTAGGACCCACACGTTCAGCCTACTCACACACACACAGACACACACACACACACACACACACACACACACACACACGTGTTACTTTCGTGAAATAATTTTTACATATATACATACATACTGTACATAGAGGGTCTGTCAAAAAAAACTAAGCCAATTCGAAATCTCTATAAAATGCACAATTTGATAGAGATTTCAAATATTTTTTTACACTAAATAAATAAAAGGCTCATAAATAATCTATGATAATTTTATAACTTTATTTTAAATATTTTAGGAGTTATGCGGTTATTTCTACAGATTGCGAAAATTTCAGTTTTTTCTCATTATATAATATCTTCTTTTTTCTCTTTTTCAGAATTTGTTTAGATTTAAAATTTTTCGTGAATACCTCTAAATATGCCATTCTCACATGAAGATAAAATAATTATAAAGCATTATAGATTTGAAAAAGGTTATAGTGCAAGGAAATTACTTTCTGAATTCGATTATAAAGGATGGACTAGATCGGGTTTAGATTACTTATTGAGAACTATCGATGAAACAGGAAGCATTGAAAGGAAGCTTGATAGTGGGTGACCAAAATCAGTTAGAGTAGATGAAAATATTCAGAAAGTGGAGGAACGTATCCTTAGTCAAGAGGATCGACCTGGTAGCCACATGACACCTGCTCAAATATCAAAAGAACTAGAAATATCAGAATCAAGCGTAAGAAGGATTATTAAATCTGATCTGCAATTTAAACCATTTAAAAGAGTGCATGGACAAAGATTGTCAGAAGTAAACTGTCAGAAAAGAGTTGAGAAATCCAAACGTATTTTACGTATAATAACTGAAAATAAACTTTCCAAGACATTTTTTACGGATGAAAAACGTTTTACGGTAGAGCCACCAAGAAACTCACAGAATGACCGGGTTTATTCTGATGTTGCGAAGAAAAATGAAATCCAAGATGAAAGACTGTACGCAACAAGGAGTCACTTTTCTTCTAGCGTCATTGTTTCTGTTGGAGTGTCCAAGTTGGGAAAAACTTCAATATTTTTTATTGAGCCAGGAGTGAAAATTAATGCTCAATATTATTCAAATACCATGCTTGAGAAAATGCTTCCAGAAATGAGACACTTGGCTAGTCAAGGTTACTTTATTTTTCAACAAGATGGTGCAACATCACATACTGTCAAAACAACCATCAAATATTTGAAAAAGAATGTGCCTGAATTTCTGGAACCGAATAATTGGCCACCTAACAGCCCTGACCTAAACCCTGTAGACTACGGAATATGGGAAAACTTGGCAGAGAGAGTGTATAGGAACAGAACAATGGATGTCAATCATTTGCGTGAGTTGATTATCGCAAAATGGGCAGAGCTCCCCCAAGAGCAAATAAATCGAGCAATAGACAAATTCAGACCAAGATTAAAAAAAGTGATAGAAATGCAAGGGAATCATATTGAACAGTGCTTTTAATTTTATTAAACTAAAAATTATCTACAGTATATCGTAAAAAAAAAAATTTCATTTTAAGTAGGAGAATCTCACTTTTTAGTTAATTATTAATAAAATTAACAATTCTGAAGATATCGTCATAAAAATGTAAAGGATAATAGGTGATTACCTATACTTTATTGTTTAAAAAATTCAACATAATTAGATAAATGGTTTTGTTTTAATAAAGGTTTGAATTTGGCTTAGTTTTTTTTGACAGACCCTGTATATACACCTTTTAACCTTTTAAATGTTCCGTGCGATGATTCCTTATTTCACGAAGGTCAGGCCTCTCTCTCTCTCTCTCTCTCTCTCTCTCTCTCTCTCTCTCTCTCTCACGAAGAACTCCGGGTGGCAAGCCTCTGCAAGGCGAACCTTAAGGAGTTCTTCAGTTATGTTAATAGTAGAAAGCCCATTAGAAGCATGATAGGCCCGTTAAAGGACCCCAGCTGCGCGCTGCGGACCTCCGACGCGGACATCGCTAATGTGATGAATGAGTACTTTGCGGGAGTGTTCACAAGGAAGGACACCCACGTCATCCCCGAGTCAGGCGTCAGGCACGAAGGTGCTGGCCTGGATAGTGCTCGGTGTACCGCGACAGTCGTTGCCGATAGAATAGAAAAACTGAGCGCGTTTAAGGCTCCTGGACCAGACCAGTTCCTCCCCAGAGTCTTGCGGGAAGTGCGCGACCAGGTGGCTCCCAACCTGCCTACAGTCCTCAACAAATCGTTGGAGACGGGCCAGGTGACTGGAGGGAAGCCAATGTGACCCCTATCTTTAAGAAAGGGGATCACGAAAGTCCAGGGAACTATCGTCCCATTAGTCTCACTTCGGTTGCAGGTAAATTATTAGAGGGGATTATAGCGGATAGGATCGTTGACCATTTGGATTCCGGCAAGCTGCTTGGGAACTCCCAACATGGGTTTAGACGGTATAGGTCATGTCTCACCAACCTGCTCGAGTTTTCCCACGTCATGTGGAGTGAGTACGATAAGAGTAGGGCGATTGATATACTTTATCTCGACTTTGAGAAAGCCTTTGATAAGGTACCTCACCGCCGGCTAATGGACAAAGTCCGCGCGCTGGGTATCAGTGGGGAAGTAGGTAGCTGGATTGAAAACTGGTTGAAGAATAGGCGGCAGAGGGTTGTAATTAAAGGAGCTAGCTCGGGTTGGGCCTCGGTCACTAGCGGGGTTCCTCAGGGTTCCGTTTTGGGGCCACTGTTGTTTATCATTTACATAAATGATATCGACGCTGGCATCGTCAGTAGGATCGCCAAATTCGCTGATGACACCAAGCTTGGGGCCAATGTTGGGACGCCCGAGGCGATCGAGCAACTTCGTGCGGACCTACATAGGATAGGAGAGTGGCAAATGCCGTTTAACTTAGGTAAATGCAAGGTGATGCACATTGGCTACGCCAATCCCAAGTAGGACTCCTCCATTTTGGGGAGTAATATCGAGGCCACTGATTTGGAAAAGGAATTGGGTGTGCTAATTAGCAGCAACCTTAAGTTTACCAAACAGTGCGTAGAGGTGGAAAAGAAAGCCCAGAAGCTGTTGGGTTATATCAGGAGGCAATTTTGATTTCGGAACAAGGAGATTGTGTCTCTCTGTACAATTCCCTGGTTCGGCCGCACCTGGAGTATGCTGTGCAATTCTGGTCGCCCACCCTCAGGAAAGATATTGAGAGGCTGGAGCGAGTCCAGGAGAGGGCCACAAAGTTAATCCCTTCCGTAAGGCATATGGGCTACAATCGACGCTTATGCACCCTAAATTTGTTTACGCTGGAAACTCGGAGACTGCGCGGTCAACTCACCGAGGTTTTCAAACTCTTACACGGGTGGGTTCAGCGATGTCGATTTTAGAAGCATGTTTAGTTTAAATGATAACTCAACTCGCAACAATTGTTGGATGTTGGATTTGAAACGGTTTAGCACTAGTGTGTGTGGGAATTACTTTACCTAAAAAATCTGTGACACGTGGACCAGGCTACCTTCAGAAGTTGTGAACAGTTAGTTCTTCTGTGGATCAGTTCAAGAAAAGGTTAGACTGAATCTTGCCCACTATTTGAGGGTGTAGGAATTTTTCCCTGGCACCCGTTGCCATTGGTACCTCCTCGGTATGGGCCGCAGGGCCTTTTGAGGTACTTCTTTTCGTTGTATCTCTCTCTCTCTCTCTCTCTCTCTCTCTCTCTCTCTATATATATATATATATATATATATATATATATATATATATATATATATATATGTTATGTTGTATATATGCAGTATACTTAAATAAATATATGCATATTATACTAGGGGCACTCAATATATTTTGCCCCACTCTTTTTCTTAGATAAATAATAGGCCATGGGGTTGAAATGTCTTTTGGGCCGTAAGTTTGAACTTTCTGCGCTTCACATAACCGGATTTTTCCAGTTTGAACCTCCCCTCCTTGTATAAAACCGCTTTTAAACGTCCTTGTATAAAACCGATGGTTAACGCAGTTTCGAAAATGGCGTCTGACAGTGATGTGCGTCGTAAACAGAGAGCTTTTATCGAGTTCTTAACCGCAGAGAAGGAAACATTTGGAAATATTCACAAACGTTTACAAAACGTTTACAGAAATGCTGTTGTTGATCGAAGCACAGTTGGACGCTGGTCTAAACGTGTGAGATCATCGGAGAGAGGGAGAACCAGCCTCGATGATGAGCCACGCAGCGTTCGCCCGGCATCGGCTGTAACATCTCACACTGTGCAACGTGCTAACAGCATCATTCGATCAAATCGGCGCGTCACATACAAGGAGCTATCACTGGAACTAGGAATTAGTGAAGGAAGTATGAATACGATAATTCAGCAACTGGGATACTCAAAAGTGTGTTCACGGTTTGTTCCTCGCCAACTGACAAGATCACAAAGCCCAAAGAAAAGAAATTGCTTCTGAGTCGTTGGTTTGATACGAGATAGAAGGGGATGACTTCTTTTCACGAATTGTGACTGGGGATGAGACTTGGGTACATCACTTTGAACCTGAAACAAAACCCAATCCATGGAGTGGCATCACGCAAACTCCCCACGCAAGAAAAAGTTCAAAATGGGCTCGATGCGATTCGTGGAAGAAAGTTTCAAAGTGACGATTCGGTTGTTGAGGAGGTTAAGAGGTGGCTCCAGCGGAACCCAACGGACTTTTACCAGGAAGGAATAAAGGCCCTTGTTTCGAGGTGGAGGAAAGCCGTAGGAAAGGATGGAGACGAGGGTGTGTCAATTTTGTCAACTTTTTTCAAATCAATTTTGGTAGTGAAAATATAGTGTCTTTTCATGTCAAAACTTGAAATTGGCCAACCAAAATGAAATAAAATAACCCTTACCTACATCAATTTTACCTTGAAGTTTCAGAAATTGACTCTTTTACTAAATAATAGGACATAAATTGATTAACTATTCATCTGTCAGAATTATCCCACTGATCGCATATGGAGTGTTTTCAAGGTCATATAGTTGTTGTACAATGTACAAGTCACAACATGAATAGAACTTTCCCTCACTCTCACTCCTCAGTTGCCTCTTAGATGTCATAGACGGTGGTTTGCTGTTATTGCTCTTGTACCTACTTCATAGTTATTCTACTAGATGAATACTACAGTTTAACTGTAAGTATGGATTATTGATTATTACAATTATTTATTATTATCATATTCTTCTGTCTAATTATGTTGTAATCCCATGAAATATTTTTTTATTGAATTTTAGAACATCGAATGACTAAACTTTGAAACATCGTAATTGATATAAAATACTTAAATGTTTTTCTTTCTTTTCAGATATTCCTAAGATGCCAAAATTGATGACAAGAGGTCAGTCGTCGTGCCACTTGAGCCTGTTAGTCGGTACAGGCAAGGAGCTTCCAGTATCAGAACTACCAACAGTGCGAGACATGCTGAGACTAGGGTTACTCCTTCGTGAACAAAATACAAAGGATAGAAGGAACTACACAGAGAAAGAGCTCATAAGGGACATGATTCCCCCTCTTCTGCATCAGTGAAAAAAAGCTAATGTGTTATTCAAACCACCTGTACTCAATCAGTATAAAACTATTGAGCTAAAATTAACAAAGCTGTGGCACAAAGCTGTTGAGACATCACTTGGTAAAGGAAAACTAGCAAAGAAAAATAAATTCCTGCACACACTTGATACTCTTCTTGACATTTTTAACTGCCAGTGTCCCATAGAGTTGTGTTCTGAAGCCAATTGTTCTCCCTCATGCAGAAGAGAACCTCACCCTCACATTGATTGTCGCTGTCCTCGTGAGAAGAAGATCCCTGTTTTGGAGCTGGCTTTCATAAAGGCGCAGAGAACAAAGGCTGAGGAAGTATGCAGATTGGTTCGGCAGATTATTCAGAAACCAAAAAACAGATTGGTATTGCTAAGAAAAAAGAGAAAATCCGAGAGAGGGAAGAAAGGAAGAAAAAGAAGAGTGAAGAAGCCACCCAAAGAGATGAAGAGCTCTATCAAGAGGTTTCTCACTTCTTTGAAAGCTCTTCAGATGAACAGAAAGAAGCAACATCAGATGATAGCTCCAAAATGCCATCTGAACCTTCGCCGAAGAGAATGAAATACAACACTAAAGACATCTCAAACATTGCCCTTGCCAGTATTCGCCACCATACGGGGCTACGAGAGACTGTAGAGATTGCCACTGCCGCTTGGATAGATGCTGGCCTCATCAGCCGAGAGGATATATCCTTAGTGATAGATCATAATAAGATAAGAAGAGCACAAGAAAAAATAATTAAAGAAATATCTGATCAGCATGAAAAAGTTCCCGGTCTCATCAAGGAAGAACACTTCTCTGTGTGTTCCGAACCTGGTGGCCGCTATTTGTTTCACTTTGTTCCTGGAGCAGAAGTAGAAGGCAAGAAACATGCAGAGGCAATTGCTGATCAAATAATATGTTGGCTTCAAGAAAGAAGACTTGACAGTTCACTGCAGGCCGTTGGTGGAGACTCAACTGCGGTGAACACTGAATGGCAGGGCGGTGTTATGACGCATTTAGAGAAAAAACTTGGAAGAAGGCTTGTTTGGATTGTATGTGATTTGCACACAGGGGAACTACCTCTTCGTCGTCTCATCCAGGAACTTGATGGTCCTACAAAGAGCAACAACAAGTGGTCAGGCCCCCTTGGCAACATGCTAGATGAAGCAACGGAATTAGAAATAAATACAAAATTTCCAAAGGTAGAAGTAGGCCCTCCCCTTCCAGTGTTGCCTGAAGAAGTTATCAAAGACCTCAGCACGGATCAATCTTACGCTTATCGTATTGTTCAAGCAATCAGATCAGGAGAGTTGCCTCAAAATCTGGCTCTCTTGGAGATTGGACCCGTAAGTCACAGTCGTTGGTTAACTACAGCGATTCTTTTCTGCGGGATTTGGGTTTCCAAACATGCACTGAAGGGAAAAATGCTACAGAATTTGATGTTGATTGTTGAATTTATTATTGGGTTTTATCTTCCTCACTGGTTCAATGTAAAACTTAATCCAATGTGGATGGAGGGGCCCAACCACATCTTGTTTCAATTACAGCTACTGAGAACCCAAAGGAAAGTAGTGGTGGACATCGTGTTACCTGTGGTGAGAAGGTCCGCTTGGTATGCTAGGCCAGAGGCAGTTTTGCAAGCAATACTCTGCAGCCAATGTACCAAAGAGCGAACTGAGGCTGTGGAAATCATTCTAAAGCTTAGAGGAACATCACTAGATGATGACCAGCTGGGAGACTGCTCTGTTCAGACGAGGAAGGTACCTCCGATAAACGTCAATGCCACGAAATTGTCAGAATTAGTTAACTTGAGTTCGGAAGTTTTGGAGCCACTACTGACAACATGTATAACAAACAAAGATTTAACACAACTTAAAGAGGCCCCAATGCAAGTGCCAAAGTGGCCTTCTCACACTCAGAATGTGGAGAGATGTGTGAAAATGGTCACAGAAGCAGCTACTCAAGTTTACGAGAGGCGAGAAGGCTACATCAAAGCGCAAGTAGCAAGCCGAATGCTGATGTCAAGGAACCGCAGCAAAAAGGACATGACTGCATTGGTTACTTTCAAATAAAGACTCTGAATGATATCTTATTGCCATTAAATGTTGATAGGATGTTTGCGCACATTTGTTATTTTGTTACGAATTTACGGGAAAATGGAATTTTTGAATTAAAATTGATGTAGGTAGTTATTTTTTATTGTTTTTGAAGCAAGGATTTTATTTTGCATGCCAAATGATTACATTAAATTGCTACCAAATCACATGATTTTTCAATTTAGTCATTTCACCCCCAAAATTGACACACCCTAATGGAGACTATGTTGAAAAATAAAGACTTGTGAAAAAGGTATGTAGCTACTTGTGTACAAAATTTCTGGAACTTACAAAGAAACTTGGAAAGAAAAATGAATGGTGGGGCAAAATATATTGAGTGGCCCTCGTATATAAACATGAAAATATAAAAATATGCACAATATATATATTTTATACAAAATAAATGACTAACAATAAATCTCGTATTATGATGCAAACTGAGGAATGCTATCTTGATCTCAAAGGGTTTTAAATTGTAATTCCATCAAAAACTTGTGATAGAAAAACCTGTGTTTTCATTTTTGTAATCAGCGTAAAAAAGAACATAAGAATCACCCACATTTATCAAATGGAGAAAAATTTTGTTGGAAAATCTTATGATTTGCTGAATATGTACATTTGTACATTGGGACAAGACCATACATAGTTCATGTGACAAATATTAATAATACGAACTGACAATAGCATACATTGACAGCTCAAATACTAAGGATTGAAATGGAATAGGAAATAGTACAGTAATGTTGGATATAATTACAGCCACAGTCAGACGCATTTATATCATGAATTCCATAGCTTTTGAAGACGTGTATATATATATATATATATATATATATTAGTTTTACAATCGTTCACGCTACTATGTTCCAAAGCAATTATTCAACCATTAATGTTCTCATATTTGCTCAAATAAATTTCTGTAAATAAAATTTTTATAAGTTTATTCATCTCAATTTTGTGTTTATGTACAATACTTTTGGGAGTAGTTGGACGGTAGAAGCCGTATATAAAGATTTCACATGATTTAATTCTACATAAAACACACAGTTCTTTATATAGATATCTGCTCTAACGCTGAAGCTACTGTGACGTTTTCTGGTTATAATACATCATTTACTCAATGAAATAACTGCACGGTCACACCTATTAACTTGTGGCATCTTCCACATGAAAACTACCCAACCTACCAAAAATTTCCACCAGAAACGTATAAATTTAATAATTCGACACTTATTAAGCAATTTATAAACTCTCATTCATGAACACATCCAACATTTTCTTAAAACAATCTAAACAACTATTACTTCTTTATTACCATATCACTTCAACCTAAATTGCTATACTCGATGGTTAAAACAGAGCTTTCAGCCCTTCAGTTGATGAATGTTGACAAAGTTACTCATTTCTACCATATCTCAAGAAGTGAAATTTCGCGATGTTAAATGTCATGTTGTTGTTGTCTTATGACCAATTGTATATTTCGCTTGTGACCCTCCGCAAGGCCTCCACCTCATTTGCACCACTGATTTTTCCGCCGATATTTGTTTCGTCTGTATACGATGGTGCTATACTGTTGCTGTTTACTCCGCTGTGTATGTCTCTTAGCATGATAATGAACAGGAGTGGGGCCAGTACTGTACCTTGGGCATTTAGCTGCGTACTTCTCATTCTGATGATGATATACTTTGAATTTTGGCAACCCGTAGGCGCTCTCTGAGGAAGTTGTAGATCCAATTTACCACTTTGCCTATGATTCCCATATGTTTCATTTTATATGCTATTATGCCGTGATCACATTTGTCGAAAACTTTAGTAAAATTCATGTATATGACATCGTAGCGTGTATATATATATATATATATATATATATATATATATATATATATATATGTGTGTGTGTGTGTGTGTGTGTGTGTGAAAGTGAACAATGAATAATTCCTATATTCTTATATCCATTCGTATAATTCTTATATAACTCGTATATTTATATAAATCCTTACATTTATATAATCCTTATATTCATTATATTCATATAATACCATAATTTTATTTAATGTGCCAAAACCGCGCGTAAGACCTTCGATTGAGTCTCTAGAACAGCATTTCTTACTCGAAAACATCACAGATGATGATATAAAGATTAGGGAAGCTAAAAGGTGTATTGACCCTAAAGAGGGGAATACCCATGATACAGTTACATACGTCCCATCCATTAGCGAAGCTACAACTTGGGACAATTTTAAAAAACACTTATTAGAATTTTTCAAAGAAATAACATTCGCACAACTTTTGGCCACATTAGAAGCTGTCTTCCAAGCTAAATGGATGAAAGAAGAACATGAAGATTTAAATAATTTTATTACACGAACACATAAACTCGTAGGAGAAGCCCTTCGAGCCGCAGAAAATGCATGACATTACATTCACTTCAAAACAAAGAAACCTAATAGTAGCACTAACTATTTACCAAAACCTACCCGTAGCACCTAAAAAGAAATTTCAAGAGTGTCTAAATATTGAAAAACCAGTAAATGTTGCCATAAATAAAACAAGGGAACATTACCCAGACTTAGCGAGCCAGAACTACCGGAAGGGTAGAGAGACCCCCATACACTACATTCAGCAGCAGCAACAACCCTATAAATCGAGACCGATGCAGGGAACACCACCTCAGAAACAAGCTCCACAAACTCAGAATGCACGCCCTCCTTCTCAGTGTTTTAATTGCGATAGTTTTGGGCACAGGATAAGTCAATGCAATTATCCCCCTTATTGCTCTCATTGTCATGAACATTGTCATCGCGTGGCGACCGACAAAAATTTGCTGAGAAAGCCCCTGTAGGGTACAGGCCCGATTTCCAGAGATCAAACCACCAACGTTTCCAAGAGCCCTCCAATTCGCAGAATCCAGTTAGTTCCCAGCCTCAACAGAACCACCCACCAAACAGATCACGACCACAAAGTCAACCACACTATTACCCGATGTCCAGACCCCAATATAATCAGCAAGGTCGGATGGTTCGGTACGTAGAAGTACCCGTTGAAGAATCAGTTTCCCAAGAGTACACTTTTCAAGAAGACCCTCCAATGTATGGTGATCCCGTAGCACATGACTCAGGTCCTCCCATAGAAGTCAATTCAAGTTCTTTTTAGGTGCCACTGTGGAGGCAGCAGTTCAGCCTCCTCCCTCCTAAATAGCAGTAATAAACCCACATATACACATGAACTACCCATGAGGATAATGGGTGCGAACCTACTAGATTTAATAATAAATTGCAGCACAGATAACCGAGATTTAAGCGCTCTCCTAGATACAGGAGCACATACGACATTGATTAAGAAACAATGTGCAGATGAGTTACTAGAGAGTACAGATTATAAATATGAAATTAAGGCACCTTCCTGCCAACTCAGAGGAGTTACAGGCACACCCATACCAACGTATGGAGAAATTGAATTATATTTAGAAGTTGGTAACGCGATATATCCCGCAAAATGTTGTATTGTGGACGCAGTCGCCACCTTTCAGACAGATATTTTACTAGGTATGGATTTCTTCAACCAGAATCAATGGGAAATTTACCCAGCTAGAAAATTAGTTAAGTGTAGAAATAAAACACACCCTCTCCATGAGAATAATAGACAGCTTAAGGCTAACAGAATCAGTTTAGTTCAGATTTCCGAAAGAAATAGGAAACCAACTCCAGTTTATAGCAGTTCAAGTCAGTCGGTTGCATCCAGAGGGACAAACCGCCCCAGAAATCAGCCCCCAGAGTAATCAGTTCCAGTTGTTGAATCCAGTAGGATCAACATAGTCAGTTTCCAGTCAGTCAGTTTCCAGTCAGTCAGTTTCAAGTCAGTCAGTTTCCAGTCAGTCAATTTCCAGTCATCCAGTTTCCAGTCATCCAGTTTCCAGTCAGCCAGTTTCAGTTCAGCCACTTTCAGTTAACTTAGCAGTTGAGATTCGAAATCCAACTGAAACGATTTTTCAGCCAATAAGGCAAATTTTAGTCACCGAACCAGTGTCAGATTCACAATTTTTCATATGCCCTACAGAGCATATAACAGTAGCACCTTATGAGAAGATTTGTTTCCTAACAAGAGTAGTAAACGGTCAAGGAAAACTATTAGAGTCAGATCGTACTCTTATAACAGAGAAAAGTAACTTCAAGAGAGATGTTCTTATTGCCCAAGCTCATAGTCAGAGTCAGAATTCGGCTATCCCTGTTGTTTGTTTAAACATAGGGAAAAGCCCTATTGAATTAACTTCAAATCAGAGAATAGCAACTGTTTCCACAGTAGAAATAAATTCAAATTTCCCCACCAGTACTATAAATCATGTTTCCATTTCCTTAGAGTCAAACCCATCAGCATTAAGAGAAGAATATAAGAAATGTCTGGAGCACTCCCTTCAGGAGTCACCAGCCTTACAGGATCCCAAACTACTGGAATCACTTCTCGATTTCCTGATAAGAAATAGATGTGATTGCCCTAAAAGGAGATCCTCTGGGCCGAACTAATTTGGTCCCTTTCGAAATCAAGCTGGAACCCAATTCCAAACCCATCTTCATTCCTCCCTATATGGTTCCACATTCCCAATTAGTCACTATTGAGGAACACATCAAGGACATGTTGGAGCAGGATGTCATTCAGACTTCAGCTAGTCCCTGGTCCACTCCTATGATTCTTGTTTCCAAAAAGGACGGAACAACTCGCCCTTGTATATGTAGATTTAGACGCCTAAACCATATTACCGTCCCAGACCGTTTCCCTATTCAAAACATGCAGGAAACAATTCTGAACGTAGGGAGAGCTAACTTCTTTTCATCCCTCGATTTAGCATTCGGTTATTGGCAAATAGAGGTCAGTCCCGAATCTCGGGCATTGACTGTTTTCTCCACTAACCGAGACCATTACGAATTCCAGGTTTTACCTTTCGGAGTCCGAAATGGGCCTGCTAATTTCTCTAGATTGATGAATATAGTCCTTTCCGACCTATTAGGTGTCGAAGCTTTCGTCTATCTTGATGATATTATCGTTTATAGCTCGGATATAAAAACACATTTTCAACGTCTTCAGAATGTGCTATCACGTTTGAAAAAAGCACACCTTAAACTGAAACTTGTAAAGGTGCAACTTCTTACAGGAATCCCTGGTATACTTAGGATTTCTACTATCATCCACTGGAATTAAACCTGATCCAACCAAACTTGAAGCACTGGAAAGGTACCCTGTACCTAAAACCATCGACGACGCTCGTGCATTTGTTGGATTTGTCGGGCTCTATCGAAATTTTATCCCCCAATTTTCAAACATTGCTAAACCCATTACCAATTTGTTCCAGAAAAATGCTAAATTTAATTGGGAATCTGATCACCAACATACTTTTGAAATTTTAATCGGTAAACTAACCTGTCATCCCATCCTCCAATATCCCGATTACACCAAGCCCTTTGTCATAGCCAGAGATGCTTCCTCCTATGGACTATTACAGGACGTAGATGGTGTAGAATTACCCATTGTTTATGCCAGTCAGCTTCTCTCTGCACCTCAATGGAATTATTCCACTACGGACCGAGAGGCCCTAGCGGTATACTGGGCTTTGAAAAAATTCCGAAATATCATTTATGGCTACGATGTAGCCATCGAAACTGACCATAAGCCACTCACGTATCTCTTCAAGGACAAGCTACTTGAAGGACGGTTGAGTAGATGGGATCTGTTGATGCAGGTCTTTGCGGCAAAAATCATATAAAACCATGAAAACTTCAAGTTATTCCAGACGGATTATCGAGACTCAAGCCCGGCACCCAAGTGAATAAGATTGAAACTCTTCCTGTGTTAGACTACGAATGTCTGCAATACTCTTAACAACAGGACCAACACACCCAAAACGCGTGCTCACCTGGAACAAAAGGAACCATCGAAGGTAAAAGAACAGTACAACCTCAAAGATGGGCTCGTACATTTTAGGAACGAAGATGGAAACGACCTCGTGGAGATACCAAAGGATCTTGTCGATATAGCCATTGGACTTTGTCACGACTCACCTTTGTATAGCCACATGGGGCCGGATCGCACCATCAAGAGTCTTTTAGAGCGATACCATTTTCCCGAAATGAACAAAAAGGTACACGAATACATTGCTCAATGCCCGTCTTGTTTCAAACATAAAGGCAACGTACCGTCCACAGCTCCCATGCATAAATATCCAGCATGCCAAAGGCCCTGGCAAAGAACTGGAATGTACATACTGGGGCCATTCCCCAAAATATCAAAAGGAAACCAGTACATTATTGTGTTTACGGACCACTACTCGCGTTACAGCGAAGTAGTTGCCATTCCAAACCAGACCTCAGAAACTGTGGCAAGAGACCTAGTGGAACGCGTCATTTAAAACCATACTACCCCTTCCATCCTAATTTCGGAAAACGCCCTTAGTTTCACTTCCAAACTGTTCGAGTCACTCTTTAACATGTTTAAAATTAAAACACCCACATTGTGGCATACCATCCGCAGGTAAACGGCTTAGTGGAAAGGCACAATCGGAAGATCTTAGAAGCCCTTCGCCACGTTGTCGATGCATCCTCCCGTACATGGGATGATTCCTTCCCCATAGTGCAAACAGCCATCAACAACGGCTATAAAGTGTCCATCAGGGACACCACTCATTTCGTTCTATATCACTACGACAAACGGCTACCTTTTGATTTGCCTGACCAAATCGACCCGGCAGTTCTAACACCTTCCGAGATGGCAGAAGCAAATCAGCAACTAGTTGAACGCTCTTTCAAAATTTTTGACATAATCCGAGATGCCCTCGACCAACGAAACAAACAGATGTTACATAAAGAGCGTGAAACCGCCAAGTGCTCATCGCAAATTATATCCAAAATGGGATGGCTCATATAGGATTATGAAAAACCTCAGAAAGAACGGTTCTGGAATCCTCGACCTCCGAAATCATTCCAAACTAAAGATCATTCACGCTGATAATGTAAAGATAGTTGCCGAACAACCGTCCCAAAAAACATCTGCCATGCTTCGAGCCGTCTATCCTTCGAAAGATCCATGTATTAACAAATCCAACAGGGACCACAAAACCGAAGAAGTCACCGCGGAAACCACTGCCCGTGACGAAGATTGGTACCTCGTAATACCACCAGTACTCGAGCCAGTCTCTGAACAAGAAGAGGTTCCAGAACCGAGAGTCCCATCGGAACCAGACCCTGGAGAAATCCATTCTAGAGGATCACTCAGTGGAACTCCACCATCTCCTCCAACTCCACCATCTCCTCCGTCACCACCCTCACCGATTGATGATCAACACACGGACCCTACATACCGGCCGCAAATGCATCAACCACGTGAATTAGAACCTTCACGAAAAAAACGAACGCACTCAGAATCCGAGCTTAATGTTCGACCCCCACTACCACCTAAGCGAGGCCGACTACTCCGCAAACAAACACAAAAATCTACACGACCACCAACAGCTCCGTATAATTTAAGACGTAGATATGAATAAAATTGTTCCCCTTATAAATTGAGAAAACAATTAACAACTCGTACCCCTTTCTGTCTGAAACTAAATTCAAACCTACTATAAAAATCTTGAATTCCGCCATGAAACCGGTGCCCATCCTATCCGGACTTCATGCCCTTAAATGGAATGATCAATTGAGTCGTTTTTAAAAATTTTCAGATGATAACCAGAATAACCTTTTACAAATACTGAAACCAGTAACAATTACTTACCAACATCTGCCGTCAGTATTATCATTGTGTGTGCTATTATCCTCGGTATATTTGTAGTGAAAATACTATTCTCGCAATGTAAAAAAAAGAAAAAAAGACAACCACCTGACTTATGTTGTGTATATAAATCTGTATTATAAAAACCATCAGTTATCTTGTAGTTAGAATTAGTTAGGATGTTATATTATTGTATTGATATCATTCTAGAGGGGAGAGCCCTGTAAAAATGAACAATGAATAATTCCTATATTCTTATATTCATTCGTATAATTCTTATATAATTCGTATATTTATATAAATCCTTACATTTATATAAATCCTTACATTTATATAATCCTTATGTTCATTATATTCATATAATACTTATATTTTTATACATTTATATTCATATATTCATTTTTACATAGAGAGAAAAATCGCGTAACGCTGACACGAGCTTGGACAAATTTTTTATTTGCTTTCTATTTTACAATTGGTGAATTATTTCTTTTTAAACTACTTAATCATTTTTTTAGATTTAGCTTAATGTAATCTTGTTTATTCCCTCTATACATTCTCTCTTCGTTGTAAAAAGATGAAGTCATGTCCTGCTTAACGTTTAATTTTGAATCTTAAGCATTTAATTTTTGCTCCTGTGCATGTTTGTTTGTAATTCGTGATGAGAAGGCATATTTGAATTTCCAATTTTAGTTAACTCAGCAGATCATGATAACATCAGATCTGTCAATATGCGGCTTAAAATAAAAATATGGCTTCCTCTTGCTTGTCAGTCTAGACCTTGCTTCAGTTAAATTAGCAGTGTAAACCTTGCTACAGTTAAATTAGCAGTGTAGACCTTGCTACAGCTAAAATATTTGTTTTGTCTTTAAATGTTTTGCAAAGTAAATCAGCCTATTGAAAATAAAAAACAAAAGCAGATCATCATTAAATAACAATGATGTCAGTGAAAAATCAATATAAAAGCCCATAAAATTTCTCCAATGTTCATTCTCAATTGGCTGATCTAACTTAGAGGCTGAGCATTACTTGTAACATTTTAGGTAAAACTACAGTAAGAAAAAAATCTTTGTCTTCTCCTTCGAGCCTTGCTCTCTTCAGAGAACTAAGTCTTAAATAGAGAAAAATAGTTTCCCGATACGTTACAAGAAGAATCGGGGAACCTTCAGCGAATTTGGTAAGCTCCACAGAATCCTCCGATCCAGGCATAACTGGGAACGTAAAAAAAATTGCGCAATTCGCCCAGTTTCTATTTCCAAATTACGTTCCTAATTAACTAATTAATTAAGTTTACAGTTGGCATACTACGATTTGGCATCGTATTTCAAATACTAACGGTTTTCCTTAGTTACTCTCCCGGCAAGATTCGGATAGGGTGTATTAAGTGTTATTAAGTGTTCACGCATCACTGGGAATCATTTATCTTAGCTTGCTCTTTAATGACTCAGGTGAATATTTAATTAATTAATATTTAATTAATATTTAATTAATAATTAATTAATATTAATATTTAATTAAGGTGAATATATATTCTATAGCGTTATAAATTGCTATGACGCTTAAAGTTGCTATATTACTGTTGCGTTAATCTTTTTGGTTTATGTTGAATAATAATTTTTGCTGAAAATTCATGTACAGTGCTTACAAGAAGTCTCACGCTTCTGTCTCGTCCCAAGCTAGTCTGTTAGGTATAAAATGGGCGGTCCTTATGGCAGCGGAGGTGTGTTCGGATTGGTGCACATAATTGTTCTAACACAATCAATGACGTCCATTATTACGTCACTTCTGCTACATTTTAGTGTTTAAAATACAAATGATTAAGAAGCAGAATGGAGCAAGTTTCGGGATGTTGGGATGGTTATGGAGCAATCCTAGTCATCATAATATTAGCTGGGCATTTCATTATACCGTCTCAATATATACTGCAGACTATAGAGAACGACTAATTCGGCAAATATCCCAAATCATGGCATGATACCTAAGTTATTTTGACGCAGGTCTAAATTATTTGCTCAAATGCAATTATTGATATTAAGTAATTGTTGGGAATTGTTGTCAATATTGTTGTTTGTGATATATATCCTACGTGAAGAATCTAATGACCAAATTCCTCAGTGAACCTCTCATGCGCTCGCATTTCGAGGAAGTCACGGTCGTCTCACTAATAGATAGTTTATCCATTGTTTTAAGTGGTAACCTATTAAATGAACTATGTTAAACCTATTCCATCTTATGAAAGTCATTAGTCTAAAGCAAGACTGGTGGGCCGTGAATCAGAGAAATTTGCATTTGATTTGTTCATCGTAATTATTACGTAATATAGTATACTGTATATAGTAATATAAGAGTTTATTGGTAGCATATCATATGACAATTCCCATAAACATGTGATGACCTCGATGTTGCCAGTTTTTATTTTTTTCCTGAAACTATTACCTTCTCATAATTTGTTTCAACAATGCATATATTATCATCTCCACGAGCGTAGACATTGCAAGAAAAGATTATAACTAAGGATAAGTAAAGTTCTTTCATGGTCACAATATATACTTTTATAGATGTCAAACATAAAAATATAATAAAATTCTATATTAACATAAATATATATTCGATACACATTTACGTCATGGCTTTAACATCAGTATTTCGTATAGCTTCCTCCAGCATCAATAATTTCTTGCAATCGTTGCGGCATAGAAGAGGCCAGATTGTAGGGAATGTTTGGTGTTCGGCGTAAGCTCTCCCAACTATTCCTCGTGTGAGCTAAAAGTGCTTCAAATGTTCTTTCATTGCGTTGCTCCCATTCGTTAATCATTATTGCCCGAAGGTTTTCAATCGGATTCAAATCAGGAAAACGTGGTGGCAGAATTAGATTAATAATCTCTGGGTGATCTTCGTACCACGCTCTCACAACGTTATTCCTATGAATGGGACTGTTATCTTCCATTAAGTAAAATGGTTCCGGTGCTGGAACCAGATACGCACGAACACTGGGTAGCAGCACCTCTTCCAGTATCTGGCAATATTGCTCTCCAGTAAAGCGTCCATCTACTTGAGTCAATTCTCCGACACCATAGCCAGACATCCAGCCCCACACACCGAGATTGATGTGACCACTACGTTTGCTCGGGAAAACATGTTTTTTCGTCACAGTACACAACTTTTCTCCAGAATTCTTCCTCCTGCGGCAAGTATTGCAAGTCAAATCCCGTCCGGGCCTCTTTATGCTCAATCGTCAATGCAGGTTTTATAGCTGGACGGCGAGAAAAATACCCTGCCTCGTGAAGTCTGTTGTTCACTGTATTTGCGCTACAACGAAGGTTCAGGTGTCTGTAAATATACGTCGCTGGAACAAACGGATGCTCTCTGGCATGATTAACAATCGCAGCATCTTCCTCTTGAGATGTTGAACGCGGAGGACCAGACCTCGGCAAAGTAGCGATTGAGTTTTCTGCTTCATACCGATGAATCCACCGTTCCACAGTGCTTCGATGAACGTCTAGTCGTCTTGATATTTCTCTTATTGGCACACCATATTCATGCAATGTCACCATTGCTACCCGCATTGCCTGGGTCGTCTCGTGGTGCACAGACGGCCTTTCCATCTTTGTGTAAATGGCTTATGTGAAGCGTGCTGGGACGATAAAGGAAATGAGGATACCATGCACCCCTTCTAAAATTGATTTCGGTTGTGAAGGGTACCAACCCTTCGAATGGTAATAATAATCAGCCAATTTCCTATTTTGTTGAACATATGCATAAAAATTTCGTCTTAAAAGCGAAGGATCCAAAGATTGTCAGCAATAGTTTATATCCCAACTGAATATAGTCAGCCATCAACAGTATAATCATATTTTATTTCCATAACTACTCATGACTACTCTGTCATAGTAAATAACCTTATTATGACTTAGGTAGTAGTGGTAATTCTGAGTGGCGGCCTCTAGCCACATACGTTAAACCTATCAGTGCGTCTAAGACCAGACTCTTCTGTTTCTGTCAATTCATTGTTAGTTTAAGGTATTTTGCTCTTTGTCTTTCTAGGTCTAGGGCATTAAAATAAATATTTGAGTTTGTGTTTAGCATTTCCTCCTCCCTTCGTAATTCCCCACCCAACCTCGTTTCCTTCGACATAGCAACGCTTACCTCCATCCTCATTCCACTTCCTTCATTAAACCTATTATCGCTTTTACTGTCCCTTCCTTCCATCCTTCAATGCCAGCGTTCTTAAACCTAGCACATAAATTATATAATATGGAATCTAACACCTTAGATCCCTATGCATTCATGTTACTTGAAGACGCCTGTCTCTTAGGGGAATCTAAGTGTTGACAGTGGGCTTGAGGGGTAGTCTATAGATTATTACAGATGACCTTGAACGCTCCAACTATTTAAAAATGATTATTTATTACGCACATCATATGGCATAATACACAGAGCTGGGCATTTGCGGCATATTTTGCGGTACTGCGGTACTTGCGGTACCACCGCACTACCACCCCGGGCCCCCATAACGCAGTACCGCAAAGGATCGCCGAAAGTACCGCAGTACCGCTACCGCATTCAAATTTCCGCGTACCGGTTTGGTACCGGTTTGGTAGTGCAGCAGTACCGCAGTACCGCAATATGCCGCAAGTGCCCAGCTCTGATAATACACACATGAATTTAAGTAACTCTTACACTATAGGAATGGAATTGAATCCTACCAGAGTTAAAAAGTCGCAAAATATGATAGATTAGTTTGTATTAAGAGGTCACTAAGAGAAAAGGATTTGAAGTAGAGCGGAAGGCAGAGAGTATATTTTCTCGAGTTTCGGTTATTATTAACGTTATATGGATACATTGCCATGCGGTGTGATCAGAGAGAGAGAGAGAGAGAGAGAGAGAGAGAGAGAGAGAGAGAGAGAGAGAGAGAGACAGACAGACAGAGAGAGAGCTTTTAAATCACACCTTTTAAATGGTTTGTGGGTAAGGGCTTCACGTATGTTATTTTAGTCCAGGGTAGTTTATGTGGAGGTGTTAACGTAACTTGCACTTGGAACTGTTAATTGTAAGACAACTACCATAGCTGGGACTGAGATACGTTATCCCCTGCATACTCTATATATATCTATATACCAGGGGTGCTCAGACTTCGGAGACCTTAGGGCAAAATTTGCTAACTATTATCTTTGGCGGGCACAAACACCAAAATTTTCCCCTAATTTATGAACTAAAAATAAATACAAGTGATAGAAGATAATACTCACATTTAATTGCTAGTTGATGGCTTACACTGCTTTAATTCAGCAAGGGCTTTGAAATTTGGCGTGTAATTGGTAACTGTTAGTCTTAAACAGTCATCAAGGTGCTCATCTGTCAAAACAGTCCGGTACTTTGATTTAAGCATCTTCATCTTGGAAAATGCTGATTCACAAAGGTATGTGGAGGCAAAAATTGAGGTCAAGTACATAGCACATTTTCTCAGCAGAGGATATTTTTCTTCAGCAAATAAGCTCCAAAAATTGGTACTGAAGGCCCTTGTTTTAATTTCCAGATCATTTTGAAGGAATAAAACTTCTCGTTCTAGGTTAGCTATATCCAATTTAAATAATGCTGATATTTTTGTTGCGATTTCCTCAATATCAACTTTTTCTTCAAATGGAAACCACATAAATTCCACAATAGGTTTTAATTTTTCAAAGTCTATGAAACGTTGCTCAAATTGTTGAATGAGATTCCCTATCTCTTTTGCATAACGGTCTTTGTTAAAATTCTCAAAATTATTTTCTTGGTTAAGTAGCTCTGTCAACATATTAGGGAAGTGTTTCAGTTCCGAACGTTGCAGTTGTGACAAATAGAGTTTTAGAGAATGCTGGAAAGCATTTATAGCACTAATCATTTGAGCAATGTTTTTATCTTTGCCTTGGAGTTCAACATTGAGGTCTCTCAATTTAGCAGTAATATCAGTTAAGAAAGCTAAATCAAGTAACCAAACTTTATTTTCCAACTGATTATAATTATCACCTCTTACAGCCAGAAACTCTTTGATTTCAGTCAGTAAATCCCTAAATCGTTGTAAAAATAAGCCCCTGCTGAGCCATCTTACATTAGTGTGCAATAAAAGATCTGTATGTTCAGAATTGCTTTCTTCTAATTGATTCTTAAAGAGACGTCTTTGTAAACTTTTAGCACGGATAGAATTTACAATTTTATATGCAATATCCATAACGTCTTCCATGTTCAAGCTTTTACTACAGAGTGCCTCTTGGTGAATTATGCAATGCGCATTATCAGTAGCATCTGTTGATTCATCGAATTGAAGCGAAAAGGAAATACACTCATCTATGTCTCTCTTTAACTGCATTTTTAAATCTTTACCCATCTCTTCTGTTCGTCGTGTAACAGTGGGTCTGGAAAGTTGCATGTCTTTAATAGCGGAGATTATTCAGATTTGTTTTTAAACTGATCAAACAACGAGTCTGCTGCATCCAAAAATGCTTCTTTTACAAATGCACCATCATCAAAAGGTTTCATGTGCTTCGTTAAACTGTGACACACTCGGAAAGATGCAATGGTAGCTGCCTTTGATTTCTCAATTTTCTTTGTAAAAACCAATTGTTGGCTGGTAAGTTGGGATTTCAATTCTCTTATTTTTGCCCTGCGTAGTTCACTATTAACTGGGTATCTTGTTTTATAATGATTATGATTAGCTTTAAAATGCCTTTCAACATTATATTTTTTGGCAACAGCTAGAGTAGATTGGCATATTAAGCATATACATTTAGAATTTATGTTTGAGAAAAAGTAAATATCTTCCCATTCACTTTGAAAATTATACGTCCTTATAGTCTTATCACTGGTTCGTGTCGCCATTATGAAGCCCTGTCAATAAAAATAAATTAAATAATGTAATTTTTAAAAAAAATATTTTGCGATCTAGCCACTAATATCAGAGGCTGAACTTTTACCACTTGAAACTTCAAAATCGGACACGCTGCCGGTCGAAATAATGCTAAACTTTTAATACTAAATGTGAAAACGTCAAATTACGTAAAAAACGACTTAAAAATAGACAAATTTCAAATTCGCATCCACACACAAGATGACACGAACGGGTGAACGGTCGACATGATGCTAAACTTTTAATACTAAATGTGAAAACGTCAAATTACGTAATAAACGACTAAAAAATAGACACATTTCATGTTCGCATCCACACACAAGGTCACGCGGACAGGTCAAACGCGGAACTAAATATCGATCCGCCCACTCATCTTTATAAAATCAATAAAAATTCGAAAAGACACAGAAAGCCTAGCGAGTCGTTTCTAAAATGCCTTCTGATTGGTTGTATTTTCACGAAACACCCAATCAGCCAACTCGATTCATTATATCCGTTGAAATAGAATCGTCGCTTTAAGCGACACAGAAATTGGCGGAGCAAAGCAATGGTTTCAGACATGTTTTAAACATGTATGTGAGCGCTCTGCTCGCATGTAAAAATTCATTTCTAGTAATTTTTATATTGCCAGTTAAGATTTCATTTAGGCCGGCTATTCCAAAATAAACCAGCGGGCACATTCAAATCCATGGCGGGCACACGTGTGCCCGCGGGCACGGGTGTGAGCACCCCTGCTATATACAGTATGTCTCTATATATAAATAGATAGAGTGATTAACACAATGATAATGTGGACGTCATTGATGGGGTTAGAGCAATTATGTGCACCAATCCGAACACACCTCCGCTGCCATAAGGACCGCCCATTTTATACCTAACAGACTAGCTTGGGACGAGACAGAGGCGCGAGACTTCTTGTAAGCACTGTACATTAATGCATGTTTAATGTTAAAGTGTGACTTTTAAAGTCTACATGTTTGAAGTTGCTGTATTTCTACATTATTTCCATAGTAATAAAAAATGTCAATTTTTGGTTTTTCTTTCTAGGTTGTGATGATGGCAACTGCATTGCGTAAGAAAACAACTATCTACTTGTGATACACACAGACCGTGCATGGAACAAGGAACTCTTCTGGGAAAATCCAATCCACTATAGTCCGAATAAGTAATGATAAATGACAAACACTAGTTTTTTTTCCTTTTTCATGATGTTAGCCCGACGTGGGCAACGAGTCACTCGCAAAGAGGCCCCAAAAATATAGCTTCCCTCACCAGCTATCTGCAAAGCGGACAGGATCCAGCTTTGGGACAGGATCTAGGGTATAAAGCAGCCTAGCCCTGCCATATCCAGAACCTCAATATAAGCCAAAGACTCGTTGCATTCACGTCGGATTGAATACATCAAAGAAAAAGAGGTAACTATTATATTTTTAACCAAAAACCAAACCAAAACTTAAACCTCAACTGGTAGAATTGAGCATCCACTTTTCAAGACGCATAACATGTCCGTTTCAAGATGGGAATGAACTCAGAACGGTTCTCTGAGGCTATCTATGATACACACAGACCGTGCATGGAACAAAGAACTCTTCTGGGAAAATCCAATCCACTATAGTCCGAATAACTATTGGTAAATGACAAACACTATAGTTTTTCCTTTTTCATGATGTTAGCAAGACGTCGGCAACGGGTCACTCGAAAAGAGGTCCCAAAAATATAGCTTCCCTCACCAGCTATATGCAAAGCAGACAGGATCCAGCTTTGGAACAGGATCATCATGAAAAAACATCATGAGTCAAGAAGGCGACTCACCTTAAACAGCGACCCCATATGGAAATGGGATTAATTATGCTGAGGAAGAAGAAGAATGAAAAAGCTCAAACTGGATACTAGAATTCAAATGTACAGCGATGTCTTCAAAGAACAGCTACAGAAAGGCTTCATTGAAGTAGTAACAACTAACCCTTTTTAAAAGATGGTGTCATTATTTAACCCACTGGGGGGGTTATCGACAAGATGCCCCAACAACAAAACTCAGAGTAGTTTATAACTGTAGCCTCAAAGACACAGTTTGAATGATTGCTGATTGAGAGTCCTAATCTCATTTCTGACCTTGTGAAGATCTTACTCAGATTCATGTTGATATATTAGCCTTACAAAGTAACAATTCAAAGGATCAACTTAGATTCTTATGGTTCAGGGATTCATTTGATTTGAATAAAGAGCTGATAACCTACAGATTGAATGTTGTGTTGTTTGGAGCCAATTGCTCACCTAGCCTATTAGCATTGGCAACTAGACATCATTTGAACCAGTTTAATAACTCTTTAACACTAAACTTCCTTAAAGAACATTTTTACATAGATAATCTAATAGGCTCAACATCAACAAAATCTGAATTATCTGAGGTCTATGAAAACTCTCAAAACATCATGCAACAAGGTAACTTTGAACTTAGAGACTGGATTTCAAGTGATGAGGATTTAAACAAAAAGATCTTGAAAGATAATAATGGTCTTACTGAATCATCAGACAGAGTTAAAACTTTAGGTATGAACTGGTGTTTGGATGCAGCTTCTAACAATCATGATTCAATCTGCAATAAAAGTTTTAAACTTGATGAGGAAGCTAACACTATAAGATAGATATTACCAGAGGTTTCCAAAATTTTTTATCCAATGGGTTTATTTTTGTCTTCAACAATAAGATCAAAGATTCTCTTCTAAGAACTTTGGAAGATAAATGTTGGTTGGAATGAACCAATAACAACTGAAGATCAAAAATCTTGGAAGAAGTTAGCTACTGATTTAACGAAAGTGCAGAACATTGAAATATTAAGGTGCTGTGGATTTAGGGATAAACCCCAGAGACTTCATGTATTTGTTGATGCAAGCACACAGGCTTATGGATGCTATACGTACCTTGTAAGTCCTACAGAAAGTCATCTAATTTATGGAAAGGGGAAAGTTGCATCTCTCAAATCTACCCGAACCATACCTCAGTTGGAACTATTGGCTGCTACGTTAGCTAAAGATTATTTCATTTCTTAAGGATGCTTACCATGATGTAAACAAAACTGATATTCACAGCTGGCTCGAGAGTCAGATTTGTCATGACTGGGTAAAGAATGTTAGCATTAACAGTAAGATCCCATATATATATATATATATATATGATGAATAAAACCACGAAGGAAAGGAAACACAAAAAGGTGCTCAAGCGCTTTCGTCTAATGACATCCTCAGGAACACTGAAGTACATAAAAGGTTACGGCCTATATATAGGTTACAGAAAGAAAAAAAAATAAATAAATAACATATATACACACAAACATATATATATATATATGTATATATATATATATATATATATATATATATCTACACACATACATATATATATATATATATATATATGCAATAAACGGAGAAGTAAAAATAAAAATTAAAAATTAAAAATTAGAGGATTAACAAAGAGGCATACAGATTTGTAAGGAAAAATATCGATTTTTAGCACAAGATCAAATGAATTATAAAAATACAAATTTATACTGGAAATCTGCCCGGGTTTTAACATTTGCCTTTTAGAGTCAAGTTTCGATATATATAAAACTAAAATGAAGATTAAAAGTTAATAAAGTAGCATACAAGTTTACCAAAGATTTAGCGTCCTACCCTTTTTATCTAAATTTGTTTTGAAGGAATTCAAAACAACAGGATCGAGTTGAAAAAGACCTTTGCTTATGTTGAAGTTATTTGAAAGTTGGATATTACTTACATTCCGAGAATCCTGGGGGTTGGCATCCCTTGGTTGCGGTACGTCGACGATATTTTGTGTATCTGGCCCATGAATCGTGACCTGGATAACTTCCTCCTTCAGTTAAATGATCAAGTCCCCTCCATTAAGTTTACTTTAGAAGTGGAACAAGACAATTCAATCCCATTTTTGGATGTGCGTGTACATAGGGAAAGCCCAGGTTTTAAGTTTAGTATCTATCGGAAAACAACCAACAATTTGTCCTACGTACACTTTTACTCGGGACATGACACCCCCACTAAGAAGGCCATTTTTTCATCAATGTTTCTCCGCGCCCTTAGGATCGCCAGTCCGGAATACATCGATGCCAAATTGGAAAAAATCAACGGTATTGGAAGTGATCTGTGTTATCCATCTGCGTTTATGGAATATTGTCTCAACAAGGCAAAACGAACTTTCTATCGTGTCAATAATAACACTCGTACTTTGTCAAAAAATATTTTAGTACTTCCATTTTTCCCGGGCTTTTTAGGCATTGCTAATGTACTTAAACTTTTGGATATTAATGTAGTATTTTCATATAACAATATTGTGAAAAATATCATAGTAAAAAATAGCCCTACCAATAATTCAGGCATTATCTATAAAATTGGGTGTAAACAATGTGATTCCTTTTACATAGGTCAGACGGGAAAGGATTTGCACACACGTATAAAACAGCATCAATATTCCGTTAGAAAAGGACAGTTGTCCAGTGCTCTTTTTGTGTCCATTTGTCAGAGTTATCCCACTGTATTGATTGGAATAATGCTTCAGTTTTATTTCATTCTAGCAACATTGTCAATAGAAATATTCTTGAGTCTGCCATTATCCAACTTTCAAATAACTTCAACATAAGCAAAGGTCTTTTTCAACTCGATCCTGTTGTTTTGAATTCCTTCAAAACAAATTTAGATAAAAAGGGTAGGACGCTAAATCTTTGGTAAACTTGTATGCTACTTTATTAACTTTTAATCTTCATTTTATTTTTATATATATCGAAACTTGACTCTAAAAGGCAGTGTTAAAACCCGGGCAGATTTCCAGTATAAATTTGTATTTTTATAATTCATTTGATCTTTTGCTAAAAATCGATATTTTTCCTTACAAATCTGTATGCCTCTTTGTTAATCCTCTAATATATATATATGTTTGTGTGTATGTATGTTATTTATTTATTTTTTTTCTTTCTGTAACCTATATATAGGCCGTAACCTTTTATGTACTTCAGTGTTCCTGAGGATGTCATTAGACGGAAGCGCTTGAGCACCTTTTTGTGTTTCCTTTCCTTCGTGGTTTTATTCATCATAAATATTTTTCACGTGTTACTTTCGTGAAATAATTTTCATATATATATATATATATATATATATATATATATACAAACTCAGAATGGTCCCCTGAGAAACTTATATGTTAAACACAGACCGTTCATGGAACAAGGAACTCTTCTGGGAAATTACATCCACTATAGTTCGAATAAGTAATGATAAATGACAAATACTATACTTTTTTCTTTTTCATGATGGAAAGCCCAACGTGGGCACCGGGTTACTCGCAAAGAGGCCCAAAATATAGCTTCCCTCACCAGCTATCTGCAAAGCAGATAGGATCCTGTCCCAAAGCTGGATCCTATCTGCTTTGCGGATAGCTGTTGAGGGAAGCTATATTTTGGGCCTCTTTGCGAGTAACCCGGTGCCCACGTTGGGCTTTCCATCATGAAAAAGAAAAAAGTATAGTATTTGTCATTTATCATTACTTATTCGAACTATAGTGGATGTAATTTCCCAGAAGAGTTCCTTGTTCCATGCACAGTCTGTGTTTAACACATAAGTTTCTCAGGGGACCATTCTGAGTTTGTGTATATTAAACGGACGTGTTATGTGCCTTGAAAAGTGGACCCTCAATGTCCCGGTTGAGGTTTAAGTTTTGTTTTTTGGCTAAAAAACAATAGTTACCCCCCTTTTTTTTTTATGTATTCAATCCGACGTGAATGCAACGAGTTTCTTGTGTATATTGATGTTCTGAATATAGTACGCTAGGTATAAACTGTAAACCCTAGATCCTGTCCCAAAGCTGGATCCTATCTGCTTTGCAGATAGCTGGTGAGGGAGGCTATGTTTTGGGCCTCTTTGCGAGTAACCCGGTGCCCACGTTGGGCTTTCCATCATGAAAAAGAAAAAACTATAGTATTTGTCATTTATCATTACTTATTCGAACTATAGTGGATGTAATTTCCCAGAAGAGTTCCTTGTTCCATGCACGGACTGTGTTTAATATATATATATATATATATATATATAACTTATATATATATATACACAGGGTGTCCCATAAGTCCGGCATCATAGGAGAAATTCATATTTTTCTATTTCTACAAACCATAATTCATATTTTTCTTATGTTCGGGATGCCAATTTTCCGTCCACCATTCTGTTCATTGACGAGGCTGTTTTTTATGGAAATGGTGAGGTAAATCGACAAAACACCCGCTACTGGTCTCAAAACAACCCTCACTGATATACCTCTTCAAAGGAACAAGGTGCATCTCGGGTGATGGTATGGTGTGGCATTTGGAAGGATCGCATCATAGGCCCCCTCTTTTTCGATGAACATGTCACTGGAGGCACCTACCTACGTATGCTCAAGGAAGAAGCATTTCCCAGTGACTTGAATGAAGAAGGAAATTTCCCAACATGGTTCCAGCAAGACGGCGCTCCTGCACATTACAGCACTCAAGTAAGGGAATACCTGTACCAACAATTCCCTGGTCATTGGATAGGACGTGGAGGGCCTGTGGAATGGCCAGCTAGAAGCCTGGATCTCACGCCACTAGATTTTTATCTCTGGGGCTACTTGAAAGCGCTGGTATACGCAGAGAAAATTAGGAGTGTTGAACATTTGCGGCAGCGCATTATTGGGGCATGTAACACCATTACTCCTGCCATCATTCACCGTGTGCTTGCTGACTGGATATCACGTCTGAATTTGTGTATTGAAAACAATGGTGGACATATTGAGCACGTTCTATAAATAAAAGCTTCTGTTTTGCCTTTTTTTATTATTTTTCCTATGATGCCGGACTTATGGGACACCCTGTATATATATATATGTATATATATATATATATTAAGGAATAAGAGGACGAGAAGGTGGTACATGTTTATTAGTCAGACGTTTCGGAAATTCAATTTCCATCATCTTTGCTAAGAAGTAAAAAATAAAAAAGTGAACAAATATCGTAAAAGATTTTATGCAATATATTTGTACAGTCCTATGATAATAATTTAAAGTTAAAAAATTACATAAAATGTGGAGAGATAAGGACTGTAGTCGTAGAGGGTTGGTTTTGTACTAAGGATATATAGGGATTCGAGGATGCTGAGGTTGGTTGGTTGGTATGCTGAACTGATAATTTTGAAATTGGTGGGGAATAGTGAGTGATTGTGGAGGTGTCAATGATCTCTTATTGATGATTTCGATGGTTTATTTAAAGGTTGTGAGGTTCTGGTAGAAATGCCGCGATGTTCGTCCACTCTTGTTTGATATTGGCGAATGGTGCTACCAATATAACTCGCTTTGCAGTGAGTACAGTTGAAACAGTAGATAGTGGATGAGACAAGGGGCTGGGTTTTTTTTTCTTTATGGCTGAGATACGATTTAATGCTATTATTATTGGTGAATACAAATTGAAGGCTAATTTGAGGGTAAAGAGGGGTGAGTAGGTGGCGAAGTTCTGATTGTATTTTGTAACAAATATAGTCGTAGTAGGGAAAAGAAAAGTAATGTATATCTTTTTTAACAGTGGGGACTTTAAGGGGGGTTTATAAATGTTGTTGAGAAAATTTCTAGTTAGAGATTGTAGTAAATGTTTTGGGAAAGAGTTATTAATGCTGAAACTGTGAATGAATTCTATTTCGTTGTAGAAGGATAAGTAGGAGGAGCAAAGTTGATAAGCACGGTGGATTAAGACTTTAATACTGTTAATTTTATATAGTAAGGGAATGTGGCTTAAGTAGTTTGTACCTAGGCCTGTATATGTAGGTTTTCGATATATGGAAGAGCTGAATTTATTATTTTGCTTTGTTATTGTTATATCTAAAAAGGGTAGGGTGTTGTTAGATTTGTCTTCTTTAGTGAACTTGATGGTTTGATGTTGGGAATTGAGATAGTTAAGAAAAAGAGGGGCGTGGATAGCATTGTGAAAGAGAAGAAAAGTGTCATCGGCATATCTTTTATATAGGTGTGGTTTGTAATGGGTAGGGCAATGGAGTAGCCAGTTATTTTCGTGATAACAGAGAAAGATGTCAGCTTGTGTGGCTCTTAGGGGGATCCCTTGGCTAGTGAATCGGTTTGTTGGTAAAGTTGTTTATTGAAAAGAAGTAGGTGTCTGAAGCGGCAAGGGTTAGCAGTTTGGTAAATTCTTGTTTCGTTAGGTTGAGGTCTGTGTTCTGATTGTTGGAAAATAAATTGTTGGTGCAAATGTCGATGGCTTCTTTAATTGGTACGTTGGTGTAGAGGGATACTATGTCAAAGCTGTGCATATGGAGGTTGTTTGAATTATTCAACGTCACTATTTCTTTGGCGAATTCGTTGGAATTGGGGACGGAATATTCATTCTGCGTTAGGGGGGTTTGGGGGGGAAATTACACTGTGGGTGATGTAGGCAGAAAGGATAGGTCTAATGGGTAAGTTTCGTTTGTGTATTTTAGGGAGGCCGTAAGGAGTGTCTAGGGAGGAGCCGGAAGAGCGTATATGGTTTTAATTAAACATCCTCCGAAATTTTATTTTGATCATATAATTTTTGAGGAAACGGTTGATTTTATCTTCCATTTTTAGGGAAAGTTTTAGAGGATTGTCATTAATCTTTTTGAATTTGGTGGAGTCGTTGAGGACGTTATCAACCTTATTATTATAATCTGATTTGTGAAGAAGAATGGTACCTTTGCCTTTGTCAGGACGTGAAATTATGATGGAGTCATCCCTGGATAATTCTTTTAGTCAAGCGATATCTTTACTATTGATTAGGGGGGAAAAACTTTATGAGGTGTAAAGTTATAAAAGTGTTTATTGGCGATATGGGTAACTGAAGGCTTTAGAAATGGAAGTTTTGTCTCGTCAACTATTGGGAATCTTTTCAAACAATGAAAAAGTTTTTCAAATAATAAAAAGTGTTTAAAATAATTTATCTTAAAATTTGGTAACTTAAAATCTAGGCCCAGAGAGAAGTCATCTTTCGTTGTTGCTCAAAGTTCTCTCAGAAAAATTAAAAATTATTTGATCAGGGTTTAGAGGTTGAAGGGTGGATTTCAGGCTCACTTGATTTAATTTTCTATTATGTCTAAGCTGAATCTATTTGCAGTAGTTGTTGGTGTCTTTAACAATTTGATTTTTTAACATTAAATAGTTTATAAAATTCACAGATTCTTTTAGTTGAGTTAAAAGGAGATTATATTTAGTGATGAGATTTTTACTATTGTTGTACTTAATATATATATATACAGTATATATATATATATATATAATATATATATATATATATATATATATATATATATATATATATAATATGCCTTTAAACATGACTCGCACAAATATGCGTTGCTAGTTATTAAGCTTTAGGTATTAAATACTGTACATGTGTAAAAAGCGCATGGTTGATTATGTATATCTATTGTGATTATAAAAAATCTCCTTATTGCCATTTGTACAGAAACTGGCAACAGAAATACAGTCACAATGGTCGACTGGAAAGATAACTTGTACGTTTCTTTGTTCTCCCCTCGGCTGTTTACAGTATAATATTGTTGGAATAACTGTTTCGAGGCAAGAGTTGATTATTGTATAGCTAATACGAGGTTAAATAAATTAATCTTTATTGATGATGCGAAATGTAGTTGTATTAAAATTGTTAGCTCTTGTGCTGTGATGGCAAATTTGTGTGCCGAAATCTCTTACGAAAATAGGAGCAGAAATTTTAGTTTTAAGATTTTGTTGTTTAAATCTCTAAAGCAAGGTAGTTAGATTATGGTTATTGAAGAATATCAATAGGTTTCTTGTCACTGGATTCAAAAATAAAAATGTTTCAAAGAGAGGGGAAAACAAGCTGACCAGGTGCAGATGTAAAATGGCTTGTTTTCTCTTCGCTTCGTGGTTAAACTTTTGGAAAACAGACTTCGAATCCACTTGTTAAATTGGATCATAACGTTGGTCATAAATTTGAGAAACCAAGTGGCTTCGATGAAAGAACCTTATTTTAAGTTGAGTTTTAATGAAAAGGAGGAGCTTTGTTTTTGGAAGGGAATGTCAATATCCAATCAAAGGACAATGATTCTTGTAATACCCAGTGAGGAAAAAGAAAACTGCTCCTTTCCTTATGTATGGATGAAAGCTTTCGTAGGGACGGCTTTATGTAATGAAAATGTTTGGGATAGGTCATTCAGAATATTGTAAGGCGGAGTCCTTGAAATTTGAAGGTGTAACTTAGATTTCTAAGTTAGTTGTAGCTCCGTCCCCGAAAGTTAAAAGTGGCTTGTAAGAATAACTCCTTAAAATCTGTGACATGTTTGAAAATTTAAGTTGATTTGAAATTTTCACGTTGTACTTAAAATTTGAATTGCCTTTGTTTTGTGCGAACTTAGTTGGAAGAGCTTGATTAATGTTAGTCGACAGACAAAGAATTTTGTGAAATTTCGTTTAATTTAATTTTGTTCAAATTAAATGTTAAACTTTAAGTTTGCGACATATTAGGTTTCCTCAGGGAAGAGTCAATATCTTGTGTTGAAGTTGGTTCCCGTGGAAACCTGGGAAGTTACTGCATGACCATTCAGTTATTGTGAGAAGAAATCTAATTTATTTGACGGACCTTTTTCCTGGAAAATCTGCGGAATTCGCACAGAACTGTTGAGAATAAATTTCCCAAATTTTTGTTAAGTGAACCATTTTTGTAAACTCCTTAGATTACGAAATTTGAATTTAGTGCTGTTTTTAAAGTCACGCAAATAAAAAAAACCCTCTGTATAAATGTTTTTTTGAGACTTAAATACTTGTAAACATTTTCTTTAAATTAAGAATTTGATTTTTTAAACAAAATTTGTAATCGCACATCCGCATATTTCTTTCAATTTATGTCTTAATTGGAATGAAATTAAATAAACTTTATAAGAGGGAGTGTGTCGTTTCTATGCTACCTTGTAATAGGCCTCTCTTGTAAGCTGAGGGTAAATTAACATTGAAAGTGTGAAATTTAAAGTGGGCTTCAAGTAAGCCGAGGGAAACTACGTATAAAATTGAAAGGCCATCCGAGCGGATAGGCAAAGTCATCCTGAAATAAACGAATCACGCGAGTAAGAAATAAGTGCAATCGGAAAAAGGTGTGCACCACATAAATTAAGGGGTTGCGCACAACATTTGACCAAATATTTTACAGTTGGGGGTTGATAATTCGAAAAAAATCATGAGCGTGAGTTAAGGAGAGACTCTGGTTAGAAGACGTGTCACACAAATACCAGCGTAAACTCATTAACCATTTTCTTTAACTGTGTGGTATCAAATCGAAATTTGAAGCATACTTGCTTATTTATTTCACCGTTTTGTATGAAAATAAAAGTGAATAAGTTTATTGGCAGACCATTATCCATATGACAAATATTAATAATACAATGACAAATCACATACTAAGGATAGAAATATATAAAATTAATAAGAAATAATAGAGTAATGTTGAAATTAAGTGAAGCTACAAGCAGACGTTTTCACACCATGAATTCCATAGCTTAGAAGACGTACGGCAGGACTGGTAAATAGCTTGGCTTATCGGGCTGGTTGATTTTTTAATTCGTTGCATTAGACTGTATTGAGCACGTCTTGTTACCTCCGGGAAGTTCGGAACATTGTGTGGGTAGAAAACATTTGCGGAGCTGAGCATCTCGGAGTAATTTATGTAGGAGTCTGAAAGATCTTTTGGACTGACAATTTAGGGTTCTGCCAGAACCTTTCTTATAAGCCACCCAGAGTTGCTGTCCGTATATATTACTGCAGAAAGAGTTTCTTTAACTTCACTTGTACAGAACCGGAAGTTCCTTATAGTCATATTCGCTTTAACACAACGGCTTCGAGATTTTCTCATATCTGAGTCATCAGTCAAGGAGCTGGTGATGGTTTGATCCCAATACTTAAATTCTTGTACTTTCTCATCGTATATTATGTTGTTATAAATTTAATATGTACATGGGAACTTCCCGGTCTTCTAGTTTTGTAAATAAAATATTGTGGTTCATTCTATCATATGCCTTACTTATATCTAGGAAACAGTTATAAATCGTTGAATTACTGTCAGTGCATTTAAATATAACTTCCGTAAGTACATAGATACACAGATCAGTTGATGAGACCTTTTAAAACCAAACTCATTAGGAGATGTTCATAAGTAATCATTTTAGCGTTGTAACAAGAGTTTCTCTAGTAGTTTCGAGAAGCAAGAGGCGATAGCAATAGGCCTGTAATTATTGTTGGATAGAATACCCCATATTTATTATCTCGGATTATTTACGTGTGTTGATTCACGAAATGTTATATCAGTACATACATACAAATAGCAGATCATTAATTTTTTAAATTACGTTGCCTTTAACGTTTTAAGAGAAATTTCTTTGAACGCACACAATTTTATAACAATATTTGATTTGCAGTAAATAACAGAAAACTACATATTTAAAAGTAAATAAGCAATTAAGCATGTGTTATGAATGTATAAAAAGTTTGTGTTTGAGCTTCAGATTGGATGAAAATAAGTCGGTTTTCATAATAGAGATAGTAAACAAAGAATTGTTTTTTATTTAAAATGTGTTTAACCTGATTTTGTTTTTTGTGATGTTCGCATTAGTTAACATACGAAAACGATGCGATAGAACTACACTCGAAGAGCCAATGTGGTATTAAATTATAATAATACGCTTTGAGAATACAACGCAACTTCTTGTATGTTTTGAGGTCCATGCATACTCTCGTATGAGTCTATTTCTGACTATTAAACATTTTTTAATGCATGTTATTTATTTTAAGTTTTCATTTCTATTGTTCGAGGATATAAGGTTCAAAATTGAGTGTCAAACTCTGTAGTCATAAGGCGACTCTGCTATTCAGTTTTTACCTGTAAAGTACGTATATATATATATATATATATATATATATATATATATATATACACAAAATATCAGTCTGATATGTGAGAATGTTTCTCCCCTGCAGCTAAAACTAGCAGGGCCACAAACACGACGGAACGAGCCGGAACGCTGCGTAAAAAGTGCCTTTTTTCGTACTCAACAGGGAATGTTTGTTTGTTTGTTTGTTTCGAAAGGCCGTGAAGCCAGGAACCCCAGGGGTAAAAATTTATCCTTTTTTGTTTGTTTTTGTCTGTTTTTGTTTGTTTTTGTCTCATGAAAGACCATGAAGGAAGAAGAGGGTGAATCCTTTTTAATTTTTTAAATTTAATTTTTTTCTCATGAAAGACCATGAAAGCCACCTCATGAAGGAAGGTGGGCACCGTCATGAAGGACAGTGAAGGATCCTCATGAAGGAAGGTGAAGAGGGGAAATTTTCATACTACTGCTTCGATCTTCCTTCGCTCACAGAAACCTATTTGCTGATCCATTTATGTTTATAGGTATTTTCAAGCTATATAAAATTCTTTTCAAAATTACTTTCATTCATTAATGACTGCAAATTATTTTAGCAATTTCTACGAACAAATGTTGCATCAATTAATTACTGGTCAAATTCGCTTTTTGTAAGTTACTCTAACAAAAAAAATTCAAAACTGGAAACCTGTTTGTAATGTTTACGAATACTCTTTTAGATATTAGAACATACTTCATGTGAATTTTTAAACATGTGACACTTTAAAAGGTTTGTATTTTTTATTAAGTGAAATAAAAGAATGAAATTTTCCTGCGGTTTATGATAAAGGAATATCATGGCCACCAGCATCATCAGATCTAAACCCCTGTGACTTTTATCTGTCGGGTTATTTAAAATACAGTGTTTAAACAGAATCCACACACAATACAAGAATTGAAACCAGCAACTGAACAAGAAATTTCTCAGATCTCGACAAATATTCTTTATCGAGTACTGCAAAATTTTGTTGTTCGTGTGCAGACTTAATGAGCTGAGAGGACATCCCACAGATCACGTTTTACACTAGTGGACCAATTCCCTATGTGTAGGGAAGGTACAGAAAAATTTCATTTAGTTAAAAAATACAACCCTTTGAAAGTATAAAAGGTTTAAAAAATTCACCCGATATGTATATATACAGGGTGTTCCAAAATGAATGTGCGAAAAAGAAATCGTCGTAACGGTCATTACATTATTTTTGTAACGGTCGTTACTGTGCGATTTTAGTAATTTAAACAGCCACTTATTTGTACTAAACACGAACGATATGTGGCCAAATGCTTGAATCCTTTTTATGGTAACAGAAAGGTCTATCCATTGTCTATCATAATACACGGTCCTTTAAAATTTTAACGCGCGTTTTCTCGAAACTTAAATTTGACACACTCGTCACTGTCACAAGGAGTGCCTGTATAAACGACCAAGATGAGGTCACATCACGAGACCACTCAACCTGAACTTCAACTTCATAATTAACAATAAAAGATCCGACAAAGCTGAAAATGGCAACAATGAATTTTTCCACTATAAAATGGTGACGATAAACCACTTAACTATATACTGTATATATAGAGAGAGGGAGGGGGTAGAGCGACACTTAGAAAATCTGAAATAAATTAAAAAACATTTAATATGGATCAGCATAATACTTAGGTGCAAAAAACTTCACTTTTTTCTACGTGAAGGTCAAAATATGAAAATAAAAACCCACTCTAATAGACAGAGTTTATTTTCACGACAGTTTCGACGCCCACTGGCATCCTCCTCGGGTGGATGCAGAAACACGAATGAACCAAAACAAGAGGGAAAAACAGTCCATGGACCGACCGTTAAGAAATTCGCACCTAGGTTAGATCCCATTCTCTCGACACCGGAACGGCATTTTCATTAAGTACATTCGCGCAAATTTAAAACTATCTTCCTGTTCTAAACATACAGATTCTACTTTTTTTATTTTTTTACATAATTATTACATTTATTATTAAATTTATTACATTTAATATTGCATAATTATTTATTACAGAAATTACAAATTTATTATTACATTGGTTATTACATTGTTGTTTATTATACAGAACTTATAAACCGAAAAACGAATGAAAAAGGCCGATTAGGAAACAATCCAGAGACCATTGAGAAATTCGCACCTAGGTTAGATACCGTTCTCCCGACACCGGAAGGGCATTTTATTACAGGGTCCGCTTATAAGTACATTCCCACAAATTAAAACTATCTTCTTGTTTTATACATACAGATTCTAATATTTTGACATAATTACTGCATTTATTATTGCATTTACATTTTTTTTTTAACATTTATTATTATTACCTTTACCCTAATTATTAAATTTATAATATTACCTTTATTATTACATCTGTTGCATTTATATTTATTTCCACATTTATTACTTCCATTATTACATTTACTAAAAGCGAGTAAGGAAACATTCCAATCCAGAGACATTTAAGAAATTCACACTTAGGTTCGAACACGTTCCCACGACTCCGTAAGGGATTTTTTGACCAAGAATCTCATTAAAGGGTCTAACTTATAAGTACCTTCGCACAAATTAAAATTATCTACTTTTTCTATACACACAGATTCTATTATTTTACTTTTGACATAATTATTACATTTATAAAGTACCTTACTTGATTCCCAATCTATAGCATGATTATTTTGGCTGGCGTGATAAAAAATGGCATTATTAGTATTACAACTTCTGAAGGCATATTTGTGTTCTTTAATACGGGTTTCAATATTTCTTCCAGTTTCTCCCACGTATACTAAATCACAACTTTTACAGGGAATGCTGTAGACACAGGCTTGTTCCTCTTTTGCCACGTTATTCCTAACTAATTTACTTTTCACGGTAAACAAATATTTGAACGCCAAAGCAAACTTAAAATCTTTCGTCAACGGTTTTACTCTTTCTAAGCCGGCAATGTAAGGCACACTCACATATTGTTTTTGGTTAACTGATGGTTCCCGAGGGGCATAAAAAGATTTTCTGGCTTTAAAATACGCTTTTCTGATAAACCACTCGGGATACTTTAAATCCTTAAAAATGTTCCAAATCTTTGAATTTTCCGGGTCCAGCAAATGTGGGCTACAAATCCTGAGTGCCCTTCCGGTGTCGGGAGAACGGTATCTAACCTAGGTGCGAATTTCTCAATGGTCTCTGGATTGTTTCCTAATCGGCCTTTTTCATTCGTTTTTCGGTTTATAAGTTCTGTATAATAAACAACAATGTAATAACCAATGTAATAATAAATTTGTAATTTCTGTAATAAATAATTATGCAATATTAAATGTAATAAATTTAATAATAAATGTAATAATTATGTAAAACAATAAAAAAAAATAGAATCTGTATGTTTAGAACAGGAAGATAGTTTTAAATTGGCGCGAATGTACTTAATGAAAATGCCCTTCCGGTGTCGGGAGAATGGGATCTAACCTAGGTGCGAATTTTTTAACGGTCGGTCCCTGGACTGTTTTTCCCTCTTGTTTTGGTTCATTCGTGTTTCTGTATCCACCCGAGGAGGATGCCAGTGGGCGTCGAAACTGTCGTTGAAATAAACTCTGTCTATTAGAGTGGGTTTTTATTTTCATATAATACTTAGGATTGGCATGATGCAACAAGGTCAACATTTATACATGCAGTTTGCAAAGAAAGTATGTAACCGTCGTTACATTGTGCGACTGTAACGACCGTTACGTGCGTTTTCTTTAAAAGTGAAGGAGGTAGAGGTAAAAACCATTCTGCATTGTGCTATCTTTAAAAAAAAGAAAAAAACGTAACGGTCGTTACATAAGAAACATGGTTCACTTCAATAAAGCCTGGAGAAAAGTGGTTGGCAAATATGAACTGTTATTAAGTGAATACACAGAGAATACTCCATTGTACAACACATATACATTAATCAGTGATCTGTACATTCTGTAGAACAATACAACACTGTCAACTTTGCTATTTCTTGACACTGAGAAACTAATGATAGACCTACGTTCACATTTTACTACACAACCTTTTTTCTGTACATGATAAGATCAATATCCTTCAGAATATTAAAATAGAGACATTTCCCTATAAAATGGTGTATTACAAGTGTGGTTTTGCTTAAAATAAATTTTGGTTTGGAAGTTGACATTTCCATGGAATTGACCCAAAATCCAAATTATATTATACACTATTTCGAAAGGTTATAAGATTAATTTAATTCACTTAATAAACTCGTACATATCTTCCATCATTAGCTATAATTAATCTTATTCTGCGTTCAAATTCTAAAACAAATTTCTCAACACAGCTTCAGGGGTGGTCATGACAGCATCATGGATACGATGGTTTAGCTCTTGAAGATCCCCTTCATTTGTTATAGTAGGTTTTTGTTTTCAAAACTTCCCAAAGATAGAAGCCCAAAGGGAATAAATCGGGGGAGTGAGCTGGCCAATTTGTATATCCTCCCCTACCAATCCCTGCAAATGTTTAATTAAAAAAATTTTCGAACGTTTCGAGCAAAATGTGGTGATGCTCCATCTTCTTGGAAGGTTGTTCTTTGTAATAAGCACGGAGCTCCTAGCAACTGTGGAATAAAAACTCTTCAAGCATTTTTAGGTAAGAACCGCCAGTTACAATACGTTCGTCAAAAAAAATTAAGTCCATAGATGCGGGACGTGACAAAGCACACCACATATTTATTTACTTTAGGGGAATTCCTCTCATGTTCATAGATTTTATGTGGGTTGTGTTCACCCCAAATCCTACTAGACAGAGGAGCGCAGTAAGTTCAATTCAGTCTTTCCTCTCCTAATTGACTTCTTAGTGCTTCTGGTAATTTTTACGAACTACATGCATTCTTTCAAGAGATTTATTCGGCCTTCCGGGAGATTCCTCTTTCAGACAGTTCCAGTTTTCTGAAACTGATCAAACCATCTTCGTATGCTGTTTTTCAAGTGGTGGATAGGGTAATCACGCAGGTTACGGTCGGATTCAATTTAGGTTAGGTTGGGTTACGGTCGAATTCAAAGTCAAAATAAAAATTTTCAACAATAAAACATACATATTTTATTTGTTTTACTGGATACAAGTGTGAAATATTGGGATCACCTGAAGATCAGGGCCCCCAGCCTTCTCTAGTTAGCCTTATAACTAACGAAAATATCACGACCTAACCTAACCAATCGTTAGGTCAACTGTACGTCCTTGACAATTGGTTAGGGTTAGGTCGTGATATTTTCGTTAGTTAGCCTTATAAAGCTAACTAAAGAAGGCTGGGGGCCCTGATCTTCGTGATCTAAATATTGTTAATAATGCATGCAATATATATTTAATATCTCGTCTTCGCTAATCGTTCTAATCCTCGTGGACGCGGCATCCCAATTTAAAACCTAAAATAAAATAAATAAAATAAAAGTAAAAAGTAAAATAAAAACCTTACCTACCCTAACCAAAATTGAATCCGACCGTAAACTGCATGATTACCGGGAATTGTTCATTTCACGTTGAAAGCGTCTTTGAGCAGAACAATTGAATCATTCTCATGCACAACTGTAATAATATTTGTCTTCTCTCTAGAAGCTGTCATCTTATTCACTTTCAAAAACAAGGTAATGAACAGAGAGATGAAACTTAGATTATACTGTACAGTAGTACAGTAATAGCCTACTGTATGTATTAGCACTTAATTAAAAATGACACCCCTATGGGACATAGCCTACACGCTCAACGGCTTAAAATTGTCTAGGTCGTGCGCAATAGCTTCATTTTATAATTTTTATTCTTAATCACACATTTCATAAAGATATCCTTAACCCTGGAATGCATAGCGGGGTCCAATTGGACCCGCTATGCACGATGATTTGATTCGTCTATGCTGTCTAGGGTTAATTACAAATTTTTTATACATGCCTTATCAGAAACCTAATCACTCGGATTATTGAAGGATGGTGTGAAGCTGTTTTTATATTGATTAAAAATAAGTATGGAAATACTATACAGTCATGAAGTTCATATGTATTGGAACTAACATTAAAATTACTAATACATATGTTTAATACACGCTGCTTCAATTATATTTCTTTCAACAGTGTTATTATTTCTGAACAAGACACCTAAATTATTCCAATCAACTGCATCATTCTTGTTAAGTATATGAACAAATATGGCGTTAGATATATTAGCTGTGCGAATACAATATTTATGCTGTTTGATTCCTGTGGCCAGAGTTTTGCCTGTTTGACTGATATATACTAAGTTACAATCTTTACATTTAATAAAATAGATACACCCAGGGACATTCACAGGGGTATTACGAATTAATAAACTCCTAACCGACTCACTGTAAGTAAATACATTAATTCCCACGCCTCTAAGCACGTGAGTGAGGCGAATGAATTTTTTATATGGCAAATACACTATATTTTTAAATTCTTTCTTCTCCTTGTCAGTGTTATAAAACTGTCTATGTTAGCTAACAAATAAAGCTAACAAATCTGAAATCTCAGAAGTCTGTTCCATAAAGTACAGTCGGCTATTACAGTAGCTCCTTGCTCTGTATCATAATGATTGTTGCTCTGTATATAAATTAATATATTAATTAAGCGGTTGCCATGGTAAATTAAAATAAAATAGATAATTAGAGACTAGAAAAGTCTGTAAAAGCAGCGAGCCAAATGACCAGCGGCCTGATAGATGAATGAGTGACGACTGACGAAAATTGTGGAGCCCGGAATCCCATAATCAAACTCGTCTGAAACACGTCTGGTTTTGGTTCTGGCGTCTCAGTCAAGTTCCGAACTTCAAATGCCAGTGCCCAGTAAAAAATTTTTTTTGAAGTTACGTTTAGGAACATATAAAAACATTAATTTAATTATTGTATGGAATACTAGGGTTTTATTTACAATCAGATTTTTTTTAAGAATCCGGGAGATTAGGTAAACGTTCCAGGAGCCGGGAAAATATACACAATTCCGGGAGACTCCCGGCGAATCCGGGAGGGTTGGAAAGCCTATTGCAGACACTGATGCCAATATTACCGAGTGTTGTATCGAGTTCCGCAGATGAGAGACATGCAAATAAATATGAAATGAAGCTGACATACAGAAATTGCAAAACGACATTGAAACATTATTGAAGTGGACAGAATACAACAATTTGAAGTTCATCGAAGAAAAATTGCAACTTATAAGATACTGTACTTAAAAGCAAGTACAGAATAAGGAATACAAAACACTACAAAACAAACGGATAACACCAAACTCACAAGTCAAGGATCTTCGCGTAATAATGTCATCGGTTGCAGAATTCAAAGATACAACAGCTAGAAAAACAATGGGAATTATCTGGAGAGGCTTATTTAGAAGAAAAGCAAACATCATACTGGAATTATGGAAGGATCTAGGCCTAACAGTAATTGACTATTGTTCAGTACTCAGAAGTCCATACAGAAAACGAGACATTGCAAACACAGATGCTAAAAAAAGGACGTTTACATCTACTATAAGATAGATGAAACGAAAGATGAAGACTACGGGTCTCGCCTACAAACCCTGAAACTCTACTTTTTAGAAACAAGACGTGAGTAGTACACAATAGCACATGTCGAAAATCTAGAGAGATGTGTCCCAAACTTTAGAAATCAAATAGAAACACACTGGAATGAGAGAAGAAATAAATTGCAGCTGTTGGGGTGGGAACAGGGGGCCATGAAAATGAAGAGAGAAAATACTCTCAGAAAGTCCTTTAATGTACTGCTGAAAGAACTGAGGAACTTCCAGCACATAAACCTGAATAATTTCAAGAACCAGCTGGACAGGTTCTTGTGCACAGTCTCTGACCACCTATGCGTAGATGGCTACGACGGCAACCAAATCTCGCAAATGAGGTGGGATGCTGCCTCCCAGGCCTGGTATGCTTTGGACTAATCACCCAATTATCCTACGAAACAACTGATTACGGAAACAGTGAATGAAGTAAGAGCCAGAAGTAATTTTTGCACAGATATGGCTGCTGTCAATTTTGGACCTAGAAGCAGTATAAGTCGGACTCCTCCTAATTCAGAGTCTGATGATATGATAGAATACAGTGAAAACCGTCAGGAAACTTTGTCCTTGAAGAACTGCTTCTTAGGTCCCCTCTATAATGGCAGAATTTGTACCTGGGATGTGCAAACTTTAGGATTCAGCTAAAAGATTACAACTCATCAGAGAAATGGACAGATATAACTTGGACATACTGAAGTGTCAGATTGTCGATATGTGGATAGTAGGTGTATCAAAATGAATGATAAAAAAGTTTTGTACTCAGGACGAAGTGATGATATACATAGAGAAGGCGTTGCAATATTCTACTCTCAGGCTGTCGCTCGTTTTCTGATATCTTGGGAATCGGTGAATGAAAGACTGATTACTGCAAGATTTGGTTCAAAATATGGAAAGATGACAGTTATCATGATTTATGTATGCACCAACAGAACCCTCTGATACATGCCGACACAGATCAATCCTGCATGATCTTAGAGACTGTAGAGGTGCAGGTGTCTGGGACGACTGACAGCAACCCCTTTTCTGCACCCTCTTACTTTCTCTATACTCAATTTCTCTACAAAGGTGGATGTTGTGTATATGTACTCAGTGACCTAATTTGTTCTCGTATTCCCGCGCTCGAATCTTCAGAATTCTATACCCTCTGGCTACGGCTTACATGCCAATGTCAAACTAAATACATCTACGCTGTTTACCTTTCTCCTAATTCTAATAACTATCCAAAATTCTTTCACTACCTCACTTCCAAAAGTGGAATACGTTCTTTCCCGCTCTCCCTTTGCTGAAATCTCCATTTCAGGAGATTTCAATCTTCTCCACCACCTTTGGCTTTCTTCCCGCTTCACTGACATCCCTGGTGAACTAGCTTACAACTTTTTTATATCCTAAACAACCTAGAGCAGATTATATAGCACTCTACTCGTATCCCCGATCGTCTTGGAGATAGGCCCAACAATCTGGATTTATTTCTTACCTCTCATCCTTCTTCTTACTCTGTCAAACTTTTTTCTCCGTTGGGCTCCTCCGACCACAATCTTATACCTGTTTCCTTTCCTATCGCTCCAATTCGGCATTTGGATCATCCCAAGTGCTTTTGTCACTTTGGCGCCGCTGATTGGGAAGCCCTTAGGCAGTACTTCTGTGATTTCCCATGGAATAATTACTACTTCCTTGGCCGGGACCCTTCCGAGTGTGCTGAGCGCATCACAGAGGTGATTCTCTTGGACATGGAGGCGTACATTCCATATTCTATTCTTACTACTAATGCAAAAAAAAAACCTTGGCTTAACTTTGCTTGTTTTAATGTTAGTCTCAACAGAGAGGAGGCTTTCAGAAGGTGCTGTCGCTATCCAACTCCTGACTCTCACTGAGCTAATATTTCTGCCCGGAATCATGCAAAATCTGTTCTTCAACTCGCCAAAAATTCCTTCATCAGACAAAAATGTGAAAATATATCCAATTCTCCTCGTTCTTTCTAGCATCTAGCTAAAAACCTCTTCAACAACTTTACTTACTCTTCTTTCCCTCCTCTTTTCCATTCCGACGGATCAGTTCCCGTCTCTTCTCCTGACAAAGCTAAACACTTCGCTCAAACTTTCGCTTACAATTCAACCCTGGACGATTCCGGTGCTGTTCCTCCATCTCTTCACCCCTGTGACTTTATTATGCCTGAAATTAGAATCTTTTAAAAATGTTTTTTCTGCCCTATCTGTGCTCAACTCTAGGAAGGTGTACGGTTCTGATGGTGTTCCTCCTGTTGTTCCTAAGAACTGTGCTTCTGTGCTGACACCCTGCCTAGCTAGGCAAAATCTTTCGTCTTTGTTTCTCATCTGGTACGATTCCTTCCTGCTGGAAGTTCGCTTTCATTGAGCCTCTCCCAAAGAAGGGTGACCGCTCTCAACATTCACAATCTTCTTTCAGATCGTCATTATGGTTTCCGCAAGGGACGCTCTACTGCCGATCTTGCATATTTCTCTGATTCGTGGTCATCCTCCTTTCGGGGGATTTCGGTGAAACTTTTGCTATTGCGCTAGACATATCAAAAACTTTTGATAGAGTCTGGCACAAATCTAATTTTGAAACTACCCTCCTTCAGTTTCTATCCTTCTATCTGTGCCTTCATCTCTAATTTCCTCTCTGGCCGATCTATAGCTACGGTTGTAGATAGCTACTGTTGTTCTCCTAAAGCTATGAACAGTTGTGTTCCTCAGGGTTCTGTCCTGTCACCCATTCTTTTCCTTTTATTCACTAATGATCTTTTTATTCGCACTTCCTGTCCTATTCACTCCAATACCGATGATTCCACTCTTCATTTCTCCACCCGCTTCACAAGGCGTCCTTCACAGCAGTCACTTCATGATTTGTGTAGGACGGCTATGGAACACCTGACCTCTGATCTTTCTGCTATATCTGATTGGGGCAGAGAAAACCTTGTGGTGTTCAGTGCCTCAAAAACTCAGTTCATCCATCTGTCTACTCGTCACAATCTTCCACACGACTATCCCCTTACCTTCAACAATACACAACTCAATCCTTCCTCTTCTCTTAACATTCTTGACGTTTCCTTTCCTTATGATCTTTCCTAGAAAAATCACATATACTCTCTTTCTAAAACAGCTTCCAAGAGTTTAGGTGTGCTCTACCGCCTCCGCAGTTTCTTCACCCCCACTCAGTTGCTGTCTCTGTACAGGGGTCTTGTTCGCCCCTGTATGGAGTATTTTTCTCATGTGTGAGGTGGCTCAACCCACACAGCCGTACTTGACAGGGTGGAATCAAAGGCTTTTCGTCTCATCAATTCTCCGCCTCTTAATGACTGTCTTCAATCCCTCTCTCTCGCCGCAATTTTGCCTCACTCTCTCTTTACTATCGTTATTATAACGACATTGCTCTTCTGAACTCTCTAACTGCATGACTCCTCCTTTAAGGAGAGCACGCACTACCAGACTTTCTACACTTTCTCATTCCTTTTCTGTCCAGCTCTCTTACGCAAGGGTTAATCTGTATTTTCAATCTTTCATCTACTCAATCGTGAACTCTGGAACAATCTTCTTCAATCCTTCTTTCCTCCTGTCTATGACCGCTCATTTTTCAAACGTAGACATCTCGAAAACCCCGGACCTTGATTTTGGCTCTCTTCTTCTTCTATGGGGGTGGCGCTTTTGCGGGCATTTGCCATTGGCCTCTCCTTCCTGCATAAAGAAAAAGATAATGGACAGACTGATCATTACCTAGTAATAGCTAAACTCAGTGAAATTTAAGAAAAATATAAAGAAGCCCTCAAGGCTAATTAATTAATTATTTATTCAGAGAAACTAAAGAACGCAGAAGTTAGAGAAGAATTTCAAATTGATTTGCAGAATAGGTTTCAGGCTTTAAATCTGGTGAGAGAAGACTATGAGGAGAATATGTTAGAACTATGGAGAGATTATAAAGAAAGTTATAATGCTACAGCTAAAGCTGTCCTCGAAAAACATAGAAGATGTAATGATACATGGTTAAGTGATGAGTCTTGGCAACTGATCGAAGAGAGGAAGGAACTCAAGTTAAAGATGGAGCGCTTACATCAGGAAATTTCATAAACCTTTTTATTCAGAAAGCACATCAGGTCCAGAGTGTTGGGATTGTAAAATTGGGGTTTATTAATGAATATAAAATTATAGAATTCATAATGTATAAATGGAAAATATAAGTTATGTTTAAAAAATGGATTTATAAAGTTAGGAAATAGGCCTCAGATGAATTTGGAAAAGCGTACGTGACTTTTTGCACGAAGCCAGAAGAACAGGTTTCGTTGCGTTTAGACTTGTAAATGCGGTTAGCCTACCAGGCACAGGTATGGCCGTCCAGTGATGTAGTCGAGACCACCATGGCCGAGACCGAGACCAGAAAAAAGGTCTTGAGTCCGGTCTCGAGTCCGGACGACCATCAACATACTTAGCAGTAATGTAGTCGAAACTAGCATGGCCGAGACCGAGACCTAAGCGAACCCGAGACTGAGACCTAGACCAGAAAAAAAAGGTCGAGACAGGTCTCGAGTCCTACATCATTGTGGCCGTCACGTGATGCCCACCTCCCGTTTCGTTCAAGCGTATATTAATAAACAGTATAATTGTCGTAGAACACTAGATCTATATAATTAAGTAATTTGATATCGTAAAACAGACCAATTAAATTAGTTAAATAATATAAAGTGATTAGGAAATTGTAAAAACTAATGAAATCATGTATTAATTATTATTTCTTAAGTTTTAAGTGCAGTAAGAAATAAAAGTCAGATCATGTGTAAAGCGCGAATGGAACAATGAAATCGTTTCGATGGAAAGGCAGCGCATTGCTAAGGAGAGAAGTAGTCAAAAAGAGTCGGCAGTAGAAGTTGAGTCGAGGAAAGAGTCAGATAGAGTCGTTTGTCCAGCTTAAGATAATTTTTCTCTCTTTTGTTATCTTTATTTCACTTTCTTTATTCAAGCTGGGAAATAGTGCATATATTTAAAATAAAATAAATTAGTAAATTTTCGCCCCCCGCCGCCCTCTAGGGCTGCTGACAAAAGTTAATTCATTCCGAGCCCTAGACTTTTATTTATGTCACGCGCGAGAGGCTATATCGTTTCTGAAGGCCTACTTGATTTTCGGTCAAGACCTAGCCTTGTTTAGTATTTGTATAACACAAGTGAAAGTTAATTTAATCTGGAAAAAAACATAAGATTAAAAGTATAAAAAAAGTGTTTTATAAAACTAAATATATATTGGTGGTTTAGTTAAATTCTGAAATTAATATAACTATAAACAATATATTAGGGTACTTTTCCGTTATGGCAAGTTTTTACTATATGAATACAATGCTTATTTAAATATTTTTAGAAATTTATTATGGACATTTACTATATTAATAAAATACTTATTTAAGCCCTCAATGTCAGTCGCCTTTTGACGATTGGTTAATTTAGTTGTGATATTTTCGTTAAAACTAACGAAAATATTACGACTTAACCTACCCAATCGTTTATATATATACACACATAAAACAACAAAAATATCACGACTAAACCTAACCAATCATCATAGGCGATTGACATTGGGGGCTTATTAAAATTGCGGGGGTACAACGGAAAAGTACCAATATTAGTGTACATAATTGTGGTCAAGTGAAAAACTAATCCGAATAAAAGAAACTATGGGTTACGCTACCATCCTTAATGTTAAGTGTAAATACCATTGTCAGCACCCACCCACGAACAGGTCGCCATAGATCGATTACATTGTGGTGAACACCCCAGGAAACCCCGAACCCTACAAGAGAACTGGAGGAAGAGATAAAAGATAAAAGGAGGTACTTTCATCAAAAGGCTGAAGAAACAAAAGCCGCGGCACTCATGGGTGATCAACGATCATTGTATAGAATTGCCTACAATTTATGTGAAGCATACCAAAACCGTGGAGACAGTCCTGTTAAAGCTGAAAATGGAAGAATGTTTGTGAAGGAAATGGAAAAATTCGAGAGATGGAGATCATTTTTCAAAAACATACTGAATCGCACAGAACCAAATGAAGTTCATGATTTCTCCAATGATCCAGTCCATGAGGAATTGCAGCGTAACACAGGAGAGATACTTGTGGAGGAAGTAACAAGAGCTATTCAAAGGTTAAAGCATCCTAAATCTCTGGAAATGACCTGATAACTGCAGAGATATTGAAGTGCACTGATACCAGAGAATTAAATAAAATAATAAAATGGTGTGGGAAAATGAACTATGTCCAGCTAATTGAAAAAAGGTGTGACTGTGATTGCCAAAATACCAAAGGAAGGAGATTTGAGCGTTTGTAGTAATTAGCGTGGAGTCACACTTACACCAGTGCCTGGTAAAATGCTAGACTGATAATTATAAGCAGAATTGAAGAAGCAATACAGACAATCTTGAGGGAAGAAAAAACAGGTTTTCGCCATGGAAGATCATGCATAGATCACGTGTTCACCCTTAGAATTATTACAGAACAGTGCACGGAATGGCAGCACCCACTCATACTCAATTTTGTAGATTTCGAGAACGTATTTGATTCTGTGCGTAGATTACCAATGTGGGAAATATTAAGAGTATATGGATTTCCAACAAAGATTGGGAATGTGATAAAAGCTATGTATGACGGGCCCGAAAGCTGTGTTAGAGCTGGAACTGAATTAACAGGTGGTTTGTAATATCGACTGGAGTAAGACAAGGAAATGTATTATCACCTGTTTTATCTATACTAATGATTGACTGGGTAATGAGAAGAGTCACTGATCGCAGAAATGGATTGAATTGATAGAATGAAGAAAGAATTGGAGATGTGGATTATGCTGATGATATCTGTTTAATAAACTCCGATGTAGAAGAAATGACTGAAACGACAGAAAGGTTGGCATATGAAGCAGAAGTTGGTTTAACTATCAATAAAAGAAAAATAAAGATCAAGAGGATACAAACGAATGATGACTCACTTGTTAAAATTGGTGATGAAACACAAGAGGATGTTGCGTATTTCACTTATTTAAGTAGTATAGTTTGTAATGATGAGGACATCCGAAGACAAGTTAGAACACGTATTGGGAAAGATGCTGCTGTATTTTTAAAACGAGGAAAGGTTTGGAGTGAGAATGCCATATCCATAAGAACCAAAATAAAAATATTTAATGCTATTTTTATATCATTTTTAACTTATGGATGTAATCATGGAAAGCTTTGAGAGACAGAAGATTCGAGGGTGATTTTTGAAGATCCGGATCCGGTGACAAAAACATGTAACAGAGGAGGAAGTCAGAAGGAGTAGCAGCCAACCCTCTGTTATTGAAAGATTATGGATAAGTAGCCAAAACCAAGGTCCAAGGTTTTCGAGATGCCTGGACACTGCGTTTGAAAGACTGAACATCATAGACAGGGGGAAAGATGGATTGAAGAAGCAGTGATGGAGCGTGGTTCTCCCGGGCCTCCCTCTTGGCCCCTAGATATCAATAATATGATAAATTGATAATATATTGCAGTAAAAAATCAACTCAATACCTTTTTATTTATTTTATATGGTACCCTATGGTTGTGAATATGCTTTTTACACCTTGATAATATAATTTTAAAACCCAAACGCATGTTTATTATATGATACATACATGTACAGTGTATATATACACGTACAGTATATATATGGGTGACAGGACAGAGCACCGAAGAACACCACTATTAATATCTTTAGGAGAAGAACAGTGGCCATCTACAACCGCAGCTATATTGTAGATCGGCTAGAAAGGAAATTAGAGATGAAGGCACAGATAGAAGGATAGAAACCGAAAGAGGGCAGTTTCGAAATTAAAGATTTGTGCCAAACTCTATCAAAAGCTTTTGATATATCTTGCGCAGTAGAAAAGGTTTCACCGAAATCTCGAAAGGAGGATAACCAAGAGTCAGAGATATACAAGATCGCCAGTAGAGTACCCATTGTGGAACCCATACTGACGCTCTGAAAAAAGATTGTGAGAAGAGAGGTGTTTAAGAATCTTCTTACTAAAGATAGATTAAAGAACCTTAGAAAAGCACGAAATTTAAGCAATTAGACAATAGTTGGTGGGTAGAGAGTGGTCACCCTTCTTTGGGACAGGTTCAATGAAAGCGAACTTCCAGCAGGAAGGAAAAATTCCAGATGAAAGATGAAAACGAAAGTTTGCCTAGGCAAGTTGTCAGCACAGAAGCACAATTCTTGAGAACAACAGGAGGTACACCGTCAGGACCACACGCCTTCCTTTCCTAGAGTTGAGCCCAGATAGGGGAGAAAGAACATATTTTGAGGAGATTCTAATTTCAGACATAATTAAGTCAGAAGGAGGAGGAGGAGATGGAGGAACAACACCGGAATCGTCCAGGGTTGAGTTGGAGGTGAAGAGACGGCAACTGAGCCGTCGGAATGGAAAATAGGAGGGAAAGAGGAAGAAGTAAAGTTGTTGGAGAGGTTCTTGGCTTGATGTCAGAAAGAGCGAGAAGAATTAGAATTGGATAGATTTTCACATTTTTATCTGATGAAGGAATTTTTGGCGAGTCGAAGAACAGGTTTTGCACGATTCCGGACAAGAAAATAAGATAAGTGACATACAGGACTTGGATGGCGACGCTACCTTCTGAAGGACTCCTCTCTCTTTCGGTTAGAATTAGAGTTGGGATGCGGGACAGGGGAAACAGCTGTGGCGGAGGTCAGACAGATTCGGCATTCGACCAGGAGGTGGACGACGGTAATGGGGGTATGGCAGGTGTGGCAGAACGGGGCTGATAATTTAGCCATAAGGTGACCGTGTGTGCTTCCTGGGAGAGCTACTTTATACTGTAGCGGTCGTGGCAGCTTTCGGCAGAGCACATAAGTCCCTGCAAAACTTGATAGGGGTAAGGAGCCAGGGAGGATGGATATGGTACGAGATGGGGGTGACTGAGGGAGGGGGCATGTTGGAAAGATCCAGGAAAGAGCGGACCGCTTCCGTGAAGTGCTAGCTCTGACCCTGGGGTGGAGATTCTGAAATTGCCGAGCACGGAAATGACGAAGGCAGCCTCTGCGCGAGAAGGTAGGTTCTCATGAGGAGCAGACCCCGTCGGTGGGTGAGAGGGAGGTTTGCATTCTGCTTGGAGGCTGGAAACTAGGGAGGATCGGAAGACACCGGTGGAGAGGCGGAGGCCCCTGTTAAGTACCGGGTCCAAGATTCGGAGGGAATTGCTGGAAGCAGATCCGTATACAACACTCAAATAATCCAGCTATGACTGGACCACGGAAGTGTAAAGACGGAGGAGCGAGCGTCGGTCAGCGCCCCACATGGTGTGGGAAAGGCGGTCTAGGAGAGCGAGGGGACGCTGATGTGTGTGTTTCAGGTGCCTGAGGTGGGGAACCCAGTTGAGCCGTCGGTCAAAGGTCATATCCAGAAACAGCGCGATGGGTACCACTTCGAGGGGCTCGCTGTATAGCGTGACCGAAGGGGCAGGTATGGCTGTGGATCTTCTTCTGCTGAAGATCATGCTTTTGGTTTTAGAGGTGGATATGCGGAAACCAACTGATGTCGCCCACCTCTCCACCCGATGGATGGCGAGCTGAATTTGTTGTTGGACGACGGGCAGTTCCCACCCCGCGAACCATATCGCGAGGTCGTCTGCGTAGATGGAGGAACGGACGGTGGGTGAAAGGGATGAAAGGGATTTTGCTGCTGTGTTCATTACCAATGAGAAGCATATGAAACTGAGGATGCTTCCCTGTGGGACCCCGTCCTCTTGCTCAAAGGTGTCAGAGAGGACTGGGACTCTTTCCACCGAGAGGGGAAAGTGCCCTCGATCCATATACGGTTGTAGAGATCTAGCAAGAACAGTTGCATAGTAGGGTGGATGTGTTGTATCACACAGTAATGGATGCCGTCCGGGCCAGGGGAAGGAGACCGTCTAGAGGCCAGTGCCGCCTGTAGCTCTCGCATGGTGAACAGCCAATTGTAAGGGTTGTCGAGCGGCTCTTGGTGAGCAGCTCTTGGTGGGGACCAGCGCGTGAGGGCTGTCTGTGGAGGAGACGGCAGCGAAGGTAGATGCTTAAAGGTTCGCCACCGACCGAGGTTCATAGAGAAGTCCGTCCTTAGTTCGGAGGATCGGGGATACCTTCTTCCAGATGGATGCCGATGGTGTGGAGGTAATACCTGATACAAAGGTACGCTAGGAAGCCCGGCGCGCTTTCTTCATCGCACGGCGAACAACGGCTCTGGCCCTCTCCATCTCCATGCGATTGGTAGGGGTTCGCGTACGACAAAATCGTCGGGTAGCCCTCTTCTTGGCTCGAGTGGCCTCCGCGCACTCTAGGTTCCACCAGAGTACTCGTCGTGCTCGGGGTAGGCAGAAGACCGTAGAATGCTGGCGCTGGCTGCTGCGACAACAGTCGCCTCAAAGTATGCAATGCATTCATCGGAGGATGGAAAGTGGGCCGTCGTACAACGTGTGGAAGTGTTGTTCCGGAAAAGGGGCCAATTCTGGCCTTTATCCACTTCTCCGGTACCCGATCGGTCTGGTCGTGTCGATTTAGTGTGAGGCATGCAGAAAAGTGGTCACTGCCACAGTCATCCCGAAGTACTTGTCAGGTGAAGTCCAGGAGGCCGTCCGTCGAGATGAATGACAGATCTATACAGGACGGGGTGCATCTGGTGGCGTGGTAGTGTGTGGGAGAGCCGTCGTTGAGGCACTCGAAGGAAAGTTCAGCCATCAGGGTAATCAGGGTTGGAGCCACAAAAGTGGAGGTCGTGTCTCCCCACAGGGGGTGGCGACTATTAAAATCGCCCAAGAGTAGGAAGGGCCTGGGGAATTGTTAAACGACCTCAACCACCAGGTCATCGCGGGAGACTTGGGAGTGAGGGGGGAGATAAATCGAGCAGACTGTGTATCGTTTGTCCAGGAAAATCCTGGCAGCAACCACCTGTAACGGGAATCTGGCAGGGAGTTTGTGAAAGGGGACTGTACGGTGGACGAGGATGGCAGACCCTCTTCGTGTGCAGGTAGGAGACGGAGAGGTAGTGCTAGAATATCGGGTGGGACAGGGCATTGGTCTGGTCCCCAGGAGTAGCTCCTAGAGACAGGAGCAGAGGCAATCAGGGAATTTAGGCCTTCGTAATTTGTGAAGATTCCCCTGCAGCAGGTAGGGGACCCGACAGGCCCCCTAGTCGGGGGCCTGTCGGGTCACCTGCTGTTCACCAAAGAGGGAATCAGCTGGCCTGCCAACCACTTCGGGGAATGTGGGGCCGAGTCGACCGAACGGGAACGGAGGCGTGCATCGAGGCAGCTCGGGGACCGTCGCGGGCTCGGAGAGTGAGTGTCTCTAGGCAGGGTTCAGTGGTTATACAACGGGGGAGGGTTCCGTTGTCCATATTGGCACCTCCCTGTTTGTTTGTGGTTTCCCGGGACACCCGGGGTGACGACAGGGGGTACCAGTAAAACCGGGCGGGTTGGGGAGAGGACAAAGTCTGGGTGGTCGATGCAGGAAGAGTCGGAGGTATGAGAGGGGCCGGGTTAGTGGGGATACAGGGGGATGAACCAGGGTGTTCTCCTGGTGGGGTGGAGAAGATAGCAACAGGGGGTAAGCGTAGATCGATGAGGATCCGGGGTGCGGCCGAGGGTACTCTGGTCACACCATGTGGGCGTGCCAGTGCCGCGTCCACTGGATCATCGGATGTGCGGTTATCTACCCCGTGTCTAGCCCTAGGTGGTGGCTCGTGCACGTCAGCTACGACTATCAACTTCTGCAGGGGTGAGAGGGTCATCTTATGCGAGGTCAAGGGTGTAGGTGTTCCATTTCTTTTTTTAGATTTAGGAGAAGACAGGGAGGCTTGTTGGATGGTCGGTGAGTCTGGAGACTCACTCCGGCGTCTCCGCCTCATTGATTTACTCCGGGCGCTACGTTTGGGTGTGTTCTCAGAATGCGGTAAGAGTAGGGTTCCTGGGAGATGGGAACTGTGATTCTCGATTCCAGAGTTCTGGGAAGTTTTTAGCTTTAGAGATGCATGGTGGGGAGGCATGGTAGGGGGACAGGCGGCCGCCGGGTCCGGCTTGGGGCCCGATCGGGAAGGGGGATTAGTAGTCGATGGGGGTTTGAGTAGCGGATCCGGAAGACGAGCCGAGGGCTGCAGTATAAGAGATCCCCGGCCTCACCTCCCGACTCCGCACCCTGTCTCGCGCCTCTCGGAGGCTGGTGAGGTCCGCTACCCGTAGGGCCCGGACCTCCTTCTCAAACTTAAAAAAGATACATTCGCGAGACGAAGAAGTTTGTGCGCCGGCGCAGTTTCAGCATTTAGGCGAGTTGGAACATCGTTCTGGGTGGGCGATATCCCCGCAACGTACGCACAGTTGTTTTGGCTGTCGGCATACCGAACTGACGTGCCGAAACGTATTGCACTTAAAGCAACGGGTCGGGTCTGGACTGTATGGGCGGAACGAGAACTCTCATGACGCGCGGTCTCCCATGGCCCACACAATACGACAGGGAGGGACTAGGGTGTTGAACGTGAAGAGGAGGCGCGGGGTGGGGGAGGAGGTACCTCCTTGACGAGACGTGAATCTATGAACCTTAATGATACCCTGGGGTGTGAAGTCTTCTAATACTCGTTCTCGGGTATCATCAATAAACGGGTAGTGAAGATAGTGCCCTGACTCTGGTTCAGGCGATGGTGGGGGGAGACGGTCACCGAGCATCCGAGGACTTCTGTGAGAGAGAGTAGGGCATTCGTTTCTGCCACTGTTCGCGATTTTATAAGTAAAGAACCGTCCTTCTGTGGTCGGACGTCGTAACGGCTAGAGTTGCTGCGCGTACGGATCGCCTAAAATTTCCTCTCAGAGTTGGACGGTAGGGACCCAGAAGTAGGGTGAATAACTAAAAATTTGTGAATACTGGGTAGGGATAGGGAAGCTGTTGGTTTGAGGTGCACTGGGACATCTAGTGGTCGATAGGACGGACTTGGGCGCCGACTTCCCCGTCCGTCACGGGGCTCTCTCTGTGGAGAGGCTGGTCGATCGTGGGTGAGAGGGACATACGGAGACAGCGAGAGGCCTGGTTTTCGGGACCAACCTTTCGTGGACCCTGTTGGTTGCCCGTAGCTGACTGAAGGGAGCTGGAGTGGGACCCCTGCTCTAAAGGTGTGTCCAAAGGCATGTTCGAGGTACCGGTTGCGGTCGGTAACGACGGAGGAGAATGTGAGTGTTCCGTGGCCAGAGGAGGGGCGATCCCCTCACGACGTAGTCTTCCAGTGGTAGAGGATTCGGGGGCCTGGTCGCCCACCATCCAAGTTCTACGACAAGAAGTAGAAGTATCCATACGTTATTAGTTAGAGAAAAACGGACCCAGGGCCGCGAGAAACTGCCTACCAGTGAGAAAGGGAGGCCGAGCGCAATTCGCAGGGGGTGGGGTACCTCGTCCCCAGGGGACACACCGTCGGTTTAAAAACGGGGCCTCGTCATGCGAAAGCTTGCTCCAAACGGCGCAAAGACCCCAGTCCCCCAATCCCATCAGCCCGCACACCCAACCCTCCACACACACAACCCTCCACACGCCTTGAGGGCGTCACCTCCGGTGGACAGCTCTGGAGACTCTTATTGGGAGCCTAAGACGTTAGTACTTTAGTGGCTCTAAGCCCGATCTCCCCAGTAGCCTGTTCGGCATGGGTGACCCTTCCGGAGGCTAAACCCCCGCCGACGTAGCCTACTGGGTCAACACGGGAGCCCACCCACCACGACAAGGTGTCCACAGGCGGGGGGATCAGACACATACACAGAGCTGTGCGCGCTAACTGATAAATATAGCGCCGCTAACGTTAATGCAAATAAATTCTAGCGCCGCCAACGCTAACGCTAACAGTTTTTAAAATTAGTGGCGTTAACGCTAACGCTAACAGTTTTTAAAATTAGCGGCGTTAACGCTAACGCTAATTGTGGCGCTAATTTTTATGAAATATATAGCAAAGTACTATTTTTTAATGATAATAATGTATTTGTAATTTAAGGTAGGTTGATTTTCCGCATTTTTTTAGATATCGACTTTGGACTAGTCGAGATAGTTCGGGCTTAATATGATAATAACTGACAAAACATTTCAGATCCCTAGCTTTAACCATTTTTTGAGGAAACCGTTTCAAAAATCGTCAAAAAATCGTACTGAAAAATACCGCATTTTTGCAATTTTTGGCCGAAAAAATCATGCTAGGACAACTGCCACCTGGAAAACTGCCACCTGGACAACTGCCACCGGACAACTGCCACCCGGACAACTGCCACCCTGGAAAACTGCCACCTGGAAAACTGCCACCCGGATAACTGCCACCCGGACAACTGCCACACTGGAAAACTGCCCCTAGTGTTTATGCCCTTGTTCCTGGCACGAACTTGTGTTGGGGGGTGGGTTAAAATGCACCCTGCTGGTTTTAGGGTTTGGGGGGGGGGACGAGGTACTCGCTGATAACAGTCCTTGTCATTCTCGATTCAGTTTTCACCACTCCTGGGTGGGTTCAGGAGAGTTGCGCGCCCTCCCGGTCCCTACCGCCCAAAGTCTTCTCGTTTGGCTACTCGGGTTATGTATCTTTCACACATATCACTTCTAATTTTACCACTTTCTTTACGAACTTCTTTTCAAAGACTTTCTGGCGGAAATGCCCTCGTTAGTTTTCGCCTTTTTTAAGTTAAAAAACTGGAGGGGTGTCTTTTATTTGTTTTCCTCCATTCTTTTCCTACTAGGTCAACATGCCCTCGTTGGATTATACAAGTTGATAGTGTTAAACCAGGGTAGCCACGAGTAACCTCGAAGCTCGGTTTCGACCGCCACCCTCCCGGTCACACTGGAAAACTGCCCCTAGTGTTTATGAAAATTAACAAAAAAAGTAGTAAAAAAATATTATTTATAAAATACTTTTTAAAAATGGATATTTAACAATGAATTATTAATAGATATCTATACATACATAAAATAATATTAGAAAAAATGGAAAACTGTATATTAAAATTGCAAATTGTGTGCTATTCCTTTCAAAAAATCCAACACTTCACGGTTCTCATAATCTTCTACAATAGTTGCAATTCTGGTCGACAAATCTTGATACCGTTTCTTCTTGGGTGGGGGCGGATGTCCTGCGAGCATTTGGCTTATGATGACGTTGGTGAGTCCTTGCTCCTTTTTCAACACTTGAAGAAAGGTCCAGATATTTGGATGGCATGAAGTAATGCTTGCTTGCAAACGGTTATGCCATCCTTCCAAAGAGTTATTAGTGCGTGGGAGGTCATCAACTACGCGTTGGTGCATACTCCACATGTTGATAGGAAAACGTGGAGTTGCTCTGTTACGGCGACGTACTCTACCAATGTAGACATCCTCGAAGTAATCGGTGATTGGATCTGCTTCCTGAGGCATATTTTCTTGCAGTTCTTCAAATGCATCAACAACATTCTCTAATGGTACGAATGCTAGTGCTGGTAGCATGCGAATTCTGAGAGCAAAGTCGGCATCACTCTGATATTTTGCTTGCAATCCCTCCGATTGCACCTTGCGATATACGGCTTGAGACAAGTGGTAAAAACATCCTTTGACTATCGCGTTGGGAAAGGCTTCTTGGATGGCGCTCTTAGCAGCCTGTTCGTAGTCGATGAGGACGGTCTTCGGATTGAGCCTGGGGTTGATAGTAAGAAGTTGGTGGAAAAGATCTTGATAGGAGTCTTGTCGTTTGTTTGGTAACAACACATAAACACATGGAATTGTTCTACTCGAGACTAGACAATGAACTGTGTAAAGCTGGTAAAAGAGGGTTGGCGCAACTTTAAATGTCCCATCGCAAAACCAATCAGTCGAGGTTTCCAGGAGTCTCATGTTTTTGGCTGTAGAAAATATAAGCATACGTTGATTAATTGATCCACTGTCGTAAAGCAGGAAATCCTCGCCGGAAGCCGTCATTTTATATTCATCGGGAATAACCATCTCATTTAAGTTCTTTGGAATGGGATGCGGAGCGTTCACAACTTGCCTGTGTCTTCTTAATGCACACCTAATATGGTGAACGGATGGTAGTTGCACTGAAACTCCTTCTGGAATGCTCTGTACTGCCTGTGTGATGATTTGTTGAGCGGTTTCCTGGGTGTCAATAGCTTTCTGCTTTATTTCGTTCCGTAGAAGCAAGACATCTTGACGATTAGTATCAGGAGCGTTCACATTCGTAGGATATAATACCAGATGACAATTCTTTGTGCTTGACATAGATGTAACCATCAAGGCAGAGTTTATCTTGACCACGTTGACTTTTAACGAAATCCATGATGGGGGTGATTTCAAGCGAAGAAGTAAATTTGGAGAACTGTGGACAGACTGTAAGGACTTAAAGGCGTTGGAAGTTAGACTGGTCATTTTTACTATAATCCTGCATTTATAGGTTGGTTAAGGGTGGGGTGAGTCAAGGAATGCCATATTTCCCACAAAATCGTTTCTCACTTTATCACATGTTAATCCTTCCGCGCGATCCTGACGGATTATCTCCCGGTCGCTAGTATACAATGAACCTCCAAAATAGAGACCTTGAGGTCAAATTACCTTATCTTGTTTCATTGCCCCAAATGACTTATTCAAGTGTTCGGCAGCAGCTGTGATAATTTGTTTACGAGTATATATTAGGGTGGATCGATTTTACATTTGTTTCGATTTCCATATTCTAATAGAGACAAACACTTGCGCATGCATGAGAAAATAGCCTCTGCAAAATCATAGCTTAATAGGTAATCATCTTCTGCCCCCGGCAGAGCGATGAAAATCATATTTTAGTAGTCAAAAACGTATTTTTCTTATAATTTTTAAAATATTTCAATATGCATCAAAATTATTCCTAATAACTATAAAGTCGATGAAAAAGACCTCATATGATCGTTTTTCCAAGCGCGTTGTCCTACGTTAATATCTTTTGCCCCCGGCAACAACGTCAAATGTTGAAAAAATAGGTAATTTATATACATATTTTCAGATCGGCTCTTTGTCTTAAATAATGCATTTATATATTTCCCATAGGCATGTACGAAAACATCCTCCTCTTCCGGTCATTTGCTATGTATATACCTGTGATAACTTTTGTTTTTTTAGTTACTCATCTCTGCTTGAAAATGTCTTAATAGACGAAAGATCTCGCTATATACTTCTTTCCTTTTCCTTGTGGCTATATCCTTTACATAAATCACTTCACGGTTTTAGTGAATTTTTGTGCAGTATTTGTTCATGTAGGACCTCTATGTCCGGAAGCTCCTACCTGACTCCTTAATATATACTAGGGTGGATCGATTTTACATTTTTTTCGATTTCCATATTCTAATAAAGACAAAACCTTGCGCATGCATGAGAAAATAGCCTCTGCAAAATCTTAGCTTAATAGGTAATCATCTTCTGCCCCCGGCAGAGCGATGAAAATCATATTTTAGTAGTCAAAAACGTATTTTTCTTATAATTTTGTTATAATTTTCTTATAATTTTGCGACCTGTTTTGTGACCAAAGAAGATAGCAATGGATCGACCTTGACATGCCTATAGCTAAGATTAAGATTATGTTCAAAATTTTTATAAATAAAACAAGATTCGATTAGATTCCTTTCAATAACTTTTTTATTTTTTACATACCAATGCAAGTTTTTAAGTAATCCTGAAAAAGTAAAAGAAACAAGGATGAAAACATTACCCCCCCCTACAACTTTGATGGAATCTAGAATAAAATTGTTGGTCTTTTTATTGGACTTAAATCAAGTTGTTTTTCAAATTTTACTAAAATCTGTTAGATAGTAACACAAACCAACTAACGGAATTCGTACAATCAAGGTCATAATTCCCTTGTCCATGCTATACCTATGTGGCAAGTATAAATGACATTGCAACAAAGACTGTACGTACACTTTACACTCAGTTGTTTTAAAAAAAATACGCCAATTAGAAACTTTTTTATGCCATTTATAGATCGATTTTTTTTAGTCGCTAAACTTCTGCAATATTTAAAAATACTTTTCATAAAATTTTAAAATTTAAAATGAGCAAAGCTTTTAGATGACACATTCATATAACATTTTATGGATTTTTCTTTTTTCTCGTTGCTACATCTAAAAGGCCTTAGGGCTTCAAATATTGCTAATTTTTGGTCAGAGAACGCCATCTTTAAGTTAACTTTTCTTAAAATATATTTATCGAATTAAAAATAAAATGAGCAAACCTTGTAGCGAGTTTTGGGTTTAATGCAGATATGAAAATTATATGATGGTGTTATTCCTTTCATTTAAGTTATAGGGGTGCAAAATACAACTAAATGTCCCTAACCCCTACGGAACTCCCTTAAATTACAATCTTATTTTTTAAAATATCTATATTTTCTAGTAGCTAATTTTTCAATAGATTTTTCAAAGTTGAATCTTCACAAATAGAAACGCTTATCACCTGGGACCTATTATATACTTAATAAACGTTTTTTTAGTCAGTTATAGCTTTTATTTGAATTAATATAAAATTGGGGGCAATTTTCCCGGTGGCAGTTTTCCCGGTGGCAGTTACTCAGGTGGCAATTTTGTAGGTGGCAGTTGTCTGGGTGGCAGTTTTCCAGGGTGGCAGTTTTCCGGGTGGCAGTTTTCCGGGTGGCAGTTGTCTGGGTGGCAGTTTTCCAGGGTGGCAGTTTTCCAGGGTGGCAGTTGTCCGGGTGGCAGTTGTCTGGTGGCAGTTTTCCAGGTGGCAGTTGTCCGGATGCCCTATTTTCATAAAAAAATCCTGAAAATTACAATTTTATTGAAAAAAAGTAAAAAAAACATGTACAGAGTCAAATAGACACATTTAAATCCCAAGATCATAATTTTCACTGTAAGAGCCCTTAGAAGCAAAGGAAGGCCTCATCTGGCGGCTTAGGGCTTTGGCCAGAATATGTTTGTGCCTTGATTCGAGTCCATAAACAGAATGGGAAGCTTCATATATCAGCTTCACGGCCCTTTCAACACTCTGAGAATGTGAAGGCAGATCAGGCAGCTCCATCTTGGTGCCATTCAGCAATGCTTCTTGAAGCTCCTGGTCAGAAAAGTCTTCTGTGAGAGCAGGTTCACAGATGCCACTTTGAGAAAGGTTGATTAGTTCTGACCAGTGGGTAGCTTCAATGTTGATGGCTGTGATCTTCTTCAGCCTCTTCTTGGCTGGCTTCCCACTTCTGAAAGAATAATAATTAATTTATTTTTTATTCCAGTTTAAGATTTAATCCCTATTAGTCTCAGAATTGCTGATTTAATTTAACTTAAATTAAAAAAAAAAACCCGAGTTCTATAAATCCCCATAATCGAATTTTTTTTCAGAAAGAAGGTAAGATTATTTCCATTATCAGAGGGGAGGGGGGAATTGGGATAAGAAAATGTGAAAAAAAATTCGATTATGGGGATTTATAGAACTCGGGCCTTTTTTTTTATTAAATAAATCCCCATAATCAAATTTTTTTTTTCACATTTTTTTAAAATTAATAAATGCTTACCTGACAGACAGAATTTCCTTGAGAGCAGCTTCTCTCACTTCCAATTCATCAGACTTCATCATGGAGTACAGCACATTCTCGGGCAGCAAGGCAAAAGCATTGTACTTCAGATTCTTGAAAGCAACACCCTGGATTTCTTCAGACTGCTGCTTGATCCTCTGGATCATGTTGAAGATGTACAGCTGCTGATTGTGGAACTTGCTGTCCCTTTTGATCTCAAACCAACTGACTGCATACACTTCCACAATGAACTTGATGGCCTGGTAAAGCTTATCCTGTAGTTCTGGAGGGTAAGCACCTCTGGTCCACAGACACATCAATCTAATTGCCAAAGTCAACCATCTTGCATGGTTTAATGGTCCAATTTTCCAGGCAGCAAATCTTGGGTTGACTTTGCCCCTGGAAATTCCAAGCACATACTCCAAAAGAAGCCTCTGGTCGCTACTGAGATCATTCAGTCTCCTCAGCAAATTCCATGTCATCCAAGGGGCCACTGAGTTTGGTGAATTCCACTTGTGGCAGATCTTGGTAGTCAATTTCACAGAGTTTTCCCAGAGGACCAGTGAAAGCAGTGGGACTTTTGGTACTGCCATCAAGATGCTTGAAAACAGCTCTGAAAGGAAGCTCATTCTGATGGAGTGAACAGCCAATGGTGAGCAATTTCCGCTCAATTTTATTTTCCAGAGCTGTTACAAGACCTCCCTCCCAGCGAGTGTTTGTATTTGTGTTGTCAAGGAGGACAGCTTTCAGGTTATGGACACTGTTAAACTCCTCCAAGACACTAGCAACTTCTTCACCAAGAAGAACTCCAGTCGCACCTTTAATTGGGATGACTCTGTGAGTAAGATATGTTCCACTTTCAGTTCCCGGCTCCTTTGTGAAAGTCAAATGGTGCTCTTGTCCCTTTCCTTTCTTCAGCTTAGTCTCCCCATTTTCATCCTTAACTTCTCTGTACAGCAAAGTGTCCTTGTCAACTTTCCCATCAACCCCAATACAGACTAACTTTTCCAGACCCTCATTGTGCTTTTCATCACTTTTCACTTTCATTCTAGCTTTTTCCCTGTCCATTTTCGATTTATCAACTATTATCTGTTTCACATCAAGGCCAGGCTTAAGCAGGTCCATAGCTTGTAAGTCCAGGAGGAAGGCATTAGCAAGACTTGCCCCAAGATTGGAAGAAACATCACCCCTGATCAGTTCCATGGCATATCTGGGGGTTTTCAAAAAGCTGTAACCTCCACCTGGGTGCCTCCTTGGCTTGAACTCGTCAGCTTCACCACCAGATGGCTGAAATGAAAATAAAAAATAAATTACTAAAGCGAAAATAGGGGAAAATAGGGGAAAAAGTAGGGAAAAATATGGGTAAAAATCGACGAAAATGGGCGGAAATAAGAATAAATTACTGAAACGAAAATGGGGAAAAAGTTGGAAAATAGGGGGGAAAAAGTGGGAAAATAGGGGGGGAAATGGGTAAAAATTCAGGTAAAAAGTCGGCGAAAATGGGCAAAAAAAAAATTAAATTACTAAAGCGAAAATGGGGGAAAAAGGGGGGAAATAGGGACAAAAAGTAGGGATAAATTTGGGTAAAAATGGGATAAGATATAAGAAAAAAAATATATTACCTCTCCTGATTCTCCTGAGCTGGATTCAAAAGAAATATCTTGTGAAGGTGTGGAGGCAAAAGTGGCCAAATCCACTTCCTGCTGCTGTTGAATCTAGCTCTGTAATCTTTCTGCTTCAGCTGCAGCTCTCTGGTCTCTCTTCACAGCAGCTTTATCCACAGATCCCAGCTGGAAAGAGCCCTTGGGTCCTATTTTGACCCTCTGATCTCTCAAGTATTCCCTCTCCTCTACTGGAACCTGAAACATTAAAGTATATTAAATAGCGGATCTAAAATAAGAGATAAAATCCTGAAAAAAAGTTGATTATTAATTTCTATTACCAGGGGGGGGGGAAGGAAGATTACAGGAGGAAAATGCAGATATTTTTCAATTACAAGCATTGAATTTCCTTCCATTTAAAAGGCACCTAATCGCACTAAGTTAGGCCAGTTAAAAGTTAAAAAAATAATAGCATTACCTTCTTAGTGGGAGAACAAGTGCAGATTATGTGCTGTGTTTGCCAATTTTCTTTCTTGCTCTTCACAGCATTGTCATCACAGGGACGAACAGGTAGCTTACAGGTGCAAGTAGAAATGTCAAAAAGTTTATCCAGCTTTTCCTCCAGATTCTGCTCCTGGACTGTAGAAAGAGATTTCCTGTTTATCTCTTTTGCTTTCTTGAAGCACACTTTATCCACCAATTTCACTACATAATATTCCTCATACAGGGGCAACCGCGGGCTCACTGCCTGCCAGATCTCAATCACATCCTTTGCTATCATTTTAGCAATATCATAGTCTTTCAAGTCCGGGTGGCTGTTTTGGAGGAAATAACTGTACTGAATAACTTGGCGGAGGGTATGAGGCTCTGTTTCATCCAAAGGGGAAGGCTGGCCACTGAATTTTTTGGCACTATCACTTCGAGTTAACACTGCAGACTTCCGTTTTTTACCCATTTTCATGAAATATCTGAAAATAAACACAATTAAATGAACGCATCATAAAATAACTTAATTTAATACACATTTTATAGGTAAATATCATTAATAAATACAAAATAACACACTAATAAACATCTATAATGTATTTACAATAAGTTTCAAGCATCGTTTTGTTAAGAAAGCCGAATTTTAATTGATTATTTTGATTAAATAAGGTCCGATATTTTGTTTGTTTACATTGCGCGAATGCCGCGCGCGCGATTTTACGCGTAAAATTCGGCAATTTTACAACTTAAAAAAAATTAACAATCCTCAAAAAATACAATCATTTTCACAAATATGAGTTGGTGCAACGTTTTTTATACATTAATACCTTTCTATCTAGACTAGTCCAAGATCACAGTTCCAAAATCAACCTACCTTAATTTGTATCATATATATTTATGTGTTCGCTATTTGTTATTATCTTTTATAGTGTCAAATGGGAACAAAATTATATCTTTAAAATGATTATTGGGTATTCAAGAAAATTTGTTTAAATTGATATTTATAATTAAACTTATTTATTGGAAAGACATCGTCCTCCTTTACATACTCAGTTCAGGAAACTCTTTATTATTATACATTCTGCGTTCAGCATTATGCACAAAAAACAACTTAATATAGAGACTCTAAGACATTCTAAGACTCTATTCATTTTAATTTATATTAGCGCTTAGCTGTTAGCGCCTAACATTGCCTAAAAATGTAGCGGCGCTATCTGTTCCGCTAACTATTTTAAAAAATAGCGCCGCTAATGGATGCGCTAATAATTAACTAGCGTCGCTAATTAGCGCTGCTAGGCACAGCTCTGCACATATATCATTGGAGGCAGGGCCGCATTTAGGGGGTGGCGCACCGGGCAAATGTCCAAGGCCCCGCGCCCGATGGGCCCCGCTAATTTCAATTGAAAAAAATTAAACGTCACGTATTTGCCATCTGCGACGAGTTTTACTTTTTTCGGCAGGCGGCATGGCATCAGGCATTCTAATATCCGCTTTGGTGGTGTTTAATTCGTTGTTCTTGTTAGTGTTACTCATTTCTAATGTTACTAACTTACTTCTTGTTGTTTCTGTTGCAGATTCATGATTTATGTTCTTATTGTTGGCATTGTAATATGTACAACATGGAAACGAGCCGTGACCGGGATCGAAGGAGGAAATATAAACCCGGTAGTGAAAAGCGTAAGGATAAGAAGCGCAGAGAAGAGTTTCTTGCGACGGTGCCGAAACTGACTAATTGGATTAAATCATCAGCAACTAAGTCAGCCCCTTCAGCAGGCCCACCAGCTGCCTCCGCTACTTCAGCAGCTGCGTTTTCAGAAGACGCGTCTACGTCAGTGCGTTCAGCAAGCCCAGCAGCTGCCTCCACTACTTCAGCAACTGCATTTTCAGGAGCCTCGTCTACGTCAAACCCTTCGGCAGGCCCACCAGTTGCCTCCGCTACATCAGCAGCTGCGTCTTCAGAAGACCCATCTACGTCAGTGCGTTCAGCAAGCCCACCAGCTTCAGGACATGCAATTAATGACATTGGTCTGTGGCCACAAGTGCTGACCGATGACTTTAGAGAGTTCTGGATCGAGCGGGGAACATCAGATTGCCGAAATTATGACAGCGACTTCAGTAACTCTTCAACTACTGAAAGTGGTACAACACGCCGATGTACGAAGACATTATTTGTTAAGAAACATAGCCTGACGAATGAGAGGATTGAGGTGTCATGGCTATGCTATTCTGAGTCCACAGGCTGTTTTTACTGTTTTGTCTGTAAATTAATGTCGAGGGCGGAGAGCAAGTTCACAATCGGGTTCAACGACTGGAAGCATGGTAGACAATCGGTCGAAGCACACGGAAAATGTGAGCAACATATGGAGTCGATGAGATATTTGTTGGTTAGAAAGTCTGTCTCCGGCCGTGTTGATTCGAAACTGGTGAACCAGTTTGAAAAGGAGTGCAACTACTGGCAGGAAGTTTTGCGGCGCTGTGTCGACGTTATCAAGTATATCACGTCACGAGGACTAGCAATTCTTGGACACGACTCCCGTTTCGGTTCACCAAACAACGGCAACTATTACGGAATTTTGGAACTTTTAAGTAAGTATGACAGTTTTCTAGCTGTGCATATAAGCGAGCATGCCAACAAAGGTAGCGGACACACCTCGTATCTCTCTCATTTCATTTGCGAGGAACTCATACTGTTGATGGCCGATAAAGTACTTCAGACGATTATCCGAGAAATCCAGCAGTCAAAATACTACTCTCTATCCATCGACTCTACGCCTGATGTTTCCCACACCAAACAACTGTGCTTCACCGTCCGATATGTAGTTGAGTCTGGGTTCGTCGAGCGATTTCTACAGTTCATACCTATGAATACACATACAGGGAAAGGAATCGCCGACGTGGTCCTCAACTTTATGGAGACACATGGCATTCGAATTGGAGACTGCAGAGGACAGTCTTATGATAACGCAAGCAATATGGCAGGGAAATACAACGGCGTAAAGAGCCACATCAAGTCAAAATCTCCGTATGCTGAGTTTGTGCCATGCATGTGCCACTCACTAAATCTTGTGGGTAAATCAGCAGTGGACAGTTGCACAGCAGCCGTTGAATTGTTATGCTCATTTAGAATGTCTACACGTTTCTCGTCTCCTCGACATACCGATGGCGTTGATATGTAGAAGTTCTCGATAGTAGTTCCCGCAGTGAGAAACTAAAGGTCGACAAAGGTCTCTCCGATACCCGCTGGTCAGCCAGATCAGATGCCGTCCAATCTTTAACCGAAGGCTACGCCGAGAATATCGTGGTACTGGATGAGCTAGCAGCAGATACCAGCCAAACTGCGGAAGCCAGGATCGAAGCCAGGGGATTGTCTAAACAGCTTCAACAACTCGAAACAGCCATTTTATTGGTTTTATGGAACACTTTTCTCGAACGATTTCAAAAAAACGAATGCATCTCTGTAAAAACAAGGAATGTCGTTAGACTCAGCCACCCTCTTGCTGAAATCACTACTGCAATTTGTTGAAGATCTCAGATCAAGATTTGACGAATTCGAGGACCAGGGTATCGGAAAGTGTGGTCATCGAGTATACAAGGAATCGACTCAACACGCACAAAGAAGAGAAAACGCCATCATGACGAAATCGGAACTGCCGAAGATATGAACCTGACACCAAGAGATTCATTTCGGACCACTGCATTTCTACCGATAATTGATAAACTGTGTACCACTCTGAACACTCGTCTAGAAGCGTACGCTGTCCTGCAGAAAAGATTTGGATTTTTGTATTTCCTTCTAGTCCTGGACATCGACAGTCTTCGACGGTCAGCTGAACATCTAGTAGAATGCTATCCGGCTGATCTGGAGAAAGAGCTGGTAACAGAAGTTGTGCAGTTCGCTGCCCTAATGAAACTCACCGAAAGTGAAACAGAATCCCAGACGGAACGTGAAGACATGTGCAACAGATTTTATCGGCATATGAACACAAACGAACTGAAAGGAACATTCCCAAACATGGAAATAGCAATGAGAATATACCTGTGTATGTTTGTCACGAACTGTTCTGGTGAACGTTCATTCTCGAAACTCAAACTGATCAAAAATTACCTTCGCTCCACAATGGGCCAGGAGCGCCTTTCGTCCCTGGCACTGTTGAGTATACAGCATGAGGTGTTGCAGTCGGTGAGTTTCGAGGACACAATCACGCAGTTTTCCAAACAAAAAGCCAGGAAGCGACCTATGTAATATTCACTACAAATCTACACTCTATCTAGAGTACAGTAAGCTGTACAGTTTAGCTGTTTATTAAGTGCATTACAACTGTGTAGCTGTTTATTAAGTGCTTTACAATAACTGTGTAGATGTTTATTAAGTGCATTGCAACTGTGTAGCTGTATAGACTGTATTTGTATATAGTTAAGTTATAGTCTTTAATATCACATTAATAAGCCGAATGGCTTCCGCATGTGTGTTTTGTGTGTGTTAAAAAAATATATCTGTTATGTACATTACAAACTATTGTCATTCATTAACACACTAAAATAATACATCCCGAGAAATAGTTTGCCCAAGGCCCCGCACACTGTAAATGCGCCCCTGATTGGAGGTGTGACATCTCCACATTTGTAATTAAATATATCAGGAGAGGATGGTGTGTGAAAGTAGGTTACTCTTGGGACTTCAGAGTTGTATGAGAGATAGGTTCGGTTCGGTTAGGTTAGGTTACTATACTCTATATTCAAGGATAGTTTGTAGGTTAGGCTTGAGGTTGGGGGTCGACGCCCGATGGTGTGTATCACTGTTATGGAGAAAAGGTAAATAAAAAATAAGAATATTTATCTATATTAATGATTAAAACATTTTAACTGCCACACTGATGTAAAAATTGAGGTTGGAAGTTCGACTCCCCATTGTGTAATATCATTGTTATGCCTAACCTAAGACAGAGCTGAATGGTGGTCGTTAAAGTTCAGAATATGACGTCAAACGTACATACACGCATATATATATACAGGGTGGGCGGAAAGTAGCTCCCTATTTTGGATTGGTAAAAAAATACGTATATTATCCATTTATTTCAGAAGAAATAATATGAAAAGGTAGGCATACATGGTAGGTTTTCTCTAAAATTCAATGTGGGCTCCAACTCTTTCCACCAGCTTCTGGAGCCGCCCAGGAATGGCGTCCACTGACTTTAGCAGGAACTCCGGCGGGATGGAGGACATGACTTCCCGAATTCGGTCCTCCAGTTCTTCCAATGTCCTCGGTTTGGTGCGGTAGACTTTTTCCTTTACCCACCCCCAAAGAAAGAAGTCGCACGGTGTCAAGTCGGGGCTCCTGGCTGGCCATTGATGTGGACCACGACGACCCATCCAACGCCCAGGGAAGTGGGCATCCAGCCACTCACGGACAACAAGAGCGAAGTGCGGAGGGGCGCCATCTTGCATAAATATCAGATCGTCGATGTTCTCCCATGTGCTGACAACTGGCCAGACCTCTTTTCGCAACATAGCAAGGTACCGCTCAGCATTCATGGTGTTGCGCAGAAGGAACGGGCCCACAACCTGATCTGAGGTCATACCACACCACACCGTTACACTGAACCGATTCTGCCGTTTTTCAGCGGTAACCATGGGATCCTCTCCTGCCCAGTAGTGGCAATTGTGGCGGTTGACAAAGCCTCCGACGTGGAACAAATCCTCGTCGCTCCAGAGGATGTTGCGGAAGAGATGGGGCCAGTCTTCATGCCAAGCCAGCATGATTTCCCCGAACTCCATGCGAATGTCGCAGTCCTCGTCCGAGAGAGATTGGCAGTAATGCGGCTTCCACGCACGCCAGTTCAGCTCCTTCTTCAGCACAGTTCGCACTGAGTAGCGGGAGAGTCCACTTTCCCGAGCTGCCTGGCGAGTTGACTTTCGTGGACTCCGTGCGAACATTTCCTGAACTGCCTGCACCGTCTCCTGGGCCCTGGATGTCGAAGGGCGACCACATCTTCGAACATCTGCCACAGACCCCGTGGTCATGAGCTTCGAGTGGCAGTTCTTGATTGTTTTCGGGTCCACTTGGGCACGTGGTCCGTGAATGGCCCGCCACCATCTTTGAACTCGAACGACAGATTGCCAAACTTCGTACCGTGCCGCCAACTGGGCACGCTCCTGCAGTGTTAAACGCTCAGCCATGTTACCCTTCAATCTGAAATGAAAAAAAAAATGAACGTTACAATTGTACCACTTTAGAGAACACAAAGAGAACACTTTAGAGAAAAAAAGATTACCGTTACAATTATACCACTTTAGAGAACACACCATAACAATATAACAATACAATCACAATTTATACATAATTTATATGTAATTTAAATTAGGGAGCTACTTTCCGCCCACCCTGTACTATACATATACACAAAAAATTATTTTCAAGTTTAGGCTGGGTTAGGTTAGGTTACTCTATATACAGAGCAACATTGGGGTTGGGGCCGGCATCCCTCTCCCCTTTATGAAACTTATGTTATCACGCTTATTTTATCAAGCCCCCATCCCCCTTTGAGATATTTCCCCTCTTTTTCAGTCCCTCTCTTTCCTCTTCTATCCCTTCCCTGGCACTGGCATCCCCACCCTTCTACAGTTTTATGCCCATACTACTAAACCGTCTCTCTCCCTCATCAAAAAATGTTTTCATACAAAATGGAGAATTAAGACGGCTGGGATGGCCTGCAAATATTAGAATAGATCAAGGTAAAAAGTAAGGTTCAAGTTATTTCAAATTTATTCCTTGCTCCCCATTCATGAAATCCCTTTTGGAAATAATAAACTGAGAAACAGAGTGCCACATTGCCTCCACATTGTCAGTGGGAGTTCAATCGACATCGCGCAGGAATCAGAAGCACCGTTTCCATTCACTGAGTCATTCCAGACTTTCCCAAGAATCTGTTTAAAATGTGAATAGTTTTCTACCATGTTTAAATGAAGGAGTTCCTATCATCCCCGAGTTTGTTTTTACAACCAGTAAAATGTCACAACTGGCTCGAAGGGTTGCAAATTGGACCTGGACTCTGAAGTGCCCAGGTTCGAGTTAGGTTTGGGTGACTCTTGGAAAAGGGGAAAAAGGTAGCGGAAGGTACCTGTTACCCTATCTCTTAGGTTAGTAAAATCCATTGACTTTCTTGGGTCACGCACTCACCTCGGTTTCATGTAATCGCGTACAATACCATTCCACTGTTTGACAGCGTAATCTAAGATTTCTCCTTTGGGTCCCCATAAAGTTATTTGGTACCGGGCGTTCCAAAGGTATTGCTCTTTCTCCTGAAAAAGGAGAAAAGGAGTTTTATTGTACTTTATTTATTTATTTCTTATTGCGATTATTGCATTTAGTATTTCATGGTCTTATATATATATATATATATATATATATATTATATATATAGAGAGAGAGAGAGAGAGAGAGAGAGAGAGAGAGAGAGAGAGAGACAGAGAGAGAGAAAGAAACCGAATTTATTCTGGGAACCTGCTCATTTGAAGCCCAACTAGAAGCGTCGTGAAGCCAACAGCCGAAAAGAAAATCTTTTGAAGTTCCGAGGAGGAGATCTAAGTCTTCGAAGAGATCAGAGATTAGAGTTCCCGTTAAGCTGGAAGAGGTCAAAGATAAAGGTCATCGGTTTTCACATTGGGGATAGGCAAACTCCTTGTAATTACCGCCCAATCAGTTTAACGTCAGTTATCGTAAACAACCTTTTTTTCCCCATTGAAGTGAAGCTGCCACACAGGTCAAGGAATTGGCTTCCTTTGTTCTTACATAACGTTTAAGCCTGCCGATTATCGCAATGGTTTTACTTAATGCCACATTGTTTATTTTCAAGTGAGGCAGGATTCCAATAAAAATACCTAGGTCGTCTTTTCGTCTTATTGTGCGAGTTAATTCGTTAAGTTCAGACATAATTTTTTTCGGATGTTCAGGGTGTCCCTTCTGAAATACGATGTTCGAACCTGCTTCCATTATTATTATACTACTTTTTAACCTTTGTCCTAGTTACCTCTAACTCCCCTCTTAATTTATCGATCTTTTCTATCGGAAAGTAGTTGACCCTCAATATTTTTCTTTGCAAAGTAGTGCCCCTGTTCACAGACCGGGGACTCCCGTAAGAGGAGAGACTCTCCTTCATGATCTGAGAGCAGCTCGTGCTTATTTTCTAGCCTAAAGCTGGAGAATTCTGCACCGCCCGTTTTAGCCTTACTGAGCGTCTTTGACGCACAGGATGAAAAACCCCTGTATACGCTCTGTATCATTGACGTCTCTGTTACTGACAAGGGAATTCTGTGCAGCCTTTTCGAGCCTAGTTGACTGCTCAATATGCACAGTCCGGAAATACCCCTCTATTTGCTTTATAACAAGAGCGTCTTCATTAATCCTTTCAACGGTCTAAACTGCTATAACTACCGGCCACCTGGGTTCCAGTTTCAGGGGCCATGGTGGCCGCCATCTGCCTAAATTTTAATGTATGACAATCAGTTATATTTTCCAGGCTATTACGTCCCTAAGAACACTTATTTCACACTACACGAGTGGCAAGTGTGCTATATCTACTAATACCAGCCGTACTGAATACCCAATTTTAAATTTAACTTTAATATGTATAGAAATTAATATTTCTAGTACAGTACTAATATGGTCTAACAAACAAAGCACACCAACCAGGTACCGGCACAAGAGCACACGGCAGATTCAGTATTAATGTGGGTAAAAAAGTGAGTGAGTAATACCTATAATGGATTTTGAAACACTTTCAAAACACTTTCTCAGAATAACTCTATTTCATCGACCGTCTATAAATAGGTCCTTTCACACAAGCAGAAATTACTTAAATTAATTTCGCAAAAGTAATTAAATAAAAATAACGGAAAACTAAAATAAAAATACTAAAGCACTAAAGTAGATTATAAGGTTAATATTTACTAAATGCCATGAGCTGAACCTGTGATTGAAAATAACTTTTTATGAGGTAGTTTTAGTCGCTTTATTCAAATTTGCTACTCTTTTCTGGGGCAAATGCTTATTTATGGTAAAAATTATTATGATATGATAATATATATAAATACATGCATTATTGCGCAAAGAATCATAATTTTGGGATTTTTGTAGAGGGAAATAGTGATGACGTCATATGACGTCATGTTACTCTGCGACTTAATTTGTTTGTTGGTTTCTGTTCTGGCTATTTTTTTTCTAATTGGATTCAGTTTAGTGGTGTTTGTGATAGAATTATGACGTGCCGTTCGTGTGGTTTCGACTTTGAGAACTTGATTCGTCATGTGCCTTAGATCAGTGCTTCTCAACCTGTGTGATGGTACGCACAAGTGCGGACGAGAAAAGATTTGGTGCGTACGGGAAACAGTGCGAACAGAGTGCGAACAAGATGGCTAGCTGCAAACGACACCATCATCTGGCGTCGTTTGCAGCACCATCTGCAGTCTGCAGATGTGCATATTTTTTTTGGTTGTACTATGGGTTGCTTCCAGTGTGGTTTGTTTCAGTTTCAGTGTGAACGGAGTTTTGAAATTAGGAGATATCTGTGATGTATTATATATTACGCATCGAACCTAGTTTGCAAGCATTTTTTATCTTGTAATTCTTTTTACTTTCAGGTATCTATCGATCTATAATAGTTATATGATAGAATCATAGATCCTTATATCTATATATTAATTACTCGTGCAAGAGCTGTTTTCTCTTAAAAAATGAGCAACATTTCAACGCTGTTTAGGTTCGGGTTCAAACGGACTACCGAAGCTGCCGAAAATGAGAAACCTGAGAAGACGGAGGAAACAGCTTCACCAGATACAGCGCACCTGATCCAAAAAAAAACTCAAAAGGGTGGCAAGAAGACCGTGGGAAAACTGCCGGTGGCGGGGAAAAAAACCGACGCTGGAAAGACGAATGGGTGCAGCTAGGATTTTCCCGCGATGATGATGATTCTGAATATCCATCGGCAAAATGCTTTTTCTGTCATGTTGTCAATTCAAATACATCTTTGGATGGGACGAAGTTGAAGAGACATCACGAACAGCAGCACACAGAACACCAAAATAAGTCACGGGAATTTTACGAGCAGCAGCTGCAGTTGTACCGGAAAACCCGAAACCAGTTTGAGAGGAACGAACGTGATGCCGCCTACTGCTAATCATCTTGTGCTGACGTCCGCCATGGTCGCGGGAATTTTAATGAAAGAAAAAAAGCCATTCACGCTTGCGGAGAGAGTCATCAAGCCCTGCCTTGAAATCGCTGCCCAGAACATCTACGGGGGAGCGGCAGCTGTTGGAGAAATAAAGAAGCTCGCGTTGTCTGACGATACCATGCGAAGACGAAGTTTGATGTCGCTCTATCGTTGAAAGAGCAACTCATTGATAAACTTAGAGCGGCAGAATGCTTTGGGATTCCGTTTGACGAAACAACCGACATCCGCGATACTGCCCAACTCATTTCCTATGTATGATTCCAGGACATCGACATCGGCACAATCAGCGATCACTTTTTCTTCTGTCTCCCCGTTGGCGTGGAAACAACGGGTGATGCTATCTTTAAAACAAACTCAACCAGTACATGCAGGAACATCAGGCGGATTGGCAAAAGTGCACAGCTGTCACCACTGACGGGGCCGCTTCAATGACAGGGATTCACCAAGGAGTCGTGGCCCGGATCAAGCAAGTAGCTCCAAACTGCATTGCCACACATTGTGTCATCCACCGAGAAGCATTGGTGGCGAAAAAAATGGAACGGGCGAAGAAGAACGTGAGTTGTTGAATGTGTTGAAAGACGTCGTTAAAATCGTAAATTCGATTCGTTCCAATGCGAAAAAAATCGCGTGCCTTCGAAGAGCTGTGCGACGAACTCGGGGGTGAAGAGCGAATGCTCATTTATCATTCCGATGTGCGCTGGCTCTCCAGAGGCCGTGTTACGAGAAGAGTTTGGGAACTGAAGGTGGAGCTTTTGACATGGTTCACGCAACAGCAGGACGAGAAGGGGGTCAAGCTTAACAATATCTATTGACTGGCCTGTCTTTCATATCTCGTCGACGTGTTCACGCATTTGGACACGTTGAATTTGAAGATGCAAGTGCAAGGCCATGGAGGGTGCGTCTTTCGCGCGATGAGCAAAATCGCAGACTTCAAGGATTCACTAAATAAGTGGAAGTCGCAAGTTAGTCACCGAGACTTTTCGGACTTTGTTGAGTTCGCTGGGCACATGAAGACGTGCCTGTGGGAAGAGATTCAACCACATCTGGAAGACAAGATGGCGCAGCTCATCACGAAACACTTGTCAACGCTGCAAGACAACATGGAGTTGTATTTTCCCGATGAGGAACTGAAGTCACTGGGGGACTCTTGGCTGTGGGTTCTCAACCCTTTTAGACCAGTGCCTTTGCCCAACGGCGAAGATGAGTCCTTACAAATGCTCAAAAATGACTATCTCCAGAAGGCCCAATTTGAAGCGGGAAAACACGAGAAATTCTGGGTCGGACTTCTTAGCAGTTCAGATTATGGAAATTTGGCTAAGAAAGCCGTCGGAATGCTGGTGAGGATGCCGACGACATACCTTTCAGAGCAAGGGTTTTCCGCATTGGTTGATATCAAAACTAAGAAGAGAAATTGCTTGATAAACATTGATGTCCTCATGCGAGGAGCGCTGGAGACCCGAATCGAGCCGAACTACTCGGCAATAGCAACAAAAATTCAACAGCAACATAGTCATTAATTTTATGTAGTAATTATTTATCCCGAAATTATGTAATACATTTGTTAAATGAAACACATTGAATAAAACTTATTTGTATTAAATAAAAATGCCATGTTGAAGTTTCTCAGAATTTACATATATATACCCACCACACTCATTACTATGTTATGTAATTATAATATATTATGTCGTGCGCCCCGTGAACCCCCCCGGCAGCCGTGGGTGGTGCGAACCAGATTCCGGGGTCTCGATCTTTGTGCGAACAAGCATCAAAAAGGTTGAGAAGCACTGCCCTAGATGATTAATTAAATGATTAATTGAATACCCGGTTAGGTTAATTGATTGAATGCCAGGTTAGGTCAATTGAATGCCAGGTTAGGTCAACTGACTGCTTGGCTAGGTTAATTGAATGCCCGGTTAGGTCAACTGTACGCCCTTGATGATTGGTTAGGTTAATTCGTGATATTTTCGTTAGTTTAAACGAAAATGACGGGAGCAAACTTTTCTGGTTAATTTTGAGGTGTTTTGAATGTTTCCTGTGGTAGTGAGTCGTTTATGAGATCTCGTAACATGAACATGTTAGGATATGCTTTATTGTGCGAGTATAAAATGTAATCAAAAATAAATTTTTCAAGTGTATTTTGGTGTACTTTGTTCGAATATGACCTTCATTTCTTGTGCAAATGAACAGAAATACAGTTGTCATTGCATGGCCCAAACACATATTTCTGTTCATTTGCACAAGAAATGAAGGTTATATTTGAACAGAGCACACCAAAATACACTAGAAAAATGTATTTTTGACTTCAACTTCAGGTCATGGCATTTTGTAAATAATTACCGATTATAAAAGAATATTGATGAATGAACACCAATAATTGTAAAGAAACTGGGAGAATAATTTCGGATAAGAGGAGAGTCACGTGGTGAGACGAACTGCAGTAGGCCTGTATTTAGCCTACAAGTACTATTAAAAATAATTAGATAAAAAATACACTAAAGAAGATTAAAAGAAAAGATGAATCAACACTAATAATTGTAAACTAGAAGGATGGCCTCAGTTAAGGAACACGTGGTGAAACTGGGAGTGCGAAAGGCCTACGCAGTCGATTAATTTAGACTAGAACTACAGGGTGTCCATAAATGTTTACCCTGAAAACAGTATGCTCTCATGTTTTAATGACGAATCTTACATCCGTTTCCTTTTTACAAGTGATCTCCTACACGCATAGAGTTTCTGTGCTGGTGTGTTTCGTCTACCGCATTCGCCGCTAGGAGTGCTGTAGTAGCTGTTCAGTTAAGATGGCGTCTGTGACAGAGAAAGCACAATGTGTTGTGTGGCTTGCAGAAACAAAATCTCCTGTCAGTGTTAAGCGAAGGTTCAGAACAAAGTATGGAAAGAATCCACCTGATGTGAAGTTAATTAAGTCGTGGATGAAAAAATTCTTGGAAACTGGAAACGTGGAAAAGGGAAAGAGCAGTGGTAGACCATCAGTTTCCGATGGGACGGTGGAAAACATTCAAACTGCTTTCACACGGTCACCAAGGAAATCGGTGAGACAAGCTTCATGCCAACTAAATATACCGAAGTCTACTGTGCACAAGGTGTTACACAAACGTTTGAAGTTACACGCCTACAAGGTACAAATTGTTGAAGAACTGAAGCCTGATGACCGTTCAAAACGTGAACAATTCCCTATTGATTTTGAACAGCATTGACGAGGATAATGACTTGTTACGTGTCTGCTTTTCAGACGAGGCTACGTTTCATCTTAGTGGTAGAGTCAACAGACACAATGTGCGTATTTGGGGATCGGAAAATCCACGTGCCGTAAGGGAGCATATTCGGGCAGTCCGAAGATCAATGTCTGGTGTGGACTAATGCATGACCAGATAATTGGTCCTTTCTTCTTCGCTGAGAACACTGTTTCCGCAACTGTGTACCTGGATATGCTCACCAATTATGCCATCCCCCAGCTGCAGGACAGGCAGCCAACTGTCATCTTCCAACAAGATGGGGCACCCCCTCATTGGGCGCATGTTGTTCGTGAAACTCTCGACGCAACATTTTCAAATCGATGGATTGGCAGGGACGGGCCAATCCCATGGCCCCCAAGATCACCAGACATTACCCCGCTGGATTTATTTCTCTGTGGTCATGTTAAAGATTTGGTTTATGCAACAGTTGTTCCAGATATCAGGACATTGCGAGAACGCATTATGGATGCAATTGCAACAGTTAACCCACAAATGTTGGAAAATGTGTGGCGTGAGTGTGAATACCGTTTAGACATTTTATGTGCCACTAGGGGTGCACATGTGGAAATTTATTAAGTTCATTAACTATGTATCAAAACTTTGTATGTTTATCTACTTATGATTGAAACTGTTTGAATACGAGTGTTTATTTAAAATTTATAGCATGCTTTAATCAGGGTAATCATTTATAGACACCCTGTACTATTAAAACCAATTAAATTAAAATAACACTAAGGTAGATAAAAAAAATGATAATTCAATGATAATAATTTTAACCACACTGGAATTGTAAACAGGAGGAAAGGCCTCAGATAAGAAGCACTTGGTGAGACTGGAAATCAAGTAGGCCTATCCAGTCTTAATATAATATCAACACGGAAATTATTATTGAAAGTAGCTTAGCTCAGTAGAAGAATTAAAACTAATGTTGGTTCTTAAGTTAATGATAATTAATCAATTAATATCTGTAAACGCACTGAAGAATAAACACAAGTGAAAATGTATGGAACAATCGAAAACATGTCTGATCGCTATGGAAGAGAGTTGCAGCGTTACAGGGTTTATGAAAAAAACTATATAGGGCTATGGCTGATTGCCTGTTGCCCTCATCCGTTGGAAATTTCCAGCAGATTTCGGTGGAGAGTTAACGACAAAAGCCCTACGTTATTCGTTAAAGAGTTATGTTTATGGAGGTCTTCAAAGGACCTCGTTAAGTACTGTTTTCTTTGGTTAATGTTAAATTTATTTGCCTTCGGTATTTTAGCGCTGCCTAATGGTAAAGAAGGAAATTACCATACCTTATTATTTCGTTGGGCTTCACTTCTGGTTGTAGGGCGCGACGATCTCTTTCGATGTAGGGCCGTAGCCGTTGAACAACGAGTTTATTTGGTTTAATTAATATAGGCAATCACTACTGAAATACCTGAAGGAATAGGCCTTCCTTTTGAATTATTAGGTTTACATTATTAGGTATTCATTCAGAACTTATAGGAAGATTAATTACGTCCCCCTTGCCTAAAGCTTCGTTTGGAATTCCGCAGGCTTGAGTGCCGCTAATATAAACCTTTTGTGTTCAATTTCACGGAGCACCGACAATTCAGCGCAGGACAATTCAGCGCCGACAATTCAGCGCCGACAATTCAGCGCAAAGACAATTCAGCGCAAGACAATTCAGCGCCGACAATTCAGCGCAAGTCAGTACAGTTAAAAGTTTAGTTAAAAATAATAAAAATAAATCGCAATAAATGAAAAAGAGAAAAATTTGTATATTCATATATATGCTAAATTGGGTCTGTATCGAAGGAGTGACATTTCAAAGGAGTGACATAACAAAGGAGTGACATAAATACCGTAACGAAGGAGTGACATAACGAAGGAGTGACAAATCGGAGATAAAATTCAAAGGAGTATAATTATTAAAATTTTATTTGAAAAAACAAAATTTGTTAGAATTGTTAAAATTAAGATTTTATTTCAAAAACTAGAAACCTAACCTAACCTAACCTAACCTAACCTAACAGTTGCAAGCCTCTCTTCCCTCTGGATTTGTTCTTTCTTCTTCTTTGTTGGTATTTTCGCGCTGAATTGTCTTTGCGCTGAATTGTCGGCGCTGAATTGTCGGCGCTGAATTGTCCTGCGCTGAATTGTCGGGTCACGCAATTTCGCTGACTTTGCAAAGTTCGTTGACTCTTCTCTCGAAGTAATTTTCATGAGTCAACAGTCGAAAATTTTATACGAAATAATTCGTTTTTCTTGTCGTTATGTGGAACCAATGCCTCCATATTGGGTTCTATGTATGACAATTATTTTCATTCCTAATAAGCTATGTCGCCAATTCCGAGGCAATTTTGTAGATATTTAATTGAATGAATTAATAATTTGTATTTAATTAAGAAATAAAGGTACCACATAAGATACCATATTGTAAGCATATATAGTTGCCGAGTTGCACTTGAAAATAAACAATGTAGCATTAAGTAAAACCATTGCGATAAACGGCAGGCTTAAAACGTTATGTAAGAGCAAAGGAAGTCAATTCCTTAACCTGTGTGGCAGCTTCACTTCAATGTGGAAATAAAAAGGTTGTTACGGAGGACGGGATAAACTTAAATGCGCAAAGCTAATAAAAACTAGGGGATTTAATTCATCTCAACGTATACAGCCTTCTAGATAGATGTCGCTTTGGCCAGATTGTTGAGATTAATAGTGTAGTAGTATGCCTCTATTGAAGGGGTAAGGGGAAGAAAAGGAGAGCCAGTGCTAATGCCAAGATGGTAAAAGAGGCGAAACTGCTGAAAATGAGAAATGGAGATAAGGGAAAAGAGAGTGAAAAAGTAAAAGATGGGAAAAGGAGAAAAGACCAAAATTTTAATTACATCTGTGTAAACCAGTGGTTCTCAACCTCGGATCCCAACCTAAATCAGGGTCGCGGGGTTCCTCAAGTAGGGTCGCGGAGGGTCACTATATTCACTATTTCTTAATTCAATTAATATTTATATAGAGGAAGGTGGGGCAACTCTGGGCCTGTAAGGAAATCACAATTTTGTAGGCATATAGGACGAGTATTTGGACTCATTAAATACAAAAACATTTATCTTCACCTTCTGTCTTTCATTCTGTATCACTTTTTATAGCGTTCTAGCTTTGCATTAGGTGTAACTGGGATTTTAGAAAGCCGTTGCAATTTTTTGCTTAAAAACATCGTGGGGCAACTCGGAACCCGGGGTTCCTTTTTACCCCTTTTCTCAAATTTCAGTACCACGCGGTCACTGATGAAAATCAAACGTGAAAATCAAACACTGATCCATAAGTAGCCTACACACAAAACGCAACAAAATAAGTTCTTGCAGCTTTGGAATTATGAATCAAAGAAAAATTCGCTGATGAGAGATCAAATGAAGAAAAAAATTAGACTTTCTAATTTTTGCGGAGTTGCATGGCGCAACCCGAGCCGTATCACTGTCTCAAGGCCACTGATCAGTGTCGGCACCGAAGGAGATAGATTAGAGCTAGATGGCAGCACTAGTTTGCGCTGTAGAGAGGACGGTGATTCCGAGTTGCCCAGGTTCCCGAGTTGCCCCACCTTTCCCTACATATTTAAATTTTATCATAAGCCTAAGGATCGGGAGGTCGTGTTGGTGGCCAATTTAGGGTCGCAGCAAGAAAAGGTTGGGAATCACTGGTGTAAACAATGGTTGATAAAAGTAAACAAGGGGTTTGATAAAAATAACTAAAAAATTATATATATATACATATATATATATATATATATTAGGGTAGTCCAAAAAAATGAAAATGAAAAATATATTTCTCATGACATTCGCCCATATTTCACAAATACTATTAATGTTGGAAATAACAAAAAATGGATCGAATCGTGCATATTTAGAGGTGGTGCAACTCTAAGCCTTTGTATCATTATACAGTTTGGGGTGGCAAAATTTTCAAACTTGTGCCACCCTTAAGTATTAATGGATTTACCTTATGATCCGGTCAGAGACCTTTTATAATATAAGGAATTAGAAAATGCAACAGGAGCTCTTATTTGTGCAATTTAATGTTTTACCATATATTACACAGACTGCGCATGGAACAAGGAGCTCTTCTGGGAAAATTAAATCATGACCTGGCTATGAACCGTTGCTCACGTTGGGCTTCCATAACGAAAAAGAAAAACTTTAGTATTTGTCATTTACCATTATTTATTCAGACTATAGTGGATTTAATTTTCCCAGAAGAGTTCCTTGTTCCATGCATGGTCTGTGTGTAACATTATATAATGTATTAGGGATGTACCGAATACTAAAATTCCCCGATTACCGAATATTTGGTGCAAAACTATTCGGCACCGAATTCCGAATATTAGTTTTATTTGAGTTATTAGGTATCACTATAAAAAACTGAAGCCTTTATCAGTTTGACAGCACATAGAATTAATAGTAAGTGTGAGCAAAAGCAGCATGTTTATCCACCAAAAATTTGCCAGATTCCCATACTCATGAAAAATTTGCAACTGCATTGACTTCTATATTGCAAGTATGGTCAATAAAGAGCGATCGTGTGCATACAGTTGTGCACGATAATGGCTGTAATATTATTGAAGCTGTTAGCGTTCTCAAAATTACTCCTGTTGCTTGTGCGAATCATAGTTTAGCACTTTCAGTTGATGAAGCCCTTCTTAGCCAGAAATCTGTTTAGACATATGTGCAATTGCGCGTCCAATCTGTTGCATTTTAGTTATTCATCTCCAGCCTTTGACAGACTTAAGGAATTCCAGAAGTAACATAATTTACCCGAAAACAAACTTATAACAGACGTTATCACCCAATTGAACTCTACATTCTAAGGGGTTCCAAAAAACCTTAGCCCCCCCCCCCATTTGTAGCTTACATGTTTACTTATATCGAAATAGTTTTTAGTGATTATAAAAATATATAAAATTCTTTATTTATTGCAGGTATTAAAATTACTCTAGCTGATAAAGTGATAATATAATGGTTTCTCAATTAATTGGTGATTCGGAGAGGCAACGTGTGATAGATCGCATACGAGCAATAACATTTCGGGAAGCTCGTGATGCTGGAGCCACCTTTATAACACGTTCATGGGTTGCCAAAAAGTTGCGAAGAAGTGAGGACTTCGTCAAAAGAAATTGGAATAAAACTTTGGATGAATGTGAAATGGATACAACCAAATCTGGGCGCCCAAATTTGCCACTCTCTCAGGAAACAAAGGACATCATTGAAAGCGGTACGCGTAAGCGGAAAAACAGCTGTGTTAAACTTTCTAGAGAGATCGAAGTGTTGAGAGGAAAGATCGTTAGTGGTGAGATCATTCGACTGTACCGTCATAGGCAAGGTTTAAAGCCTTGGCATGAACTTCCAAAGCCAAGAAAAACTCAACTTAACATCGATGACAGAATGTGGTTTGCCCATTATCTTGAAGATTGGGATGTGGATGATTTCATGCATTTAGCTGTCTCCGATGAATTTTTTGTTTACGTAACACGTCGGCCTAACTACCAAAATTATCGAGTGTGGGCCACAACACCAGATGCAATCGATGATAATGAACATTATCGCGAATTATTAAAAAGTCCAGACTGTGTTGGTGTGTTTGTTTTGTTCACTGCAAAGAAGCTCATATGGGTGCTAAAACCAAATGGTCAGAGTTGGAATGGACAGTATTTTCGTGATATTATTCTATCCCAGCATGTCATTCCTTTTCTAAGAAACCCAAACAATGTTATGGATGTCGATCAGGTCACACTTCTGCACGATAAGGCCCCCTGCTTTAAGACATTAGCCACTCAACAGTTGTTGCGGAACCATGAGATCGATTTCTTTGGAAATGAAGAATGGCCAGGAAATTCTCCTGACCTGAACGTCTGTGAACACATTGGATCAGTTATAAAGGACAAGGTTGAATGTCTCTTGTTTCAAGAACCTGCAGCAAATCGATTTTCGAAGGATACAATGACGCAACACATTGAAACTGTTTTAGCAAATTTGCGTAACGATCAAGATCTATTCACGTCACTTTTGGCAAGCTACCCAAAGCGAATTCAGGCTGTCTTGGAAGCCAATGGCGGGAACACCAAGTTTTAATTGTTTCTCATTAAATGCAGGATTAAATTCTCTTTTGTAAGGTATGTTTAGTTTTACTGTACCTCTAATGGTTTAGGCCATGGGCGGGGGGGCCTAAGGTTTATTGGAACCCCGTATATGCTACAACGACGGAAAACTGCGGTTGTTGCAAACGCTCGGACTATGACATACTGTAGCAACCTTCAATAATCATCAGTGGACTCTAATTCACTGTGGTTTAAAGCTTCTTGAAAAATTAACGAATGACTTTTCCCCTGATTCTTCTTGTTTTCACATTGTGTCTCCCGATGTAACAGGTCTCGTGGTATTTTTGCCTAGCATAACTGATGATGCAGGTGTTCATACTATGAAAAACAATATAATAGAAAATTTACAGAATCGTTTCAGGCAGTGGAAGGCAGACATTACTCGCATGATTTCTCACATTTTAGATTCTCGTTTCAAATTTGCTTGCATAACAGTGCCTGAGTTTGTAGAAAATGAGATAGTCATTATGTCTGCATCACCTAACGCTAGTTCTGCACGTAATATAACCTATGGCGATGAAGCAACTGATTTTGTTTCATGATAAGATCAAGAACCTTTGAAAAAGAAGCCGAAGGTTAATTTATAGTTATTTCGATGAGGTTATGCCTCCACCTATCAAAAATTGTCAGAAAAGTTATCAAAAAGAATTTTATTTATATATATATATATATATATATTTATATATATATATATATATATATATATATATATATATATATATATATATATATATATATATATATATATATATATGTGTGTGTGTGTGTGTATATATATATATACACGAGGGTAATTCAATAAGTATCTGCACTTTATATTTTCACAATTTTATTTTTACATATGATAGATTATAAACACATCACTTCTCAACATTGTCTCCCTATTTCTCAATACACTTAGTCCAGAATGCTTTTGGCTGTGTGCGTAGCCAGTCATGCACCGCCTCCTTCAGGTCATCATCGCCTTGGAATCGCTGACCTCTCAAAGCGTCTTTTAGTGGTCCAAACAGGTAAAAATCCGAGGGTGTCAGGTCTGGACTGTAGGCTGGATGGTCGAGAACTTCAAATTTAAGTTCTTGAAGGCATTTTCTAGTCTGTGCAGGGGTATGAGGGCGCGCATTGTCGTGTAACAGAATAACACCTTCTGACAATCTCCCTCTCCGTTTTGTGCGAATGCTTGCTTTAACTCAATCCGAAGCATGTCAGAATACGATGCACTTGTTACTGTAGTTCCACGCTCTAGATAATGTTCAAGGATAGGGCCTCGTGTATCCCAAAACAGTGTCAGCATAACTTTACCTGCTGACGGCTGCGCTTTGAACTTCCTTGCAACGGGAGATGTTGGATGCTTCCATTGCATGCTCTGTCGTTTGCTTTCTGGTTCATAATGATGGATCGAGGTTTCATCTCCAGTGATAATGCGCTCCAAAAAGTTTTCACCTTCATTATGATACCGCGCCAAAAGACGAGAGCAGACGTTCATACGATTACGCTTGTGCTCTTCTGTCAACTGTTTTGGCACCCATCTTGCACAACCCTTGTGAAAGCCAAGAATGTCATGAACTATCGAATAGGCTGACCCTTGATTGATGTCTAATGAAGATGCAATTTCTTTTATTGTTAATCTTCTGTCATCGAATATCATGGCTCTGGCTTGTTCCTGTTTGTCACCACTGGTTGATGTTGACGGTCGTCCTGAGCGCTGAGCTCACACATGTCCGACCTTCCTTGAACATTTGAATCTACTCGTACACACTTCGCCGTGGTAACGCATTATTCCCATACTGAGCACATAAACGCGTGTGAATTTCAGCTCCTTTCACACCTTCTGCCCAGAAAAAACGAACCACGGATCTCTGTTCTTCCAGAGTACAAATTGAAAGCGGCGCAGCAATGCTCAATACTCGTACGATATGTGACAGCTACGAGTAACTTAAATAAGCCTAACTGTTGCTAGTCTAAATAAGCCTGTAGATCTCAGTTTGGCTCGTTATTACGAGTATATATTGTATATACTATATTATCACTAAAATAAAAAGTGCGGATACTTATTGAAGTACCCTCGTGTATATACATATATATATATATGGGAATGAACTCAGAATGGTTCCCTGAGTTTTTTATGATACACACAGACCGTGCATGGAACAAGGAACTTTTCTGGGATAATTAAATCCACTATAGTCCGAATAAGTAATGGTAAATGCCAAATACCATAGTTTTTCTTTTTCTTTTTCATGATGCAAGCCCGATGTGGTTATTTGGAATTTACCATTACTTATTCGGACTATAGTGGATTTAATTATCCCAGAAGAGTTCCTTGTTCCATGCACGGTCTGTGTGTATCATATATATATAATATATATATATATATTTATATATATCAGCTACGAAATGATAAATGGTCTCAAATCAGGCTATTTGGAGCAACTGCCGACCTTCATGTAGCAGATGCGTGGTACCACCAAGAGTGTAACAAATTATTCATGTATTCAAAGTATATTGACCTTCTAGGAGATGAAACACGTGAAGATGATGATGATCCACTGGCAGCAGTCAGTATGCAGAAGGACGAACAGCATATATGTAACAGCATTGAATTATTCGACACGTATTTTTTAGTATCGTGGAAGTAAATTTCGGGGAGAATCTAGTCAGATCACTCTGTGACTATTTTGGTACTTCATTGCTGCAGTTGTCATCACCTGATGTTCCCAGTTTATTTATGTTCAGGAAAACAGGTGCTTTAAATATTGTTGAGGCAAATGATGATGATATCACTATTAGAAAGATAGCCTCAGATATTACCAAGAAAAAAAAACAGACTGGAAGTTCTACAATGTCGGACTAAACAGGGAAAACATTGACTTGGGGGTCAGTCCAACTCTACTCCAATTACTTTCTGATTTGAAAATTCCTGACATTGTCATTGCACAACAAATTTTGTATTCTTTTACTCAGTGTGGCCATAAGTGTATCAAAGTGATATCAGATAACACTGATGTGTTTGTCCTGCTAGTATACTACTACTAGAAGTATGGCATAGATGGAAAAGTTACTGTACCATGGAAGCTGCTAGCAATGATAGAAAGCTCATAGACAAAGGTCAAACTGTTGAAAAGCACAAAAACATAGTTCAGACCTTCCAGCGGCATATGCTGTTTGAGGATGTGACACCGCAGCACACTCTTTTGGTATAGGAAAAGGAACGTCAATAGGAAAATAACACAGGGTGTGACCAGTCGCGCCAGTTTAAGTGTTATTCGGTCAGAGATAGAAGAAGTCCTCAGGGATGCTTCATTCCTCATAAACAGCTGCTATGGCCATATCAGTGAAGACTAGGGCATGGTTAATTAGTAATTATTAGGAAAAAGTGATGAATGATGAAATTTTCTAATTAATCAATGATTAACTGATTAAAAATGATGAAAAATTAAATATTTCTGAAAAGAGTAAGAAAGAGCTTTATTGTTTCTGTTGCATGAGATAAGACCGAAGAAAACGTTTTGCTGAAATATTTAGTTTGCTTTAGTTCAAGAAATCAGGCATGGGCAGATTAAACAGTTTATACATGCAAAAAGGTACCAAATTCAAATGATACATTACAAAATTTAAGGTAAAATGATGCTGAAATTATGAGGAAAATCAATTATTTCCTATCATTTTCTAAAAATATTTTTTGATTAATTAATGATTAAATTCCAAACAATGATTAACTGATTAATCAGAACCATGCCCTAGACTGAAGACATGGCAACAACTAGAATAAAAGTATGGTCTGCAAAAACTGCAAAGGCACTGAAAAGTGCACCCTGATTAGATCACTGCCACCCACAACACAATCATTCAAAGAAAATGTGAAATGCACACTAGCAGGCTATTCAGTGGTATTCTGCCCACACCCAAGATCCTCCATCACTTGATCCAACATTATTTGGCTGGACACGTGACGAGAAAAACAAGACCTTGGTCCCAGTTGGTATTCCCTCAAATATATCACCTGCTCCCACACAAATTTTAGACCTCATCAAATGCATCTGCAGTTCAACGCAACCATGTGCTACCAGCAGGTGTAGCTGTTTTGCATCCAAGTTAGCATGTACAATAGTTTGTTGCTGTCAAGGCAAACCTGACATTCGCAGGAATGACCAAACACATATAGCATTATCCATATCATCAGATGAAGACGAAGATGACTATAATGACTTGTGAAATGTACAGTTGCGCTCATTATTTGTAGGACACTCTTGAGAACAGAGAGCAACACCTGGCATCTATTTGTTGTGTGTACTACAAACGGTTGTAACATTTTATGAATGAATCCGGGGTTTAGCGCTGATTGGTTGGTTGACTCATTGCCAAATGCCTTTAGAACATAATTATTTCCATTCATCACTCTGGTTTACATATTACTAAGGAAACATAAATGAATAATTAAATATAAATTCAAGAAGGGGATATATATGAACAATGAAGTGAATAAAAAATGGTCTTGTAAAAACTAAAAATACCTTTGGACGTGATGACAGTGTTCATGATATTAGCAAACCTGAACGAACTGAAGTTTAAATGTATAAAAACAGCCGTTGGTTGGCATTATTGCGCCCTGAGCAAATTCCACGACTTGCATCCCCCATCCCCCCTGTATTTATTTATTGATTCATTTATTTATTTATTTATTTATTTACATTTAATGTTGAACAAAGATTCAGTTAGGTGACCAACGGATTAGTGACAGGTCACTGTGACGTTAGGTACATAAATATTATATATGTCATGGTATATAAATATGATTTAATGTAGCAAAACTAGTGTGGGAAAGCACGCTATCAGTTGGTCATCAGTTGAACTGAGCTCATATAATGCGTTTGTGTTATTTATGCGTATAAACTATTGTACTGTATCTATTTCTATAATAAAAAATAGGCCAAACTAGAGAAGAATATCACCTGGTATACTGATAACTAGCTACTAGCGTCGATAATTTTGTTTTTTGCCCGTCATAAATTGTAACATATAAACTTCTAAATATGATTTGAAATGAATATATAATATCGGATGCAAACAATAATTTTTTTAATATCGGCAGTATAACTGAAATGTAAATTGTTATATTATTTGCAAATAATTTTTTCGGTCTTTTTCATTTACTTTAATAACACTGGTCTACAAATTTTGAAAAAATTTGTGCTTCGGAGATAAAATGTGTTTCCTATTATGGATTTTGGGGTGCTGAAAACGAATATGACCATAAAAACAGTCGATTGGCTACAGTTTCCAAGAAAATTTAAGTTACACATTTTGCATATATGTATACCATATTAGGGTGTGTCGAATTTTTCAACTTTCAAATTCCAAATATGAGGGGTGCTAAAAAGTTGCAGCATGACTTAGGAATTCTAAAGATATTTTTGTTAATTTAATATAATTTAGTTTTGCTTGGTAAGAAGCTACATAAAAATAGTGACTTTTTTTTACTTTTTTGTGGAATTATGTAATAATTATTTATTAATAATTATATATGCTGTATATATAATGCACTGCTGTTTTTGCTTATTTCACAAGTTGAAACATATTCATCAGTGTGCTGAAGATTACTTGTCCGTCAGTGCTACCATCCTAACTAGTGGGAATTGACCTACAATGGTTTCTAAATATGATTTGAAATGAATATATAATATCGGATGCAAACAATAATTTTTTTAATATCGGCAGTATAACTGAAATGTAAATTGTTATATTATTTGCAAATAATTTTTTCGGTCTTTTTCATTTACTTTAATAACACTGGTCTACAAATTTTGAAAAAATTTGTGCTTCGGAGATAAAATGTGTTTCCTATTATGGATTTTGGGGTGCTGAAAACGAATATGACCATAAAAACAGTCGATTGGCTACAGTTTCCAAGAAAATTTAAGTTACACATTTTGCATATATGTATACCATATTAGGGTGTGTCGAATTTTTCAACTTTCAAATTCCAAATATGAGGGGTGCTAAAAAGTTGCAGCATGACTTAGGAATTCTAAAGATATTTTTGTTAATTTAATATAATTTAGTTTTGCTTGGTAAGAAGCTACATAAAAATAGTGACTTTTTTTTACTTTTTTGTGGAATTATGTAATAATTATTTATTAATAATTATATATGCTGTATATATAATGCACTGCTGTTTTTGCTTATTTCACAGGTTGAAACATATTCATCAGTGTGCTGAAGATTACTTGTCCGTCAGTGCTACCATCCTAACTAGTGGGAATTGACCTACAATGGTTTCTAAAAGGAGGACAAGACTGGGGGCATTCACACATATGAGCAACCTAATTGGAACTGGTAGAGAGTTGTTGCCCTCTGAACTCCCAACTCTGCGAGACGTTCTGAAATATGGGCTACTACCCAGCAGCCAGTCTTGCAAAGGACATTTACCCTAAAGTGCTTGAAAAGTGGGAACGAGCAAACAGTTCTTTTGTAGCCCCCGTTGTAAATTCACGAGTTACAATCTTAAACAAGATCCAAGAGAGCTGGGAGCAGGCCAAAAACATATCTCTTGGGAGAGGAAAGCTACATGTCAAAGAGGCTTTCATTGCAAAACTTGACAAGCTTTTTGACATCCTCAGTTGCAAGTGTAAAATTGTTCTCTGCTCTGAATTTGGCTGCCTTGCAGATGCTGGTTGCAAAAACGAAACTCACATTAACTGTACATGCCCTAGGGAGATGAAGATCCCTGTGAAGGAACTTGCTTTCATTAAAGGTCAGAGAGACAAGTCTGGTTCTATTGGACCACATCAGATTGGCTTGCCAGATCAACCTGAGCACAACAGACAAGTCAAAAAGCAGAAGCGGCAAGAAGACGAAAGAAGAAGGCTTGCTGAATATAAGCAGACAAGTAAGCAGGATGTTTCAATGCCATCAAATGAAATAATTTTCTCTGATGATGAAAATGAAGAACAAATAGCTGATGCTCAAGATGGAAAGGATGGAAGTTATGAAGTGACATTAGAAATACCAAGCACGTCTTCAACTTCCAATAAAAAGCCAGAGTACAACACATTAGAAATACCTAATGTTGCTATGCATAGCATCAGATATGGTGTTGGCCTGCGTGCCACAGCTGCCATCACTACTGCTGCCTTTATGGATGCTGGCTTGATCACTGAAGAAGATAAGAGACTTGTAGTTGATCACACTAAAGTCAAGAGGGCCCAAGAAAAAGTTATGAGATCCCTGGATCAGGAATTTGATGATCTTTGTAAGAAGGGTGAAATTGACTGCATCTTCTTTGACGGCCGTCAAGATACAACTAAAGTTACGCTGAAAGCAGACAATTCAGATCGTCAGTTCCCCAGCATCATCAAAGAAGAGCATTATTCTGTGTGCAGTGAGCCAGGTGGAAGATATCTCTACCACTTCACTCCTGAGAAAGGCTCAACGAGAAAAAAACCTGCTGAAGTTATTGCTGATAATCTTGTAGATTTCATGAAGAAGAAGGGCATTGATAAAAGCCTGCAGGCCATTGGAGGTGATTCTACAAATGTTAACACTGGCTGGGAGGGTGGTTCCATGCATTGGGTAGAGGTCAAGCTTTGCCGTAAGCTGATCTCGTTGGTTTGTGCCCTCCACACTAACGAGTTACCCCTGCGACACTTGATCACAGCACTGGATGGGAAGACCTTGTCTAACAACAAGTGGACAGGTAACATTGGCAAGATGCTAGACACTGCAACCGAACTTGAAATTGATCCTTCATTCACCAAACTCTCAATTGGAGAGCCCCTTACTTCATTGAGTGACAATGTCGTAAAGGATCTCTCTACTGATCAAGCGTACGGGTATAGGATCACACAGGCCATAAGGACAGGAGAACTTCCCACAGATCTGGCCCTTCTTGAAATTGGTCCAGTGAGCCATTCAAGGTGGTTGACAACAGCAAACAGGCTTTGTCGCATATGGGTTTCAAAACATGGCCTTAAAGGCAAAACCCTCAACAACTTAAGACTGATAGTGGAATACATTGTTGGTGTGTACTACCCCTGTTGGTTCAACATCAAAGTAAAACACTCTTGGGTGGAAGGCCCACGCCACATCTTGTTTCAGCTGCGGCTAGTTAGGCTGCAAAAGAAGGCTGTAATGGATGCTGTTTTGCCAACCATCAAGCGCTCAGCATGGTATGCATTCAGCGAAATGATAATCCAGACACTCTTGTGCTCAGATGACAGTGAGGAGAGGGGAGCTGGTGTCCAAAAGATTGTTGACATGAGGGGTGGAGATGATGACACACTTGGAGATCTTTCTGTACGTTCCAGGAAGACACCTTCCATCAACCCCAGTGCTTCTTCCGTGTTGGAGCTGACAGACTGGTCTGACGGGGTATTTGAACCTCCTTTGACATGTAAACTGACTACAGCGGAAGTAAAGAAGTTCTTTGACAAGCCTATGCATGTTCCACAGTGGCCCTGTCATGCTCAGTCAATAGAGAGGTGTGTGAAACAAGTCACAGAGGCAGCAGGCAGGGTGTATATACATGAGAAACGTGAGGGCTATATCAGAGGCCAAGAAGCAAGTCGGCGGTTGATGTCCAAGAACGAATCAAAGCAAGACTTGATGAAACTTGTTTAAATATTTTTTTACTGATGTCATTACTTTCTAATGTTGTTTTATGATTACAAGGATATGTTTTATGATTACTAGGATATGTTTTATTCAGAGAAACTAAAATTTTTATAGCATTACCTGACATTTTGAGAAGCTAAAATTAATAAATGTTGTTTTCCGAGAGCAATTTATGTGCTTTTTAATCAAACGTAGATTTACCAAGCTAAGTGTTGAGCAATCACAAAAATAATAGCAGATTTGAATTCTTCACATCCAAAAACATATATTTAAAACCCCTCAGTGAAGGAATTGGCAAAAATTAATTTTCACCTCCCAAATTGACACACCCTAATACCATATATTAGTAACATACCTGTATAATGCAGTCACTTATATTGATTCAACCCGTCGCTTCTTTGCTTGTCTCTTGTATTCAGCTTCTGGAGCATCTCTTGTTATTGTCCAGCAGTAGTCTGCTAACAATGATGGACTCCATTTCCCCTGGTAGCGTTTCTCCATCGCTGAGATATCCTGGTGGAAACGTTCACCATGTTCATCGCTGACTGCTCCGCAGTTGGCCGGAAAAAAATTCCAGGTGCGAATGGAGGAAATGTATCTTTAAAGACATATTTCAACCCATTTTTTGATAGGGCAACAGCAGGTTTTCCACCAGCTCCCTGTAATTGTCAGCTTTGGTATTTCCGAGAAAATTGGTTGCTACTAACCGGAAAGCATTCCACGCTGTCTTCTCCTCATCACCTAGGATACGGTCGAACTCCTCATCTCTAAGAAGCTCGCGGATCTGTGGACCAACAAATACACCCTCCTTGATTTTTGCTTCACTGAGCTTTGGGAATTTACCACCGAGGTACTTAAGAGCTGCCCCCGTTTTATCCATAGCCTTAAAAAAAAATTTCATGACGCCCAGTTTGATGTGTAAGGGTGGTAACAAAATCTTGCTCGATTCTACAACTGGAGGATACTGAACATTGTTTGTTCCAGGTTCCAATGAGTGTCGGAGTGGCCAATCCTTCTTGATGTAATGAGAAGTCCTAGCCCAACTATCCTATTCACACAGAAAACAGCAATACTTAGTGTAGCCCGGCTGCAGTCCAAGCACGATAGCAACAACTTTCAAGTCACCACAAACCTGCCACTGATGTTTGTCATAGTTTATGCAGTTCAAAAGTTGCTTCATGTTGTCATATGTTTCCTTCATGTGGACTGCATGACCAACTGGAATTGATGGCAATACGTTGCCAACATGCAACAAAACAGCTTTTAGACTCAACTTCGATGAATCAATGAACACCTAAGCGAATCAGGATCTTGTACATAACATTACGTAATCATGAATCTATAAATAGAACCTTGAAATCTGAATCCTCAGTTTTTGTCTTGCTTTTGTAGTGAGTGGTCGTGTCTCCTCTGTGGTATTTAGTGTTTACATCATGGCTCGTGTTCGTATACATTCTCGCCGTCGAAGAGGTGTCCGTTTGTTCCGTCGCCGGATATATCGAAGACGTTACAAGAATAAGATATTTAGTGCTTCTATGAAATTTGTTTATATGGATAAAAATACTTTAGGAGTTAATACTGATGACATATATAATTTATGTTTAGATTTATTGCCCGTATCATCTAAGACTACTATATTAAATTTTAATTATTATAGAGTTACTGGTGTGTCAATTCAGTGCATACCTCAGATGAATATGTCTGGTTATGTTATTAATTTTGAAGATTCTGTAGGTCGTAAGAAAGATTATGTAGAAAGGAATCCTAATGTAGGGATATCTCCTGTCCCTTATTTAAGTGTTCCCCAATGCGTATTATGGGAGCCTAATATAGATTCCACCCATAGTGCTGAGCAAGTTATGGCTCATCCTAGAACTAAGTGGTTTTCACCCTTTAGGGGTTTTCGCATGTATCGTAGGCTAAGTACTATTTGTGAGTTAGGTAATTCGGTTACCGCTCAATTCCCTCGTAGTTTAATTAAAATATCTACTAATGACCTTACTAAGAAATTAGGTCGTATTTATGTAGGTAAATTTACTCCTGAGGTAGCTTTTCAAAATGAGTATGCTTTTAATTATATTAATAAGATTACATTTTATGTTAAATTATATAGTTTGAAACAATAAAAATAAAGAAGCGAAAAATTTTTTTTTCTCATCTCAACAGCGCGCGGTTAGTATTACCCGCGAAGCTGGTCTGTCGTTATTGAGATCGTTTTTTCGCCCCACGTCACTCGCCGATTTTTATTAGCTCCAATGAACTTAACATATGGTGAGTGGCATGACGTCATAATGAGTGGATGACTTACGCTTAACATTTCATTTTGAGATTATAGTCTAGCTAGCCTTACATTAAGATCTATAAATAGCTATCACATCCGGCACTATCAATTACACCTCATTTATTCACTTAATGAATTACGTACGTCAGACCTAATTTAATGCCGGGCTTACCAATCGTTGGCATCTCGAAGAGTTAGAGCCTCGCCAGAGTTAGAGAAAATGTCGGCAAAACAGTATCATGTTACATGGTCTTCAAGTCCTAGCCCGACTATCCCATTCACACAGAAAACAGCAATACTTGTGTGTAGTCGAATTCGATATTTAAATATATCATATTAATATACGTTAGCTAAATTAAAAAAGAGGAACGTTGCCAGACGTGAACTTAGTACATCCTTATCATTAATCTCGGCAGCCTCGCAGAGTTAGAGCCTCGCCAGAGTTAGCCTTAGCCTCGCAGAGTTAGGTATTCCGGCAAGACTGTATCTAGTTACGATGTTTTTCTATTTTCTGCCCGACTATCCCATTTTCCTAGAGTAAAGTCCTATACTTTGTGTATCCTGGCTGCATTCCAAAATATTAACAACTTTGAATTCACCACAAACCTGCCACTGATGTTTGTCATAGTTTATGCAGTTCTTAAGTTGCAAATTCATGTTGTCATATGTTTCCTTCATGTGGACTGCATAACCAACTGGAATTGATGGCAATACGTTGCCAACATGCAACAAAACAGCTTTTAGACTCAACTTCGATGAATCAATGAACAGTCTCCACTCATCAGGATTGTGAATAATGTTGAGAGCTGCCATCAGACCATCGATGTCGTTGCAAGCTACAAGGTCACCTTCCATGATGAAGAATGGGACAAAATCTTTTTGACGGTCACGAAACTTACACACTCTAACATTTTCAGCGAGGAGATTCCACTGTTGCAATCTGGAGCCCAACAGCTCTGCCTTACTCTTTGGCAGTTCTAAATCTCTGATAAGGTCGTTTAATTCATTCTGAGTTATCATGTGCGGTTTAGAAGATGTCAAGTTATAAACAAATTCAGGGTCTTGTGAAATTGAAGGCTCACAAGTTTCGCAGGTTCCTTCATTCTCCTCGTCCTCTGACTCCATGGAGAATGAGTCTGGGGGCTCAGGAACGGGTAGTCCTTCGCCGTGAGGTACCGGGCATTTTTCTTCTTGCAAATACTTTTCTTGACTAGAGGCACCATGCAGAAGTAATAATTGCTGACATGATCTGTTGGTTCCCTCCACACCATTGGCACTGCAAAAGACATAGATTTCCTTTCCCGATTCAACCGCTGGCGAAGGTTTGTTGCACAAGTATTGCAGCATATGTGTGGAGCCCAGCTCTTGTCCTGATCTCCAATCTTACAGCCAAAATAAAGGTGATAGGCTTTCCTAATCACGGCGGTTATAGCACGCTTTCGTGATGCAAAAGTCAATTCTCCACAAACATAACAGAAGTTATCTACACAGGCGTCTACAGGTCACAGGCGTCTACATATTACGCGACAGATGCAGTCCAGTTAGTAAGGTGCAGGGTTGCCTGATATCTTTATAAATAGAGCCAATTGGCAATTTTAGGCATCATTTTCGTATTCAGTGTCCCAAAATTAGTAAAGATTGACTACTTTTATTTCCGAAGCATTTAGGCCGTAGACCAGTGTAATATAAAGTATTATACATATAACTTTAAAAATGTTTGATAACACTGGTATGCATATGAAATTTTTTTGTCTGCTGTGAGGGTTTTTTCAACTCATATTATATAATTCGACCATGCTGAATTCGAAAATGACATTGGTTTTCCTCAATCAGGTCAGGTTTTTTCTCTATTGGCCATTTATTATAAGTCCAATTTTATCCCCAAATTTATTGATTTTTTTAGCTTAAACACTGTAGATACGAATAATATTATAAGAACACTCGTGAAAAATGAAAACATTGTGTGAATAAATACTTTTATTCATACAATGAATATGGAAAAAAGTTTATTGAGGAAGGAATGAAGTTTTTTTGGCTTTCCGTCTGTGTTTTTCTTCGGGCACGTCTCCCTTCAAACACCAGCAATAGTCCGCCAGCATATTGATATCCCAGTTTCCCTGGTACCTCTCTTCCATTATTTTGATATCTTGGTGAAATCGTTCACCCTGTTCCTCACTATAATCCCCGCAATTTTCAGGAAAATAGTCCAAGTGGGACCACAAAAAGTGCATTTTTATGGACATGCGCGACCCATGAGCTTTGAAAGCTTCCATCAAGTTTTCGACAACGGACTCGTATTCTGGACTTCTACGCATGCCAAGAAAATCAGTGACAACTGATTTGAATGTCTGCCAGGCATTCTTCTCAGTTGGAGTCATTGCGTTTTCGAACTGAGTATCTTTGATCAAAGTTCGAATTTGAGGACCATCAAATACCCCAGCATTTAGTTTAGCATCAGATATATGAGGAAATTTACTCTCGAGATATCGGAATGCTGAACCCTCCTTATTCATTGATTTGATGAAATTTTTCATCAAGCCCAGCTTAATATGAAGTGGTGGGAGCAAAATTTTTGTTGGTGGTACAAGGGGCACTGAAACGACATTATGCGACCCAGGTTCAAAATTCTCTCTGGATGCCCATTCACGCTGTGCATAGTGCTTCTCATCCGCTCGGCTATCCCATTTGCAGAGGAAACATGGGTATTTCATGTATCCCCCTTGCATTCCCAATACAAATGCCACAATCTGAAAAAAAATGAAAATATTTAAAGAATTTAGAGAATTTGTTCTATCAGATAAAAAAATCTATGCATTGGACTGTATCACTTCTGTGGGGAAGTTAAGTGTTCTTATACGCTCTCAAATAACCTTTGGAAAAACAACATAGTCAATAGCAATAGTTTACTTATGATATTAGTATTATCTTCAAATCTCCACAGATCCTCCAGTTATGTTGGTCGTATACGAGAGCATCCAGTAAAATTTTCATGTTATCGTAGCTCTCAGTAAGTTGTACGGAATGTGCTACAGGGACTGATGCAACCCTATTCCCAGTGTTGAGAAGTACTGCTTTCAAACTTCGTTTAGACGAGTCTATAAATAGCCTCCATTCTGATGCGTTATATGGCAGGCCCAAGGATTCGATTAGCCCCTCAACATTGCAGCAGTACACTAAGGAAGAGGTATTTTCGTGCACTGCAAAAAACTTGCGGACTTCTTCCTCTCGTTTCCTATACCAGGAGAATGTTGTTCCCGGAGCCAGCAAGTTGTCCTCTCGAAGTCGTGAGCCCAAGATCTCGGCAGCTAATTTGGAAAGTCCTAAATCCCTGGTAAGATCATTAAGTTTGGCCTGGTTGAGAGGCCTCGGCTCATTTGAAGCGGTATTTTGAGGTATATACGACTGGGACTGGTCATTGGCATTGGTCATTGATTCATCATCAGAATCATCGAAGTCCAGGGTTTGAGGTGGGTCGGGTATTGGAATTCCAGGACCATGAGGTACAGGTCTCATAGCAGAAGGAATGTCAGGGTATACAACAATGTGTTTATTCTTCTTGTTAACTCCTGAAAATAGAAACACAAACATGGATATAAAACTTGCATATGAAATAGAAGAAGCATTCAGACAGTGGCGGCTCGTGAGGGAAGGCTGCGGTCTGTAAGATATGAAATAGGTCGATGGAGTCTGTATATTTTCTTTCTTTTTCATTCATATTGTCCCTTCGGGGACAGTATGAATGAAAAAGAAAGAAAATATACAATCATTGTATATGTAAATGTAACTTGTATAACAATATGTATGTGTAAATGTATTTTCTATAACAATATGTATATGTAAATGTATGATTACCATTATGGTGAATATTATGCTATATATGGTGAATATTACATTATGGTGAATATTATGTCAAGTTTCATACGAGGATTTCAAAATATTTAAGAAAAATAAATTTATAAGCCCACCTTGGAGGTTTGTCATGCAGAAATAGCAATCTGTCACGTGATCCTTTCCTTCTCTCCAAATCATGGGAATTCCAGAAGGCAAAGATTTCGCTCTGCCTTTGCTCCATCTTCTCAAATTTTCAATGCACGTCTTGCAGCACATATGAGGGGCGAAATTTTTGTCCTGGTCCCCTAGCTTAATTCCAAAGTATGCTCTATACATTGTCTTCACAAATTTAGTGATTTGGGACTGGTTATTTGGCATGGTAACCGTCCCATATATGTAGCAGAATCTATTGGGATCATTTTTACACGCTCTATTCATTATGAAATATTTTATCTATATGCCTGAAAAGTAAAAAAAGATATTATACAAGTGAAACAAGTGATGATAGATGTTACTGTTCCAATTCCGCTTTGACAAAATCACGAAAAATTCTATTTTACTTATGAGGCCATAGCCGGATAACCTGAGCTGATTGAGAAAACCGGATTGCAGATTCGAAATCAGCAGGAAAAACTCTATAAGAATCACGTACAAAACCCTTGACAGCAAAATTGATGCATACCAGTGTAATGAATAATATCAGGTGCAAATATACTCTTGAATCAAATTACATATGTAACATGTTGAAATATCAGGTGCAAATATATTCTTAATATTATCGTTATTTTATTGTTATCGTATAGATAATTATATAGTAATGACATGATATAAACTTCATACATTTAGGCCTACCGTACATCAGAAACATCTTTCACATAGTGTACAAGCTACAATTACATTAATGATCTTTGGTAGACTTTAAGACCACAATTTCTTGTTGTCAACATCAATAAAAATGCAAAACTTAAAAAAATAAGGCATCTCCAAATGTACCTCTGTTTGTAATGTTCGCTAGAGTCTCTAATAATTGTAGCCATTCAGAAATTATACGATCAACACTCAGTGAGTTAGTACAATCTTGAAATATTTTGCTAGATCATATTCACATCATAACTTTCCATATTGTCATAAATATTTGAAATATTACGGGTATATTAATACGAGAAATAACAACTGCATGAAATGAGAAATAAAACGTTATTGGGCTAATGTATGGTGCCCAGGAAATCTTTTTCTGGCAACTGTGTCTGACTGTGTGACCCCGGCAAGTGTGAACACAGCATGTCGGTGTTGTGATGTAGCCGCGTGTAATAGATGAACGTGCTTAATACTTAATAATTCCCTTTTATTAGGTAAGTGACGTGAACTATGTCTTTGTTTATTAATTTTGAGTAGAATCTTGCTTTTCCTCATGGATTTCAAATGAAGAAGAGATACAGGCTAGTGTGAGGCTACCATAGGTTACCTTTGGAAAAGCTTTGGGCCTAGGCTAGGCTAGATTGTTGAGCCTTCTCAAAGCATGGAGGAGCTTATTCAGAGGTGCAAATACCACATTCGTTATTTGCATCCAAATATCACACCTCTGGGTGCAAATACCTTTACCTTCAGCCTAACAATCTTAAGGCCTCGTGAGGCCTCCCCTAAAGAGGCCTCGGCCTCGACCTCGAGGCCTTTGAAAAATGTATGTCCTCGGCCTCGAGGCCTAAGACCAGGCCTCATCCCCATGCCTGCAAGCTGCAATTGTTCCCTTATAGCACCACCCTTATAGCACCACATCCTCAGGAGTGTTCCTCAGGAACACTCCTGAGGATGTCATTAGACGAAAGCGCTTGAGCACCATTTTGTGTTTCCTTTCCTTCGTGGTTTTATTCATCATAAATATTTTTCACGTGTTACTTTCGTGAAATAATTTTCATATATATATATATATATGTGTGTGTGGGTGTGTAAATGTGGATAGCCAAAACACAAGAAGGAAAGAGAGGAGGAGGAGAGAGATCCATTCACTACAACGTCTCGATGCATTTTGAATTCTTCAGCATCACAGCCATCAGACTTAGAAGTAGCCGGTCGTATTTTCCGTACACAGTTATTTACGTACATAGAAAGGTGAATTACCATCGCTTTGCATCACACACACACAAACACACACACACACACACACTCTATCGTTTATTTATATTATATATATATATATACAGGGCGTCCCAAAAAAATGTATACACACTTTAACAGCTGATAGCTCAATTGATGTTTCTTTCTTTCCAAGTTAAACCCATTAGAATTAATAATGGCAGTCAGACTAAGCTTTGAACAAAGGAAATTCATTCTAAAATGCTACTGGAAGTGTGAAAACGCAGTTGAAGTGCAAAGACAGTTTAGGAGGGAGTTTCAAACAGATCCACCAACGCGACTTACCATCACTCGAATTAGAGATAAGTTTGAAGCCGATGGAACTGTTCAGAATGTCCACAAGAAGCGTTCCGGAAGACCACGGACATCGACAAGCCCCACAAAGCAAGAAAGAGTACTGGAAACGTATCACCAAAGTCCAAGAAAATCTGTGCGGCAAGCGAGTCGTGAGGTAGGAATTTCAGAATCGTCTGTCCAACGCATTTTGAAGCGCTGTCAATGGAAAAGTTACATTCCAAGATTAGTCCATGCTATTAATGAAGATGATCCGGACCGAAGAGTGGAGTATTGCGAGTGGTACTTGGCACGATGTGGATGTGGATTGGACGAAGGGGTTTCGTAGAATACCCTCCGCGTTCACCAGACCTCACACCACTAGACTTTTTTTTATGGGGATACTTAAAAGACAAAGTCTACGCTATAAAACCTGCAACAGTCGCTGAATTGAGAGCAGCCATTGAACGAGAATGCACACAAATACCAAACGAAATGTTTCGTGATGTTTGCGATTCCATTGCTTCGCGTTATCAGCAGTGCCTGGACCAGAACGGACGTCAGTTTGAAAACAGGCGATGACAAAACAATTAAATAATGTCTGTAGATTCTATTACATTTTGAAAATGAAATGTATTTTAATAAACACTGCCTTTATAAGTATTTAAAGTGTGTATACATTTTTTTGGGACGCCCTGTATATATCTATATATATTAGGGCGGTTCACAGAACGCTTTTGTTTTTTGAGTTGGTTTTGATAATTACAACTTACATACCAAATCTCTACTTGATTACATAATTTTTACTTGGTGCTCAAAGCCATCATTTACCCTATAGAGCTGATCAGCGGTATCTCACTACATGTCGCTGATGTTTCTCAACCCGCCGAAACCGTAACGGTTATACGAGATGCCAGATATCAATGGATTAATTTTTCAGCCACTGTTCAAACCTATACTCCTTTAGTCAGGGCCGTTTCTAGCTATTAGGGGTCCCTAAGCAGTATACCCATTTGGGGCCCAACCCCTCCATCCACCAACTCACGCCTTACTACATCACCTCAGCACACACATACAAAAAATGGCTGTGTTAATAAAAAAACAATTATGAAACAATTTTAATGAAATATTTATGTCCAAAACAACAAATATCCTCTTTCAGAAGACAAACAGAAAAAATAATCTTCAAGAAATTTATGAAAATTAGCTTATACATTATTTAGAATAAATGACACAGAACTATGTATAAAAAAATAATGCAATTATCAACTACCAAACAATTACTAACTCTACGATACAATCGTGTAATAGTTAACAGTTATACAGAACAGTTTGTATCTTCAAAATTTTTGCCTCCTAGATTTTTTCTGGGCGAAATCATCAATAACATCATCATATGAAATCTCCCTGCCAACGTCCTGATTGATGCTTATGATGCCAAGGCCACTGAGGCGATCCTGCCCCATTGATGATCTGAGGTAGTTCTTGATTAGCTTCATCTTAGAGAAGCTCCTCTCGGCTGATGCTACTGTCACAGGTAGAGTGCAGGCAATTCTTAGTGCAACCCAGAGATTGGGGTATAGTTCCTCCAGTTGCTTCTGATGAATGAAGGAGAGAAGCTCCAATGCATTCATGTTGGGTGAAGGTAAAGTCGGCAAGTTCTTAATTTCGAGGGCCAGTTCTCTTCCATCAATGTTAGAGTCAGCTCCTGAGCTCAGTATCTTAAAGAGCTTTTCACACTTGCAGGACAAGTCTTTCTTGTTCATTGTGGTGAAGTTTAGGAGAACCCCAAATATGTCCCTCACATTATCTAATGTTTTGAATCTCTCATTTATTGACCCGATGGCACAATCCACCACCACATTGAAAAATTTGACTTCCAGCCTCTTTAAGGCTTCTGTAAATGGTTCGTCGGGAGCTTCGTAAGCAAAGTGCTTTTTTGTGGATCTGAGCCTCTTCTCTTTCAGCACACCCTCCACATTCATTTCCTCACATATGTCCCTAGCTACGACTTGTGCTGCAATAAAACATGTGTTTCTGTAGCTGGTGAGTGAGTCTTTTGTTTTTGTGAGGAGGTTGACTGCCACATCAAACTGCATTGTAGGAGACTGCAGAAGTTTGTTCACATGAAAATAAAACCAACTCTAATAGACAGAGTTTATTTCCACTCTGTCTATTAGAGTGGGTTTTATTTTCATATTTTGACCTTCACGTAGAAAAAAGTGAAGTTTTTTGCATTTGCTCACATGGTTAACTGCATGAAGAATATCATACCATACTACTGTGCAAATCTGAAAGCGATAAGACCCTACCTCCTCTACAAGTGCTTGTGCTTCAGTCCTGGCTATGGCATCTGTGGCATTGTTTCTGACTTCCAACAGGGCCTCTCTGATGTTGTGGCTCTGGTATCGCACAGCCTCAATGCTCTTAAGCCGGCTCTCCCACCTGGTTTCACTCCAAGACTTGAGTGTTATGTTCACGTGCTTCTTTAGGATTTTCCATCTCTGTGTAGCTGCTGCAAAAAGGTTGTACAATTTTTGTACGTTGCCAAAGAAGCTGATGGCATCTGTGGAAGCTTTAGCTGCATCAGCCACTACAAGATTCAGAGTGTGAGCCCCACATGAAACATAGAGTGCACGACAGTTCTTCTCTAATAACCTTGCCTGAACACCTTTGTTCTTGCCCTTCATGTTCGCTCCGTTGTCATATTACTGTCCTCTGCAGTCATCAAAGTGAATATTCAGTTCATCTAGTCTCTTCAGAATCAATAATGATAAACCCATGCCTGTACTTTCTGAAGCCTCAAGAAAGCCCAAGAAGTATTCTTTTATTTCTGGTACTTCACCCATTTTAACAGTTCTGATAATAAGCGACATCTGTTTTTGGTGGCTTATGTCTGGAGTGCAGTCTAAAATGAGTGAGTAATATTTAGCTTGTTTTATTTCTGCAACAATGGCATCCAAGATCTTCCCACTAATGGACCCAATGAGCTCATTTTGAATGATGTTTGCGAGGTAACTTGAATGACTATATTGGCCACTTTCGACTCTGCTGATGTATTGTTGATTTTGTTTCATCACTGGATCAAATTTGGCAAGCAGCTCAACCTCCTTCAAGAAGTTGCCATTGTCTCGATTGTACACTGTAGAGGAAGACCCCCTGAAAGCAAGGTTTCTCTCTGCCAGTGATTGAATTATACTTACAAGAGGTGTGAGAACATCTCGCCAGCGTCTTCGCTCTACCTCCATTAATGACATTTCAGTTTGGTCAATGGTCCTCCCAGTATTTAGCCGCAGTTCCAGATAATAAGGATAATAATAATAATAACAATAATATTAATAATAACTTCAGCTGTATTCCTATTCTTGCCCACTTAGCTGTAACCTGGGAGCCTGTCTAGGGGCCCCCTAGTAGCAGCGGGGCCCTACGCGGCCGCTTAGTCTGCTTATGCCATGAAACGGCCCTGCCTTTAGTAATCTTGTTGCTGCCGAAGGGGATTGTCATGTGAGTATATACTGGACTATTAATTAATAGAGAGTTGATGTATGTTGTAGAAAGAGAAAAGCATAATTTTACAATAGTGGAAGTTCGTGTGCATTGTTTCATTTGAAATTTTATTACGTCATATTAATTGTATTATTTTATATTTACGGACATTAATTTCTTTTACAGATAACTCCAACACTACAATGAACCAAGACGGTAGATCTCAGATATCAAACTAGTGTTGTCGATATCATATGGCATTTGAGTATATGCTAAAGTGTACTAATAAAGACTCAATATACAGTATGTTGGAGAGAGAGAGAGAGAGAGAGAGAGAGAGAGAGAGAGAGAGAGAGAGAGAGAGAGAGAGAGAGAGAGAATTAAGACACCTTAATTGGTGTCATCTTACGGAAGGGGCTTAATAAAATTTTGTATACTTTCTTACCTCAGAAATTTTAATACATCATACTGAACTAATACATAATTATACTGTAACTAATACTGAATTTTGTGTTTCACAGATTAACTCTACCACTGCACTGAACCAAGATGACAACAACCAAAACTACGAGGCTTTCAACTGATGTGTATCTTATTGGTCAGCCTACTCCACACTTCAGTGGAAAAAATCTGCCGACTACTCGAGATGTAATGCAAGTGTTTTTTCACTACACTGGAAATAAAAAGGAATCCAAAGCAAAAGAAGAAGTAGTTGGGCAACTGTCAAAGGCGTGGGCAAATGCAAGAATCCCTACAGGATAAAAAAGAAGCATAATAGCAAAGCTAACCCTTGTGATTAATAACTATAAGAAACTGAAGAAGAATAGAAAAAGGCGAGATGCTGCTCAAAAGGCGCGTGAAGAAAAATTTGTGGATGAAGCTGAATCATTGTTTGATATTGCCCATGAGGAGTCCCATAACCTGATTAAAATTGAGGAGGATCGAGTGTTTCTGACAGACCAGCGAACTACTAACAGAAAGTGGGAAATGGCCGGGGTGGACAAGAAAGTCAGCAATATTGAGAAAAGAAGTCAAAGTAGAATGGAAGAATTTATGAAAAGAGTGGAGAAGGAAAAGGAACGCCAGTCTGAAACACAAAGAAAATGGACTCTATTTCCGTATCATCAACATCAAGTAACAGTAGCTCAGACAGTGACATGAATGATGATCCTGAGTGGAAAGGCAGCTTCTCTGGAAACAAATTATTGTCAAATTCTCACAAGCGTCAAAAGACAGTAGAGTTTTTGACTTCTGAAGCAGCAGCAGCATGTGATAGAACAATCTGAGCCATGGCCAAGTAGCCCATGTAGTTAGTGCAACTGCCAAAAGTCTTGGAATTGACATTGGAAAAGTGTCCCTCTCAAAGAGCAGCATCCGTCGTCAGCGAATCAAGCACCGTGCATCTGTAGTAGATCATATCAAGGAAGCTTTTCAACATGATACAAAGGAAAGAGATGCATGCTTTGTTGTCCACTGGGACGGAAAAATACTGCTTAACTCGACGAAACAGAATGATGAGGCAACAAAAGTTGATCGCCTTGCCATCACTGTGTCAAACCCAGATCTTCCGCAAGAAAAGTTACTTTGTATTCCAAAGATTACTGCTGGTACAGGTGAAGTGATGGTGAGCACTATACACAAAGTTTTAGAGAACTGGAACATCAAAGGTGAGATTGTTCCAGTGTCATTTGACACAACATCATCTAACACTGGATATCAGTCAGGCTGCTGTAAGTTATTAGAGCAAAAGCTTGGCAAAGGGTTGTTGCATCTAGCATGTCGACATCACATTATGGAGATTTTGTGTGCTCATGTTTTCAAAAATCTGACTGGCCCATCTTCAGGACCAAACATCCAAATATTCCGACGATTCCAAGAACACTGGCCAATGATTAATACAACTTATTATGAAGCTTGCCATGACCAAAGGCTTGCCATTTCAGAGAAAATCAGGACCCTTAGGGAATCTTCAGTGCTAAACATCCTGGATATTCTTCAAATCAATCAAAATGTGACTTCATTGCCAAGAGATGAATATCATGAATTGCTAGATTTGACACTTATATTTCTTGGTGAAATACCACCTAATAGAGTAAAATTCAGAAAGGCATGCGCAGTTCATCATGCAAGATGGATGGCCAAGGCCATTTATGCTTTGAAAACCTACATATTTCGGAAACAGTTTCAAATGTCAAGAAGTGAAGAGAAGAACTTGCTCAATTCTCTCTCTTCATTGCACTAGTTTATGTTAAAGCATGGTATTCTGCGCCAATGGCCCTCGATGCACCTGTCAATGACCTCAACCTTTGCAGGCAGCTTTGTGCCTATAATGAGTTCAACGTTGATGTCAGTAATTCTGCCTTAACTTCCTTCAAGCGCCATCTATGGTATCTAGGATCTGATCTGGTTTGCTTGGCTTTATTTTCTGACAAGGTATCAAGTGAGACAAAGTTGAAAATGGTTGAAGCAGCTAAAACCTTGGAGAAAGGAGTATACAAAAAGGATCAGAGGAAACATGAAGGAAAAGGTTCAGTAGAGAGTATGGATCTCGACGACTTTGTCAACTAGACATCACTGAAGTTACTGGATACTTTCAAGATCAGACGAAACCATTACCAAAAACGAAACACAGAAGCATTTCCTCCTACAAGTGGTTGAGATGCACAGGCGCCAATTCCCTGACAACAAGAAATCAACACTGGCAGTAAGCAAATGCTCAGATGACTACATTTAACTGCATTTGAAGACACAAATCCATTATGTGAAAACTAAAGCTACGTTTGTTTCAAATAAACAGTTCACTATTTTTTGTTAAACAAAATATTTTTCCCAACATTTTGCCAATGTTTGAGCACCCAGTAAATATTATGGGAATACCTTGAAATTTGTATATAATATTTGTAATCTTATTTCAAATAAAAAAAATTACATGCTCACGAAAATGTTTTATTTTAATTTTTTTGAACCACTCTAATATATATATATATATATATATATATATATATATAATTATATATATATATGCATGCGCTCCATTTCCATTAATGTTGGTTTAAAAGGTGTAAATAAAGCACAACTGCAGCGTTCTGCCTATTTAATATATATCGAAATACAAAATATTGTATATACAGTACATTAGGAACAAAACAAGAATAATACATACATGATTTTTACGTCAAAAACAATAGAGCTAGTAGAGCAGAATTACATTAGACGCAAAAACAGGAATAAATGCTGCTATTTAACATGTACCGGTATATATACGTATCAAAACAAAAAATAATACAGCTAGTACAGAAGAAATCTATATACAATAAAATAAACAACATGTTTAATATATATATATATATATATTAGTGGACCGGCCAAATTCAAAAAACGACTTTGAACGGCGTTTTTTGTTAATAGCTGGCACTCATGCTAAATCAATGTACCTGTGGGTGAGGAATAAAATACAGGATGCCACTCTCGCTTTTGGCTTTGAAGGTCATTTTCGAGGTCAAACTGTGCAAAAAATGATATTTTCTAATTTTAATTTAAAAAAATATTCTGAGCCAGTTAGTTTGACCAAATGTTTCATTTTCCCACACTTAGTGATAAAGAAGTATGATGACACGCTTATTCCATCCGAATTACCAACTGAAGGTCAAATTAAAGTTAATCACGACCGAAATTGTGCCAAAAATTTGTGATTTTTTATTTTAATTGTCGAAAAAAAAATTGAGCAAGTCTGTTTGTCAAAACAATTTATTTTAACATGATTAGTGCCTAATAAGTTTGATAGCATGAATTAAGTACTCACAGTAACAGAATTATCACAACTAAATCACAAAGCAGTAAATATAGCCCCATAACTATACAGTTTACACACTAGTAACATCTACAAGTTCACGTTTCTTGATGAACAGCACCGAAATGCTGCACTGACAGTCACAATTGTGTGGATTGCAATCACTTAAGAACAGAGTTATTAGTTTCTTACAGCACATTCCAGCTTCTCTCGATTTCAGCCCGGGAGAGAGACATAGATCTACTGTCCAGCTGGGTTACAGCAACCGCTCTCGTCACAACCACAAGCTGTCGTACACTTCATCCTTTTCCTGAAACAGTTGCATCTAGCTGTCTTGCACTTTTTCTTGCAACCACAAGCAACAAGCTCCAGGCAGGCTTCAGGGATTGGAGGAAGTCTTGTCCACACTGGTAGGAGGCTCCCATCTTCCAACTTCCAGGCTGAAGTGTCCACCGGATCTTCAACATCTACGTGCTCTTTGTCAGCCTGGAGCCATATTTTGGCCTGATAGTTTGCCCGCTTGGCGTGGAGCTCCAGGGCATCCTTTGTCGGTGGGAGCATTTCCAGAGTCTTCTTGGCCTTCCCAAAAAGGTGAACTCTGGCGTCATCAACTGTGTGTTGTTCCGGGGTGCCATACAAATGACACACAAACTTCTCAACATCTGCGATATCCCCATCTCGACCAATGGCGTGCAGCAGGAGTGGGTGGTCACTGAACACCTTCCAACACTTTTTTTTCCATGACCACTGAAGGACGAGACTGTGTCACACCCGGTCAAAGCGTGGAAGCTGACCAGGTTGTCCCTGACTGGGGCGACAAACTCTTGAATACATCGTGCACGGGGTAGCATTTTCGGTTCTTGGCCGTTCCGCACAGCATCCACACTTCAGCGACCTTGGTGCAAACGAAGTGAATCAGCAGCACCATTACATCAGTATCTCTGCACACTACCAGTATTCGTTCATAGCCCTGGGACGCTGCATCACATGAGTGAAGGATGAGCCTGGTGTCCGCCTCTTCATGGTTGCTATGCAGTGGAACGTCATGTCGCCTGGTTGACCGTACTTCAGTGGCTTCAGAGAAGCCACCCCCTGTCACCAGCTGACATCTTTCTTGAAGATCTCTGCCCTTCTCAGTGATGACGTTAGACAGAAACAAGGCTAGGTCAGCCTTGTTTGTATCCAGGGCCATGAAGTTTTTCCACACTTCAGGCAGTGGAACTTGTGGGCCATCAATGACTTTCCGAATCGGTTTCTTCTTGCTTGCACGCTTTGTCCTGGTAACTGCTTTGATCGATCCTTCCCCTGCGTACCGATCAAAGATGACATCAACTCTTGTTGTGTGTTCATTGAAATAACTCGTCACGGCCTTGAAGAACACTTCAGCATAGTCGCCGAATGTCCGACAGCCGCCAGGCTTGCCAAGAGCTTGGATGAGTGCATGGCCATCTATCATCACACAGGTCTTCAGATCAGAGGTTGGAACCTCTGAGCTTATGGTCTGCTGAGCCATCAGGATGTTCATCAGCTCAGACTTCGATGTCGAATTCATCTCTCCTCCTGCCTTCGCCAGACTAAATGGGACTGGGGACAGTTCATGCTTCAAGACGTTGACCATCTCCACCATGCGACCTGCGGTCGCGGCATTCAGGAGCCGCTGTAGTAGCTTTCTGTCAGCTTTGATGGTCTTCTGCATGTTCTGCTTGGTGGAAACTGTAGCTTTGTACACATCAGCGAAGGTTTTCGACCGATGTTTCTTCATCGTTTCATGGAAGCCTACTATCTGTTCAATCAGTCTCTCCTTCATGAAGCCGATTACATGCTGCTTTCCTCGATCCTGAGCTGTCAGCAGGTTCTCCACAACATCTGTGGGTGCAGTGTCTTTGGTTGCCAGTGAAACAAGTGGGATGTTAGTGGCGGCATCTGTATCTCCTGCTTCACTCACGTGAACTCTGAAGACGTCAAACTGCTTCAACTGCTGAACTAGCTTCATGACATCATGAGCGTCACGCCTAGTGCGAGAAGGCAGACTGTCAACCCGAGTGAAGGTGGCTTCCCCATCATCATCTTGAAGATTGAAGAGGCATCTTGTGTCTTGAGAGATGCGTGACCGCTCTGACCATGTGATGCAGAACCTGTCTCTTGCTTGGTCATTCTTTGTGATGCCGATGATACCATTGTGCATCTTGCATGTACGATTTATCCATTCGGTTGCCTGATCAGCTGGAACTTGGTTGAAGCGCTTCGCCGTCCTCTTGACGACAAAGTTCCCATTACAGAACTCTGCATGAACTTCTGGTGCTGACTTCTCAAGACCTCTCATATCAGCCAAGTAGACCGGCCCCCAACGTGCATAGTTTGTGTGGTCATAGATAGTTAGCCAAGGCAGCATTGCAGCAAAGGCTTCTATGTGGAGACTCCACATGCCATCTCTCTGAGCTCTGATGAAGGCCAGTAGGATCTCTACCATTTCCATGTAGGATGACCACAGCATGAAGTTGGGATTTTCAGAGTGCTGGTCATTGAATTCCTCCATGAGACTGGAATTTCTCATCTGCCAAAACGTCTGAGAAGTTGTCAACAGCATCGCGCATCTCATCTATGTCAGCTCTGTCTTTGAAAAGCGAAGCAACATTGAGGGCAAGCTGTTTGACGTTCTCATCTCCGTTGCCAGTTGCAGCCAGCCATGACTCAAACATCTGCCACTTGATGCGCCACAGTGCCTCATACGTCAGCTGGTGACCTCTCACAGCTCGGTAGTAGGCCTTGCCGTCCAGCATTGTCTCAGTGGTGTTAGCCGCGTACACACCTGCCTCTGTCCATAAGTCATCAAGTCCCACACTTTCCATGTGTTGACCAATGGCTTTCAGAAAGTTGAAGCAGATATGGAGGCCTCCCATGAGCAAGACCACGTTGGCAAATTTCGAGTTTGCCCAGACTAGTTCCTTACCCCTGCTGTACAGAGGCTGATCAGCAGTGATGATGGTGTACTTCTGGCTGACATACTCAGAAATGGCCATGAAGCGATTGATGACGGTGGTCATGGTGTCATTGTCATCTGCTGGTGCCTGCAGGATTGGCAACATCCCGGCGGTCGTTACTGGTGGATCCGCAGTGCTGACAGATTGATTGAATGCTCCCCAGCTTGGAACGGACATCGCTTCATCATGGATGCGTGACACCACCCAGGCCAAGTCCTTGGCACGTGCCCGGTCCCTCTCAGGTTCATGTGACAAGTCGTCTATGTCAGTGTCGTAGCCAGGAGGAGATGGCCTCTTGCCAGATGGGAGGGTAGCCTGGTCCAGCCTTTGGAACTCCTGTAGGTCATCAGGTTTGATAGATTTCGATCTCTTGTGCTTGCCACCCTTTTGGCCATGACTCTGCTGTGGAGGGGGCCTCTCTGCCATACCATCAGTTGAGTGCTGTGGAAGGTGTTCTTCCCGTCTAAGGTTGACTCCAAGACATCTATGTTGTCACAAGAGCAGTGAATCATTCTCTCTTTGACGATGGTGTCAGGGATGTAGACACATCCATTCTCAGCATACCTCTCCAGGATGTTCTGAGCGATGGTGGTGTCTATCCTTCTTACAGTGTCGATACCAATAGTGTGATTTGCCGCGTGGAACAGATCTAGGAGTGCTTCTGAGCGGGTGGCTTGGTGCAGAGTAAGACCCAAGCCCACATGCTTTGGTGTCAACTTTCGTCGGTTGGAGACTGCATAGACTATGTCCTGGGCAATGCTACACACACTCTGCTTCACTTTCTGGTCCTCTTCACTTCCCTCATCCACAGCATCCATTCCCCCAAAGAGCAATCGTAGAAACAGGTACAGACTGTCGGGTATGACGCGATCAACATGTTCCTGATCAAGACCTTGCCATGTCTCGGAGTGTCCAGGAGTTTCAAGAAGATCTTGTCGAACCTTCAGAGCCACGTGTACCATATCTTGGAATATGCTGCTAGTGGCACACATGCGGACATCAGCATCTTCATCTTCAGTAGACTCTGACTCAGAGGTGACAGGACCTTGTTCACAAGACTTAGCCAGTGCTTTGGAGATGATGAAATCTGAGCTCTCTCCAGGGTAAATCAGCAGCGGGCCCCTTGACAATGGGCGTACATAGCTGGCGTTTGATCCAAGCAGCCTTTGAACATCTTCGTAGAACGTTGTTCTCCTGGAGTATTTCACGGTGATGCCGGTGTCATTACACATACTCTCGTATCTGTCCCAGACGTCTCCCATGTCGTATACGTGACCACGAGACAGGCCTACTGTCAAGTCTTTGCACAGCTTCGTCATGCACTCATTTTCAGGCCCTTGCTGCTCCTCTGACACCGCTTGTTTTCTAGTACGTCTCTCAAATGTCACCAAACATGCCAGATGATAGCAGCCTTCAACTGCAATCACATCACTCACCGCTGACAACGGTATGCTCATGACAGGGTCGTGTTTGGCACGCTGGATCAAGTCATCTGACTTCTCCATTGTCTCCACCCTGTGCAGTTTCTTTGTGGTCTTCTTTTGGCAAAACATGCAGAGGGTCCAGTCAATCACTGGTGTTGAACGTCTACGCTTTGGGGGAAAAGCCTGAGAGCCTGCACTTTTTGTGGTCGCCGATGCACCCATGGTCTGCTGCTGACTTCGCAGCCTTTTGAGTTTGCCTTCAGAGGTGAATAAAGAGTAGCATGATTTATGCCACTTGAGTTCCAATGCATTGAAATCATCCTTGGAATGACTTTCCAGTCTTTGTAAAACATCAAGATAGTAGGTATCTCCCAGGTTCTTTCTCTCATCGCCCACAGTCATAGTTCTTGCTTTTCCTTCTGCTGATGCTGTGCGCAGGTCACCAGCGCTGCTTTGGCAGAAGAAGCAACAATCCTCACTGACATCCTGACGTTTCCTCTTGCGCTTGATGACAGCTACAGGGTCCACTGCTGATGATCTCCCTATCTGCAAAGACAAGTGGGAATGGCAGTATGTAGTAGCCACAGATATATTGAAACAATTCGAAACATACCTATCCTTTAGCAGTATTATTATTATTATTATTTTACCAGCTGGCACTGTCTGCACTCTTTTAATTACATATACCAAACCAATGTCTGGCCAGCCGGTGCATTGAAAATATTCAACATGTGAAAGTATGCTATTACTTGTACTATGGTAGTTGTAGGCACATGCGCACCTCACCCAGCATGCTAAATGTAGTTTTAATGGAAGTAAAGACATCCAGAGTCATAGTTACCTTCAATTATTATGCATAAAATCACCAAAAATATGCTTTATGTGCTAATGATACACCTTTAAACACGTTGTTACATAGAGCCACCACTGAAATGCAAAAATTCGGAATTTTTCAGAATTTGACTTTTGTAACCTTGTATGGGACCTTCAAACCCAAAATTGAGAGTGGCATCCACCCACATCTTGTTTGGCATACTCAATACTACTTATCTAAGGTGGGTGTCTACTATTAAGAAAAAACACCGTTAAGTTTTTTCTAGGGGACTTTTCAATTTTTGGCCGGCCCACTATATATACACAGGGCCATTCAAAAAAGACGCAACAGTTTAAACTGCTTATATTTCGTAATATTGTTAACATACAGGAGTGATTTTTGTATTATTTTACAGCGTACAATTGGGAGTTTTTATTTAATGAAAAACATGTTCAATGTGTGAACCACCGGCATCCAAAACCATTTGCAGTCGATGTTGAAAGTTGGCAAGTACTGTGCGTAGAACGTCATGAGTGATTGTGCTGACAACAGATGCAATTTCCTCTTGCAGCTCACTAATTGTGAGAGGATTGTTTCTGTAAACATTATCTTTCAGATATCCCCATCAAAAATAATCACATGGGTTGAGAGCCGGAGAATATGGTGGCCAAGACCATCCACAGGCAAAACGTTCAGGGAAGCGATTCGAGATGACGCGATCGTCAAAATATTCATTTAAGGCTACAAGAGTCGTTCGCCTAGCGCCTTAGGCTACTAGGCCTAAGCGGTAACAAAACTCCCAGGTGTACGCTGTAAACTAATACAAAAATCATTCCTGTACGTTAACAATGTTACGAAATATAAGCAATTTAAACTGTTGCGTCTTTTTTGAATGGCCCTGTATATATATATATATACACTTTCGTGAAATAATTTTCATATAATTTTCATATATATATATATATATTATATATATATATATATATATATATATATGTGTCAGAACTCTAATATCAGAACCCTAACATCAGAACCCTAATAAAGTCCGTAAACTCTCCATCCCCTAATATGATACTCTGTGGCGATTTTAATTTCCCACTTATAAAATACAAAAAGGTGGGTAGAAATATATTTATAGAGCAAGATAAGGGCCCTAAGGGGGCACAAGAGAGGACCAGGAGCAAGCAAGAATGCTGATGGCTCTCACAAACGAATTTATGCTGACACAGGAGAGAAGAGAAAATACCAGGAAAAATAACTGCCTATATCTGGTATTCACAAATAACACGAACTTGATTGCGGATGTAAAAATAACTCCAACTATTATCTCAGACCACAATATAATCGAGTTATCAACAAATAGGGCGATAACTTTAAAAGACAATACACATACGGAAGGAAGAAGCAAATTTGGGGCTTTTAATTTAAACTCGAAGACCATAAATTGGGAAGAAATCAGATCACACATGGCCCAAATAAAGTGGAAAACAGTTTTCGAGAATAAAACAACTGAGGAAATACTAACAACCTTGGAAGAAAAGACGCTGAGAATTTTGGAAAAATATGCTCCGAAAGCACAGCCAAAAGGAAAGAGGAACTGGCTAGAGAGGCAAAAGAGAAGAACATTCCGAAAAAGAAAGAGAGTAGCGACGAAGTTAACTAATTGCGGAGAGAACAATGCCAGGAAAGAAATACAAGAAAAACTGGAGAGAATCGATTGGGAAATACAAACTCTGATAAAGGGCCGTACAGAGAGGGAAGAGGAAAAGGTGGTAGAAGCAATAAAGGAAAATCCAAAATACTTCTACAGCTATGCGAAAAGGAAAACAAAAACGCGCGCTACTATCGGGCCCTTAAGGAATGGAAATAATGAACTAACCGACGATCCAAAAGAAATATCTAAAACATTAAGAGCCCAGTATGAATAACTTTTCAGTACCCCAAAAAGTGACAAAGCGATACCTGACATAGATGCATTTTTCAAAGAGAAATTGTAAGGAGAATGTATAACAGACTTTGATTTTACCCCAGAAGATGTAGCGACAGCTATAGGACAAATGACATCACATTCAGCTGCAGGTCCGAACAAATGGAACGCACTATTAATTAAAAACTATAAAAATGAAATAGCTACACCCTTATACTGGATATGGAGAAGATCCCTAGACACTGGGGAAATATCGAGCATCTTTAAAAGAGCAAACATCGTCTCTATATATAAAGGAGGAGATAGATCTCAAGCAAAGAACTATAGACCAGTGTCCTTGATGTCCCACCTCACCAAAATTTTTGAAAGAATAGTCAGAGAGAAAATCTATTACTTCTTGTAGACATTAGAAAGATTCAACGAAAATCAACACGGATTCTGATCAGGAAGATCATGCCTATCACAACTTATAGAGCATTATAACAATATCCTAGATACACTTGATGGCACTGAAAACTATGATGTCATATACACGGATTTTGCTAAAGCTTTCAACAAATGCGATCATGGTATAATAGCACATAAAATGAAACATATGGGAAAAACAGTCAAAGTGGGAAAATGGATCAGAAGTACGCAGTCAGTACCACAAGGTACAGTGCTGGCCCCACTCCTGTTCATTATCATGCTGACAGACATAGACAGGAGTAAACAGCAACAGAATAGTAACATTATTTGCGGACGATACAAATATCAGCAGAAAAATCAGCGATGCAAACGAAGTAGAAGCCTTGCAGAGAGACACAAACAAAATATACAAATGGTCAGAAGACAACAATATGACATTTAACACCGAGAAATTTCAGCTCTTGAGATTTGGTAGAAATGAGGAACTTAAAAAGACTGCATATTATGCTCCAGATAGACAAGAAATTCAGAGAAGCACGAAAGCGGTCGACTTGGGGGTAATAATGACCGATGATGCCAAATTCGAGACACAAAATCAGATAACAATAAACAAAGCAAAAAGAGTCGCGGGACAGGTACTAAGAACGTTCAAAAGGAGGGACAAGACAGTAATGATTCCCCTGCTGAGAACACTGATCATACCAAAACTTGAATACTGCTTAGTTTTGACGTCCCCATATAAAAAGGAAGAAATTAATAAACTAGAAGAAACGCAGAGACATTTCACAGCCAAGATTGATGGTTGCAAAGAACTCAACTACTTGGAAAGAATACGCAAACTAAATCTGTACTCCCTGGAAAGAAGAAGAGAGAGGTATACCATAATTGTTTGACTTGGTCCGCAATCTATCATTTGACTTGGTCCGCAATCGATATGGACCGTGACTTATTTTTCGTTGGCAAGGTACTAGTATTGATGGATACCGTAATGAAATTGACTGGATTCTTTGGATCTGATATATTTTAATGTCGGTTATAAATAGATATAGAGTGTAACATATTTGTGGATAGTAGTCTACTATGACTTGATCCTCTGGATCCAGAGATTCTATCTTTAGTTTTAAATCGATAATTAATTAGTTTTAAATCGATAATTAATTAGTTTTAAATTGATAATTATTTAGCTTTGTAAAAATTGGTCGTTGCCAATGTACAGGCAGTTACATAAATTTCTTATGTTATTGTGGTTCGGAACCCACGTAAAATTGTAGGTCCCCTCCGCCACCACGGAGGACATACACAATAGACAATTACGAACACAGTTAGGTAGACCAGCCATGAGTGGATCCTAGGGTCTTTGTTTGTCTGAAACATTATAACATTATAACATTATAATCTACACATAGGAAATGATCGATAAACTGGTGGTACCAAGCCTCAAACAAAACCCAATTACCATCCAGACAACGCTGGAAAATAGGAAAGGCAGAATGTGTAGTGTTCCCAAATTAAAGGCCCGAAAAGGGACTTCCTCAACACTGAAGGAAAATAGCTTGGTTGTCAGGGGACCAAGAATTTTCAACCAGCTTCCAAAGGACCTCAGAAACATTACAGGGGTCAAAGTTGAAGTCTTCAAGAGAAGACTAGATGCCTGGCTCAGGACGGTACCAGATGAGCCGGGTGTACTTTGCTATGTGCGATGGAGAACGCGAGAGAGCAACTCGCTCTTCCACCAATCCAGGACTAGAGGCGGGCCACCAGCTTGACCTTCGTGTGAAGAAAGACCGACGCAAGGAACCCAAACAAGGTTAACAAGGTATACGCATAAAAACAAAACGTAATAGTTAGTACAGAAGAATTCTATATAAAACAAAATACGTTTAATATATATATATATATATATACGCGTAAAAAATGGAAATACATGCTTTAAGTACTACCACGCTTAAATAAAATAGTAAACTCGCACGTAATCGAATCCACACTTGCATCCTCATTGCTCTGTACTACGCAATAAATACAATTAACATTAATTCACCACTGAAAGTACGCGGGTATCTATTTTCAATATAAAGGGCTTTCAACTCGTTTAACACTATTTTTGTACCCACTTTAAAATTGGGAGTCAAACTATCACGCTCTTTAAACGTGGATAGAATACAGTCAAAAGCACGCACAAAGATGACATCAGTTGCTACAACATCACCATTAAATTCAAGTTTATAAACACTCCTTTCCAAACGGGTGTTTATTCTTTCAGCGCTGACCTTTTCAACTGTAAATTCTTATTCACAACTAATATCGGAAATTGAAGTACGTTTCTAAATCGTGCCGACAACTGTGTCTCATATATAGGAATAATTCTTCAGTGTGAACAGTGAAGGCGAGTTCAGCCCTGTACCGTTCTAGCTCTTTGTACCAGAGTTCATTATATTTCGAGGAGTCTGCACCTTCTAAATATGCAGCCAGTTCCAAACCATTCTCGAGTTGTTCGACTCTACACTTGGTAAAATCATCGAGCAGGACGGTGTACACGTCTTCAATCACCGTGCCAAAATAACGTATATGAGCAACACGAGCGTCTAATATAGGTTTCAGTTTACGGAAGCCGACGACTTCAAACATTCTGTCGAGAATGAAACGGCTTCGTGTGGGGATAAGGGCGTTCTTGTCAGCAGCATTCTTCCACATCAACCGTATATCAACGCATATTTGGTTTGTATCACAATTTACGCATAGCGTACAAATAATAGCGTATGAAGGTGCATCGCTAATCTGCTCTCATTTTTTGCCTACACCTGCACGTATTTTATAACGTTACTCGCCCCACTTCTCAACCAACATGAAGATTCTATTCATCTCTTCAACATTTAAATAAATAACTGCATCTACCAGAGTTTGAATGTCTACATTTCGTTTCAAGTACATAAATAACGGCACCCGTATTAGCCTGAATACGCGCACAGACTTCAACACGGACACGTTGTCTACTGCTTGAGGATGCTGCTCAACGGAAGCTCCATATTTTAATAGTTTTCTATTGACCCTGCGTGGAAAGAATGTCCAGACGGGTCAAGCTCTGAGGCGACTATAAGCAGCCGGCTCGTTGTTTTGGGATTCGGAGGGACCGTGCGGGTGTTTGGGGAGGAGGGAGGCGTGGGGTGGGTATGAGTCACACGGGGTTGCGTCATGAACGATTCCAGGCGTTAGTGATTCGTGTACGAGATTGTTCCAACATGAAAGATTCGCTGCGCCCTGTTGAATCATCCGAATATTTGTATCCCATTATACTGGGTAGGTGTTTAGAGAATTTTTCCATCTGCGATACATGATGCCATACGCCCATCACCTTGGTTAGCTTGGCTAATTTACAAGGTGTGAATACCAGTGTCTTTAAACTGAACATTACCTCTTATCTGCATCTGTATAAGTTTGTTTCCTTTTTTCAAGGGGTCACCCTTGAATATCTCTGATGATTCGTGTTCAAGCAGTTCCTTATAAAGGAATTCTGTATCCAATTTTGCTCCGTTATGGGCAAGAATATACACAGTCACTTTTTTTAAATTGTCCGCTAACTTAACAATATAGGACACAAATGCAAATACTTAAGATTCTCCATGATGACAAGATTTACATTCTCAACTGTAGGGTACGAGTAGTCGGTATGATGTAACATGACATAATATCGCTTGTCACACCACTCATCAACAAGACTCACTAGCCATAACCGTTGCTTATCTTCTGAACGTGTTGTTTCTTCTACTTCGCGGTATATGTAAGCTTTTATAAAGGTTAGGTCTACAACATACTTCAATACATCGTTTGTACTACGAAATCCTACAATACCATACCCTCGCCAGAATACCCGTAGAGTATTTGAACATCTTGGTCCTTCGCACGGCTCAATGTAGTCTTAAAAGTATCAAAGGAGGGTGGAATAGGGAAATTTTCAGTGCCCACCACATCTTGGCACTTTGCCGAATGCCACTTCATAAACGTTGAACACGCAATATTGAAGGTAGCCATTATTATTTTTCGTCTACGCCGGAGAATAAACGTCTGAGCTCAAGGGTATGCAGAGGTCAACAGAGCACGCAGGGATAGAGATATGCTCAGGTAGTGGCAGGAGTCACGTGACCGATCTTACAGTGGACGGAGCTTAGCTTTTTACTGTACACGGTAGGGTTTCTTTCCCGGGATCCGGCTGTTTTTATTGGATTTGAAAATCCCGAGAATTGGACAAATATCCCGGGAAATCCCGGAATTTTAAAATGACTTAATTTATTTTTTATTGACTGGCCGAGGGAATGTCGCTAGCGCTTCGTATAATACAAGGAACCGAGTCTCAGTATATTATCTAGCGATCGCAGGCAACTCATCTTGCTCAGAGTTTAAGCAAGCATTTGAAGCAAGAACTGCAGTTATTCGAGACAATTGGGAAACAGAACTTCAAACATCATGAATTTATTTGATGCACTGAAAACCATTCCGCCAACCTCTGTTGAATCAGAAAGAGCCTTTTCTGCAGCAGGTTTATTTATCACCAAGTTGAGAACTCGTCTTAGTGATAGAAGTATCGATTGTTTATGTTTTTTAAGAAGCTCTTTTAAAAATGTTGATTGACTCTAAATATTTTAAGATAAATATTTTAAGATAAAATATTTTAAGATAAAAGGATGAAATTATTTTTTCTAATGAAGTTATTTTATTTTTATTTTTTTGTATTGGCTAAATATTTTAAGATAAAATATGTTGAGATAAAAGGTATAAATTATTTTTTTTGAATGAAGTTTCTTTTTCTTTTTTTATTTGCAAATGCACTTAATTATAATTAAAGGAATATAATATTTTAGCCTTTTATTTGTCCCCTGCAGATGAATAGCATGATAAATATTATGTTTAATAAATAATAAATAGGTACCACTGATTGGTAAACTCAATTCAAGTATTACAATGCAAAAGTGGTCATCTAGGCATAAGTAATTGGTTATCCCAATTCTAAAAGGGTATTTTATCACTGATCAATAAAAAAAATTACCGTTCTCTTAAGTATACAACCATTTCCTGGATTTCCCGGGATCCGTGGAATTGGCTTCATTTTTCCGGGAATTCCCGGGATTTCCCGGGATGAAGAAAGCTGCATATAAGGAGAAACCCTAGTACACACACACACGCACGCACGCAAAGGAGAAAATGAAACCTTAATTGAAACAAATATACGTGATAAATAAACATATCGTTAACCCATAGTTACTCGCGTGAGGTCATTGTGACCCAAGCAAATATTTTATAAACAATTTTATACGAATGGCAACACTTGTAATAACCATACCCACAGTAGCTTCCACACTCATCGAGTTGTTTATATTTCAGTGTTAATCAGTTGCTTACTGCGCCTGGTTCTCTGTGTTTATTAGTAGACGTTGACCCCACGCGACCATTTGCGTTTTGCTTTCTGCTGAATTCTGACCAGGGCCATCTAGAGGGCGATGTAAAATATGCCCACGAAATACGGACAACAAACATTCAACGAGATGCTCAAGGTGTAATGCATTCATTTGCAAGTTTCATATGTGTATGAAATGTAGTGATTGTAATGATCTAGAGCGTTTTGAAAATGAAAATTAAAACGAGTTATACATTATATATGATGATACGATATGATATATGTTTGACTGATTTGTTTTCAATATAATTGATTTTTTGGATTTTTTAAATATTAATGGCTTTATTAACCTAATTTGACATCATTACAGCTGATAAGAAAAGAAGATTTGAAATAAAATAAATATATATAAATTGGGGTCACATTGACCCCACGCTGTTATTTATGTTCTAATTTCCCACGCGAGTTTATACACATATACATATATGAATACAATCAAGGATTAAGGTAGCCAAAGGGTACGGTATCATAGGTACCAGGCACCTGGTAACGCTTCCTATAGGTGTTACAGCATACCTTCGTGCACGTAAGTCCCCTCACAAACCCCAGTTTCTGCGCCCGAAAATTGTGCGTCCCCACAGTCAGTTCGGGTGGCTGGTCACCCTCATCTTCCAAGCACACTAGATCCTTCAACGAGACAAAGTTAACGACTCGACGGTTCGCATGGTTAAGAGTGATACCCTTAGCCTTCATGATATACTTAATATCATCCCCCACCCTCACCCGTACCCCATAGGTTTTTGGCCCTGTTGATACCAACAAGTCTATGCACCATCACCATACTCATCCTTGATCTCGTCAGTTAGCTCTCCGAGGAATTCCCTAATAGCAGGTATGTATTCACCCTCCCTCGCTGTGAATATCACATTATCTGTGTCAGCGTACAGCACCCTCCGTCCAAGAGAGTGCAGCAGACCCCAAAGTTTGATGCGGGCGTAGGCCGTTGTGAAGCTGGCTACAGGTATGTTTGTTACCCGTTTGGTATCTGTGGCCAGTTCGGTGATGTACTTTATTATGTAAGTATTACCTACATTCACGATCTCCATATCCTCTTTATCGGGATCGTTGGCATAATCCCAGAATTCACTACAACTTTGTGCCAAATGAACGTTCCCTTTGCCGGTATTCTGTGCAAATTTTCCCCAAAGATTGTTTAGACACAACTTTGCACTAAAGCGCTTGCCAGGAATCTTAACAATTTGGGAACGGTCAAGCTGTATACCTTCATGGGCACGGTAACGCTGAATATAATCCGTTTTTTCATCTTCAGTATTAACCCCTCGCGGATATCCTGATGCTTCTACTTTATCCTTCAAGAAAGCGTTTATATATGGTGTGAAAAGGTTGGGTAGCTTCTGAAACCTCCACACCTCGTGTATCTTCAATATTCTGTACCCAAGGCGTACGGCTAGGGCCAGCTGAGGGCTTGTATATACACCTCTGATCTTACGCTGGTTGGTTGTATGGTTACAATCACCGTTGTTCTTCTCTGCGCACTTCACGCACAGGGGAAACATGAGCTTGTGATCTATAACGACGGGTAAGATCGGCATCCATAAATCGCGATGGGGGAGCACGTCTACGAAAGAGAGTCCGAAGTAGCGCTCATTCAAGTTAGTTGAAAACTCCTCGATGGTTGGTATGGTGGGACCCACCATTTTTTCAGGCACCTACAGGGTACGGATTGTTCTTCATCACGTAAGGGTATAAAGAGCAGAAGTCGTAGTAGTGGAGTTTCACGCTCTCCGTAGGCGGAAAGTATAGCTTGAATGGGTTTGTACGCCCTCCAAGCAAGCTGTCACCGCATTTGAGGGGGTCCAACACCATTGAACGTTTGATGGCCCTTATTTCTTCACGGTACTGGGCATCTGTTTCCATCCGTGCATCATACTCATGCTCCCACACGATTTTGTGAGTGAACTGGGAGCCTATAAGTTGATCACGGTTACGGGTCCATGCGAGGCTGTCGGCGGGGATCTTCCATAAAGGTCCCCTGTGACGGCACATTCAGCGCGCGGGCATCCATGCCACCAGCAGCCGTTAAAGGAATACACAGTCTTCTCACCAGTGGTTGGATCCTCACTTAGGCCATCAACCCAAAAAACACGACCATTGACCTTAACGGGTACTTAATCCGTGTTGCGGGCATGTTTTATGTATACCTCGGTCTGTTGCTGTAGGTGTATGAGCCAGTAAATAGCCTTGTGCCCATAACTGCGGGGTTCGTTTCTGTGATTGACTGCGAAGGTGTCTTTAGGCATGAAGTTATTCTTGAGCACTGTAAAACATAATGAGGCAATCATGGTCGCGACTTGCAACAGATCGCATTTAAAACGGGCTATGTACATCCTTCTAAAGGCTTGAAACATACTCTAAGTACACGTACGTCATTCACACAATAACGTTCACATTCATCAGCTATATTGTATGGACTAGCTTCATTAAAATTGTTGTAGTAGCGGTCAAAATCTTCACGCTCACTATCACTCATGTTGGTGTAGTTAAAGTAATGTTTGGGTGGAGGTAGTCCTACGTAATTCAAAATGTCGTTAGTGAGGAATGTGTAAGGGAAATACCCTTTTGAAACTTCAGCGGCTACCCCCATAACCTTGGGCAGCTTTGCTAATTTACAAGGTGTGAACAGCAGGGTGTCTTTAAACTGTACATTACCTCTTATCTGCATCTGTATTAGTTTGTTGCCTCTTTTCAAGGGATCACCTGTAAATATCGCAGACGACTCGTGTTCAAGCAACTCCTTATAAAGGAACTGTGTGTCAAATTTCGCCCCGTTATGGGCAAGAATACACACAGTCATTTTTTTAACTTGTCCGCTAATTTGACAATATAGGATACAAAGAGTTTCACAGGGCTGCCGTGTGCATTCGTTTTAAAAACGTTTGTCCGTTTTCCACATTTGTGGCACTCCACACTCGATCTCCATGCACTCATCACAGATAGTCTGACTTACGAGTAAATGTGGAATAACCTCTTTGGTTTCAGCGTTCGTGTAAGTTTCTATATCGTAGTACACGGTTATACAAGGGCTATTTTTAGGCTTAGCATCTTTCATATAACATACATGCTTCACTCCATCCGCCTTATATTTTTCATGACATGTAGAACAGTGAATTTCATCGCATTTATGTTTGAAATTCCCCAATTATCCATCATGTGAAACATACCGCACTTACAAATCCTCATTTTCCTGCAAGTGCCATTGATTTATGGAGTTCAAAGCATTTATTATTGAAAAATGTACGTCTACACACATTACATTCCCTCTTCTCGGTTTCAACTACACGACTTTCACATTTGGGGCTTTTACACTGCTCACATACCATGTAGCAATCCTTACAATGTTTCACCATATCATCAGCAAACTCGAGAACCCTTACACAAATCATGATGCCTTCCATATTTTCGACTTTTATCATAACTGGCGTAGAGAGCCCTTATGTTACGGATGGGGAGATACGATGTTCCTGACAATCCTAAAATAAGTAGAGGTCTTGTACGATCTCTCACGCTTTTAAAAACATACACAGTCCTACGACGATCATCCATTCCAAATACGACTATACGTGCATTCATTTCCTGCTCGGCCCTTCTCAGTTCTTCAGGACCCATATTACACTCAAACTCAAGCTTACAATCTGAAGCCAGTTTACGGGCACGCTGCACAACCGTAGGCAGCCAAATTTTTTGCGTCCAAGTATTTAGCACAGTGAACATATGAGCTAAGATTATTGCTATAAAACCACAACCACGATCGACGTTTAAATGCTTTCTGTAAATAACCGGAGAATTGAAATTAAGAGTATAAGGTGTGGCACTATGACCCGCAACCCGGAATACTCTGTCAATATCTACCATGAAGTTGTCCATATTGAAGGCTGTACCACTTTGAGAGGCTTGCATTATACGGCCCAAGATATATTCTATGTCTACAGCCGCCAAACGTCTGAACGGTATTACACCCAAAAATCGTCCCCTCATCTGACCCGAACCTGAAGGACAACCTCGTCCGGACTTCACGTTCGTCGCGGTTCTGAAGGGCAAACTCCACAATACGTTCAACTACGCGTCGCAGTCCGTTGGTATACAGGGATCCAGGGTCAACCCTGACCACGTACCGATTTCTAGTCAGGGCGGGGGGGGTAGCGGTGCGCACCAACTCGAATGTTATACCATCCTCCACAATATGACAAGCTGCTGTGGAGGAAGTACCCGGAACTGAATAATGGGGCATATTTGAGGAAGGTACTATTGTGGGTGTTGTGTCGTAAGATGTAGAGGGTTTGGGCTCTATTACTGGGGGTTTAACAACCGGGACAATCCTGGCACGCTTTATACCTGAAGTGGAGGGCTCTTCATCATGTTTCCGCTTTGAACTGTCGCATGCTACAGATGTCGCTGATGAGGGTTCGTCAGCGGGGAAGGATTCTGTAGCGGCACGGCCATCGGGTTCGTCTGGGATATCGATGATGGGGAGCTGTACGTCGTCGTTATTCACGGTTCTGTGGAAGAAAAACAAAATATAAGGAACAGCACTCAAAATTTGTAATATTTTGCAAATGACCCATTTAGAGGTGTGACGTGTTAGAGATGGAATCTGTAGAAAAATTCAGGTTCACAAGCCCCTCCACATGTTTTATATCTGGCCCTACTGGAGCCGGAAAAATGGTATTTATGTTTAAAATCATTAAAGATAAGGGGGAGATGTTCTCAAAATTTGTGCATCAAATAATATGGTGCTATTCGACGTATCAGTCAGTGTTCAACGAGTACTAAGATGAAATTTTGTTCCACAAAGATGTTTCTGACGTTAATTCGTTAAAAGGTAATGATCATACAGTTATTGTAGTTGACGATCTCATGTTGGAAATGGATAAAACGTTTGCCGAGACATTTACAGTGTCCTCCCACCATCTTAACATAAACATATTTTTCATCAACCAGAATCTATTTTTCAAAAATAGGTACATGCGCGATGTGTCGCAAAATACACAATATTTAGTCTTATTCGCACAACGTAGAGATGTGTCACAAATTGGGGTATTAGCCACTCAAATATTCCCGAATCATTGTAAGGAGTTTTTGGAGGTTTATAAAGAAGCCACAAGTCAGCGTTATGGATATTTGCTTTGTGACCTTCACCCGCGAAATACGTTTAGGTTGCTTCTAAGAACGAATATATTCCCAAACGAACCTGAAACGGTGTATATTCTAGAATGACAAATAGGCTGAAGAAATATGATGAATTACTAAAAATCTATCAACGATTGCCCCGGGCACTGCAACAGATGTTTGTTGAAAATATCGACTCGGACTTTTTAAAATGCATCTGTGAAATCTGTCTTAATGTTATAAAATGTAATGTGCCAATGAAACCCCCTCAGAAGGCTCGCTTACGTCGTTACAAGAACATAATAGGAGCACTCGCTCATAAAAGTCAAACTGTGGGGAAGAAAAAGTGAATTATTGTACAAAGAGGAGGATCATTTCTACCCATCTTATTTTCAGTTTTGGGCCCTTTACTGACTAGATTAATATAATGAAGAAGGTGGTAGTGATTCTGCACGAGGTGTATGCTTCACTGCAAAGTTCAAAGATTCCAGACACGGCTCTATAACCCCGTAAAAGTAGGCTTAAAAGAATGGAAAGCGAGTTGCTAGTCCTATTAAACAGTGAAAAGTCACCTGATGAGAAAAGGATCTTGTACCAAGAGGCTTTGCAGAAACTTCTCCATGAGTACGAAGATTATAATAATCCGACAGAGCTCCCCGTGGTTATTAGGCACAGCGCGAGCAGCGCTGAGCATGGCGATACAGTACCTGCGCCCGACGTTAGAGATCACCAACCAAAGAATAACGGAACACAACACATCGAAAATGTATTAAAAAGCAGTCTCCCACATACATTGAGGAATAAAGGCTTAAGTCTTTATAATCTATTGAGTGAGGACCCCATCATACAGTTGGCCGATACAGGCGAGGTCATTGTTGAAGGAACAAAGTACAAGGATCCAACATCGTTGACATTGTTCATGATCTGGTGAGAAAGTGGGACAGGCCCTCATCAACAGGATGGAAGCATATTAAAGCAAGACTACAACAAATAAATGTCCCCAAAACATTGATAGGTAATCTAAATAGGTTAAAAGACCTGGATCAAATCTCGCATGTGTCACAACTGAGTACGCCATCGCCTCTGAAGAGGAGAAAGAAGAGAAAAAATGTCAAACCTTATCCACGTGTCTCTAAAATATGCAAATGGCTAACATATTAAGTAAACGCTATTATGACATTTCTAACCACGCCTCCTAAGGTGGCGTTAATAAAATGTACAGAGGTGCTTACGGACTAGGGAAAAAAGTTGGTGACAGGTTTTTGTAAGAGCAGGATGGTTATACAATTCATAAACCGGTGAGAAAAAGGTTTAAAACGCCAAGACAACAGCGGCTTCGATTGAATCTATTTGGCAAGCGGATTTAACAGACATGCAAAGATAATTAGTGTATAATGACAGATACCGCTACATCTTATTCATAATAGATGTATTCTCTACATATCTGTGGCTAATTCCACTGAAAAATAAATCGCCTGAAACAGTTGCTAAAGCGACCAAAACTTTGATGTTAAAAGAAGATAGGGTTTTTGGCTATTTTTGTACGGATATGGGGAAAGAATTTATAGGTCGCACTTTTCAGAACATGCTGACAGAGTTTAATAGCAGTTCTATACATAAGGCCTCGTTAGCTGAAAGAGTTCAACGTACCATAAAGGAACGCAATGCATCGCTTTTACACATAAAAACACATACAGATATATAAACGTTCTCGGTTCATTGGCTTCGTTATACAACCGTTCACACCACCGTACGATTGGTACAACAACTCACGAAGTTTTCGAAAGAGGTACGCGTCCAGAGGTGAGAAGAGATGGAGCACCACCCCCACATTCTACACATTTCAAAATCAATGATTATGTAAGGCTATCACGTTCGGGAAACAAATTCGCGAAGGGATTTGAGCAAGGATGGACACGTGAGATTTTTAAAGTTCGTGATATGAGACCTAAAGGCTCCCGTCCTCTTCTTCTCTGTCTGTACATCCTAACAACACCCTTGCCAACTTTGTGAGAGAACTCCACGGACCCACTGAATTGGAGCGTGATTCGTATGAGGTGGGTTTATGTGAACTCTAGTTAGTCACCAAATTTTTAACTCTTGAAAATGAGCAAATCATATATCTGATCCTTAGAAGAATCGATGAGTCCGAAAAATTAGACATAACCTAAGACAATACTATACGATCAGTCCTGTTCGGTGAGGTGCAGTACTATAGCACAAATATATCACTAGGAATCGGCCATTATGATACAGCCATGACGGGGTTAAACCAAGTCTTGAAAAGTTGTACCTGACAAACGATTTACTTTATGAAGTCGTAAACAGAGACACGCCTGCATGCACATTGACGTTAAAATCAACGCTTAGTAGAAATATCAGAGATAAAGAGCTGTTCACAACTGTGGGTGAGGGCCGATATAGCGCAGCTCTCCAAAGAAATACCTTTTACGAGGCAAATCAAGACTTGTCCAGCTTAATGTATCAGTTGAAGATGGAGAAATTGGGTGAAAGCTCTCCATCCCCAGACATGTGCTATAATTACAGCAATATCGTAAAGCATCAATTTGTTGGGGACACCCAGGCGCGCCTGCTGCGCATTGCACACATCCCCAACCATAAAGGGAAAAGTTTGAGCATTACATATGACAAGCCCCATTATGTGAATGTTGCGACTTATCTATTAACCAACATTTCGATATATATAAGAACGATTGAGGTAAAAAAATTCCCATTCGGTGATGGGAGCTTAGCAGTGAAACTACACTTTTGTCGTTTATAATGACCCGAAGGCCATTCACAGTTTATCGAAGGGTGAGATATCAGCGTGGGAGTGGGCTTGGATCCATTTTTTCATCCATACTACGCACCGCTGTCCCACTGTTGAATATGGTTGCTAGATACCTAGGGAGGAAGGCGTTACAAACAGGCTTTGACGCGACAGAAGACATAATGGGTGGAAGTAAGCCTAAAGAAGCTCTAAAAAAACATTTAAAACGTACACGGGACGAAATCATCAAAGATGCAAAGAGAAAAATGTGTGGTGGCGGAAAGAATAGAGCTGCCAGGAAAAAGGGGTTACCATCATATGGCGCTAAACGTAAAAGGAAATCAAAAAAGAAGTGCTCAAAGCGTATGAAACCTATGGCTGATCATTTTTTTAACTGATATAAACAGAGGACACTACTCTCACGAATCATAGGCTGATTACTAGTCGTCGAGAGAGGTGGCACTATTTCTGACTCGTCATGGCGCATTTCATCCATCCGTGTAGTTCACAATGCTGTAAATCGGAATTGTCCCTCTTTGATATGCCCCCTACTCAGGTTTCCATTGAGCATAGCAACTTTATTACAATTAACCCATTAAACACAATTAGTTCGCCGAGTGCCTCTATAGAATTCGTGATACTCAGCTCAGGCCCATACTTTTTTGATCCGAGCTGCATGCACATGTACGCTAAACTGCGTATAGCCTATTCAGATGGAACGGACTGCGATGATAGTTACTCTGCATACCCTGAAAACAACTTTCTACACTCCATATTCAGCCAGTGTGACGTTAAATCAGGTTAACATCTCGGCAGGAACGGGTTATTATCACCTACGAGCCTATCTGGAAAATGTCCTCAACTTTACAAAAGAAGCGAAGGACACCTTTTTAACCTCCGAGGGCTATTACCATACTAAAGATGAAAACGGTATAAAGGATAAATTTAAAAATTCTAAAAAAAAAGATATACGAGTGTCTTGGATGTCTTCATACAGATTTCACATTCCAGGAGAAAGTGCTTATGAACGGCATCGACCTGAAACTAAAGCTCAACTGAGATCTGCATAAATCTGGGGTCTGATCATAAAGAGGGCGCGAAACCCGTTGTGATTCACATCATGGAGACGTATTTGCTTGTACGGGGAGTGAAATTAAGTTCGCCAAAACAAATAGAAATTGAGAAAGACTTAATACACGCCACAGTAAAATACCCAATTAACAGGGTACAGATCAAACTATACACGGTGCCCGCCGGGTTGGCCTCGAAGCAGCTAGAAAACGTGGCCCTGGGAGTTCTACCTAAAAAAATATTAATTGGAAAGCAGGACCACGCCTCGACGAATGGAAAATATAAAAAGATCGCCTTTAAATTCGAGAATTTCGGCCTTAAAAATATAACTCTATATGTAAATGGCAAAGCGTTGGGAGGGACTATGATTATGAGACGCTGTGTTCCCGCTCTGCGCGAGAGCATATAGTAGTCTAGCTCATAATGCAGGTGCATGTGACGAGCTTGGGTTTGGCGTAACGCAGAAAGAATTTGTGAAGAATTTAACATTTATTCATTTGATATTACCCCTGACTTGTCTGCTGGCGTAAATTCACACTTAAGTCCACAACAGGGTGGGAATATCTCAGTCAGGTTGGAATTTGCCAAGCCTATAGACGCTCCTATTAGTGTACTCGTGTACCTCGAATCACAAGCACTAATAGAAGTTGGCCGTTTCAGGAACGTGGTCACAGACTTTTAAAATGGACGCGAATACACTCCAGAGAGTAATGAAAAGTGATCGAATCACACGCTCCAAATTTATCGGCGTGTTTCCGAAGAATGAAATATTGAAATTGCCAACTACGAGAAACTGTTACGGGATTATCGTGAAAACCGACATTGTGGGGGTGAGGGGATTCATTGGTTTGCAATCTATTTTAAAAATAGGGAAAGAATGTACTATTTTGACTCACTCGGCACTCAGCCCTGGAATGATCCTGTGGTTGTACAATTTATCGAACAGATACATGCACCTGAGATTGTATGGAACCCGTATCGCTTTCAAAGATATTATAGTAACACGTGCGGCATGTACAGCCTCTCATTTCTCATGCACAATGCACATGTCACGTGGGGAGGGATTATATAATTTTTTTTTTTAAATTATTCGATTTGTGCGACACTCAAATGAAAGACGAGTTGGTATGCAAACAAATTAAAAAAGTTCCCATGTGTTCGCACCCACTGTATTGTGTAAAGGTGTGTATCTATATTATATAAAGGCCTATTTGTCGCCATTAAGACTTATTTAATGGACACTGGTTCTGCTTTGTACATGTTTTCTACCATTTAATAAATTAAATTAAAATACAGTGTTTTGTTCTTAACCCCAAAAATACTTACATTAGTTCCTCGATGATCTGGCATTCGTTGAACCGGATGTGAGCCAATACCTCGACCTCTGTATTCAGGTCGCTGGGTTGGCTGTGCGTTAAAGCATCCATATCATTTATTCCCCCTTCATCAAAACGAAAAGTAGCTATAACACGATCAAGTTCCGCATCGGTCCTATAAGGAGAAGTTAACATGATTAGTTCATGCTGAATGAAATACATTTAAGTAAAAATAAATTTGTTTAAGTAAAGAGATACAGTAAGGGAAAATCCCGATTAGGACGCCTCGCAAATTGTAATCACAAAGCAGATATCCTGACAGTTTTCAAAAGTAAGCATCGGGATAATCTTAAAGGTTTTTAATATTTCTTAAATCCTACCTACACAACTTTCTGTAAATTTTTAAATAATTATCAAGAAATGTGCAAATAAAACCACGCCATATATATATATATATATATATATATATATATATATATATATATGCGAAATAACCACGAAGGAAACAGATAATAATTAAAAGCAAGTGCACTAATTTACAGCTCAAAAGGAAGATTAGCTGGGTGTGCTAAGACATCTCAGAGAATAATTAAAAGCGAGTACGCTATTTACAGCTCAAAAGTAAGATTAAGGTGTGCTACGCTTCGTCTGCCTGCAACGGGTCTCGAACCCGCAGACAATTCTTAGTAGTTTTTAATATTTCTATTGTATCTATATTGTGTAAAGGTGTGTATTAGGGCGGTTCATGTAATAGGGGTGAAAAATTTTATTGCAGGTAAGTCACTGAGCATGTGCATTTTTTAATTCTACTTGTTTACAAAAACCTTCATGGCAAATTTCTACTTGGTAGCAAAACTTTTAGTGGGTGCTCAACCTCATGAGACACCGAAAAAGATCAGCTAAGGAAGACAGTGACAGGAGAAACGGGAGTTCTAGCATTCCCTGTCTCCTGCCTAATGCCCCCACCCGGAGTACTTCCCTGGTGGATTGGTGTCTACAATCTCCTCCTGGTTTGGCTTTGTTTCGTTTGAAACCTTGTCGGAAAAAAAGATGAAAATGGTTGAGGCAGCAAATTTATTACAGGGAGGAATACTAAAGAAAGATCGGAGAAAATACAAAGGAAACATTTCAGTAGAGAGGATCTCTCGGACTTTGTCGATGCAGCGTCATTCAAGTTATTTGATACGTTCAAGATCAGCCGAGGGTTCTTAAGACATCTGATAAGTGGGAAAATCACCGAGACGATAGACGATCCCTCCTATCCATATAAAGATTCAATGTTAAGAACGACATTGCTGAAAGGGGCGTGTCCATGATAAACAATTTCAATGCAACCATTACCAAAGCCGAGACTCAAAAGCAGTTCCTTTTACACATAGTGGAAATGCACCGGCACTAATTTTCTGACCAGAATAAGTCGACATTGGCCACCGGTAAATGTTCAGGCGACTAGATTTCATGTATGATATTAAGGTGGTATCCATGCATTTGTGCCATCACTGAACGTTATATTGTGCGAATTCATTGGTTATCTAAATGTTATTTATCCAATTCACCCACTGTACATATTTTAATGCTTGAGCACCGCGTAAATACTCTCGGATTCTACTCAAATTCGTCTCTGAGTTTTATATTCTTAAGTCTAATAAAAAAAGTACATGCTTGCTCGAATTTTTAATTTTTATTTATTTGAACCGCCCTAGTGCGTATACACTTCCGCTTAAATCACAAACTAATTTTCAAGACATTTATTATGGCATTTATAAGTTAATTAACACTGAATGAGCCGCATAGCTCCACCATATATACGATATATATATATGCCGAAATAACCGCAAAGGAGACAGAGAATGAGACAATAATTAAAAGAGATACAATAAGGGAAAACCCCGATTAGGACGCCTTGCAAATTGTAATCACAAAGCAGCTATCCTGACAGGTTTCAAAAGCAAGCATCGGGATAATCTTAAAAGTTTTGGTAATTTTAAAATCCTATCTGTAGAACTTTCTATAACTTATCGAGAAATGTGACCCGGTTAGGTTCAATTGTGTTAGGTTAGGTTCAGTTGTGTTAGGTTAGGTTATGTTATATTATAAACGAGAAAGAATCCTGGGGATAATTTTTCGTTCTAGAAAAACGCAGAATAATGTTAGGTTAGGTTATATTATATCCCGGTCAGGAACAATTGTGTTAGGTTAGGTTAGGTTAGGCTAGGTTAGGTTGGGTTCGGTTGTGTTAGGTTAGGTTAGGTTATATTAATATAAAAGAGAAAGAGTACTGGGAATAATTTTTTCGTTGTAGAAAAACTCAGAATAAAGCTAGGTCAGGTTAGGTTATATTATATCTGGTTAGGCCATGCTAGGTTAGCTCGACCTCAGGACAGATTTCCTTTCACTTCGCTTTATCACGAATTTTAAAAATTATTTAACACTGAATGAGAGCATATATGGTAAGAGATGAGTGGCAAAACGCTGGGTGATGGAATCCCGTTAAACCGTAGGTCTAGGGTGGGGGTGAAAAGTTTGACCGTCTGTGCTAGGTTAGGTTAAGTTATATTATACCCGGATAGGTTAGGTTATATTATGTCCGGTTAGGTTAGGTTATATTATATCCGGATAGGTAATGCTAGGTTAGGCTAGGTTAGGTTATATTATTATAAACGAGAAAGAGCCCTGGGCCGTTATATAAAAAAGGCGAAAATAAACAATCAAAGAAAAATAATGATAATACCAAAATTAAGGACTTTGAAGATAATCAGAAAAGAAGCAGAAGCGTAGAAAATATCGTATGTAAATACTATGTGAAAGGAAACTGCAGATATTGGGAAGGGCAATGCATATATGCACATCCCACATTATGCAAACTGCAGTACACAAGTGGATACTGCAAATCTGATAAGAAATGCATGTTCCACCATCTTACGGTCTGCAACACTTATGCAAGATATGGGAGTTGCAAATACGGAAAAAAATGCAGATACCACCACCCTCAAAGGAACGCAACGAGCGAACAGAAAAAACAAACAACAAAGAAGAGTGCCAATTTTTTAGACGCAGCCAACACATTTCAGCTGCTAAATACTATCCAGCAAATAAAAAACCAGCTGACAAATATAAATATAGGAATCCGAGAGCCGGACAGAAGGTACGAACAAAGGCACTTCATGAGCTAACGGAACAGGTACCGACAAAGATAAAAAGGTAAATTCTCGGAGGACCACAAGGCAAAGAAACCGGCACCCCAACTGGAAAACAAATTGGAACCACCTGTATGCGAAAAACAAAGAGAAAAAATAATAATAATCCTAGCCAACATACAAGGCCTTAAATCAAACCATTCCACGAACAAAGTTGTATACCTGAAAGGACTCATGCAAGAAGCCAGAGTAGGCTTTGCATGCCTCACGGAAACTCATCTAAAAGACTGCCAGGCGAACTGTGAAAACTGTGAGTCCTGTATTGACAAAAAAGAAATACAAATTGACAATTATAACATCCTCCGAGCCGACAGAACAGTGAGATGTAAAGGAGGATTGCTATTTACACACGCGAAAGACACATAGCAGAAATGGCTGTAAGTACCTCAAACAACTACGTAGAATGTGTAGCAGCAAAAATTGAAAAATTAAATTTGGTACTAATTGTAATGTACAGACCCCCAAACACGCCAACCTCAAACTTTTCAGATTCCATTACAGAGGTAAGAAACCTGGGTAAAAGATCTACACTCTCCAACCCCAAATATTTTTCTCCTTGGAGATTTTAATTTCCCATTCATGAAATATAAAAGGATAGGAAAAAATATATGTATACACCAGGACAAGGGGGGCACACGAGAAGACCAGGAGCAGGTGAAAATGCTACTAGCTCAAGCTGATGAATTTATGTTAACGCAAGAAATAACAGAAAACACAAGAAAAAACAACTGCCTAGATTTGGTATTCACAAACAACAACAATCTAATTGAGAAGGTAGAAATATCCCCAACTATGATATCGGACCACAACATCATTGAAATAACAACTAATATAAAGACAACAGGAAAGGAAAGAACACGCGCAACAGAAAAAAGCAAATTCGAAATTTTTAATTTTCACTCCAAAACTATAAACTGGGAAGATGTGACAGCTAGCATGGAAGTAATAGATTGGAAAACCATTTTCGAGGCCAAGACAACGGAGGAGATGGTAACGACGTTAGAGGAGAAGACGTTAGAAATTGTGGAAAAACATGTCCCAAAGATGCAACAAAGAGGAAAGAGAAGCAGTTTCGAAAGACAAAAGAGAGCACTGTTTCGAAAGAGAAAAAGAGTGACTGCAAAACTAAGTAATTGTAAAGATAACAACATCAGAAAAATATTAAATGATAAACTGCAAAGTATCGATGTCGTCATACAGGAACTAATCGAGAAGCATACAGAAAAAGAAGAAGACGACGCTATAGAAGCGATAAAGGCTAACTCAAAGTACTTCTATAATTTTGCAAAAAGAAAGTCGAAAAACCATGCGACTATTGGACCTTAAAAAAATGAGAACAGTGCTTTATCGGATGATCTAACAGAAGTATTTGAAATATTAAGAGCTCAGTACGAATCATCTTTCAGTATCCCAAAAACTGACAAATTATATGCGATAGAAACGCTTTCTTTGAAGAAGAACCACAATGGGAAAGTATAACGGATTTCGACTTTACTACGGACGATATTACACAAGCCATAGGGAAACTAAAAACACACTCAGCGGCAGGACCGGATAAATGGAATGCCACACTGATCAAAAACTGCAAGAATGCAATTGCTGAGCCCCTATACTGGATATGGAGACGATCACTAGACACGGGAGAAATACTGGGCATCCTGAAGAGCGTGAACATAGTTCCAATATATAAAGGAGGAGATCGATCCGAGGCCAAAAACTATAGGCCAGTATCGCTTACATCCCATCTCACTAAAATATTTGAAAGAATAGTTAGACAGAAAATCTATGACTTTTTAGAAACGCAGAAAAAATTCAATGATAACCAACATGGGTTTCGGTCAGGCAGATCATGCCTATCACAACTAATGGAACACTGCAACAACATTATTGATTCACTGGAAAGTAATGAAAACTATGATGTACTATACACAGACTTTGCTAAAGCGTTTGACAAGGGGTCGGTACCTTTTCATTGCCGCCATCTCATCGCCGCCGACTCATCGCCGCCGACTCATCGCCAGCCAACTCATCACCGGTCCAACTCATCACCGATCCAACTCATCGTCAGTCAACTCATCACCAGAAAAATATAGATGTATACACAATATACACAATGGAAATTATAAATATTTTATATTTTGAATATTTTGATAATATAAGATTCTATATTCTAAATTTTCTATATTATTAATTAATAACTAGGAAAACCAACCAACTTTACTTTGTTAACATGTTTTTCTTCTAGAGAAAGCTGGCAACTTTACTTAAGCTTGAAAAAGATGTTAGTATCTTATATTTCTGTTAAGCTTCTACTGTTAAACTTCAGAAACCCTTTCAAGATGGAGCATATTTCCAGCCAGCGAGGCAGAGAAAAATTTGCCAACAATGGTAACCTATTTATTTTTGATAAAGTGAGCAAAGTGGATAGTGACTCAATGTTTTGGCGTTGTGAACAACTCGGTAGATGTAAATAGACGCGGAAATGGGAGACGAGCCCCTCTATTTCCTCCCGAAACGTGGAATGTGTATGCTCGAACATTAAGGAATGAAGATAGAACGAACAACCATGCCGAAGCAGCAAATCGCCGTCTACAAACAGAATTGGGAATGGATCAACTATCTGGAAATTCATTGATGCACTAAGAAAAATACAGAAAGGACGAGACAAGTATCTGGAATCGCTTGTAGGAGGTCGTGCTCCACCTTCAAAGCTTAAAAAATATCGCGACGCCGATGACCGATTTTGAGAATAGTTTCAAGCTTCGAGGAACGGACCCCCACAGAATATTTACGTGGGATTGCATACAATTTCCATTAATCTTAAATGAATATGTAACCCTTTTTTAATCCCAATTTTAAACCTTTTTAATAAATAATTTAATAAATAATAAATAATATAATGATTAATCATCTTTTCCTTTCCTAATCATTTTATTTTTTTTTACTATTATTTGCGTTGTTTTATGAGCCATACTGGCGATGAGTTGGATCAGCGATGAGTTGGATCGGCGATGAGTTTGGCTGGCGTTGAGTTGGCGGCGATGAGTCGACGGCGATGAGATGGCGGTGATGAATCGTCCCATCCCCTTTGACAAGTGTGACCACGGAATCATAATACATAAACTGAAATATATGAGAATAACAGGAAAAGTAGGGAAATGGACATACAATTTCCTTAGTAAGCGGCGGCAAGTCGTTACAGTACAAGGAGTATCTTCATCAGAATCAGAGGTCCTCAGCTCAGTACCACAAGAAACAATATTAGCTCCACTACTCTTCATAATCATGCTAACTGACATAGATGAGGAAGTTACCAGAGACAGCACAGTAACATCCTTTGCGGATGACACAAAGATCAGTAGAAAATAAGAAACCCAGAAGACATAAGGTCCCTACAAACCGACATAAACAGAATCTACAATTGGTCGGAAGACAACAATATGAAGTTTAACTCTTTACTGACTAAATATTTTGTAGGGTTAAGTTATGAATGCGTGTGTTTGAAAGGTTGTAAATTTGTCCTTTTGGGCAGTAAAGGGTTAACACCGAGAAATTTCAGCTATTACGGTACGGAAAAAGAGAAGACCTAAAATCCATGGAATATTATACCCCAAATGGACAGGAAATTCAGAGAAATCCCAGAGCAAAAGATTTAGGGGTTGTAATGACGGATGATGCGAAATTTGAGACACAAAATAAGATAGCAGTAAACAGAGCAAAGAGAATAACGGGATATATATTGAGAACCTTTAAACGAAGGGATAGGAATGTAATGATTCCTCTACTGAAAACCCTGATAATACTCAAATTGGAATACTGCTCGGTCCTAACATCCCCATATAAAAAAGAAGACATTAGACAGCTGGAAGGGATCCAGAGAAGCTTCACAGCCAAGATCAAGGGGTGCAAAGAACTAAATTACTGGGAAAGGTTACGCGAACTAGACCTATATTCACTGGAAAGGAGAAGAGAGAGATACACCATTATTTACACTTGGAAAATAATGGAAGAACTAGTCCCTAATCTTACTCTGAACCCTATAACTCCCCAAACAACGGTGGACAGTAGAAACGGCAGACTGTGCCATATTCCCAAATTGAAGGCGAGACACGGCACATCCTTAACCCTGAAAGAAAATAGTTTTGTAGTGAGAGGACCAAAACTGTTTAATCAGTTGCCCAAAGACCTAAGAAACACAAAGGGAGTTGCAGTGGAAATCTTCAAAAGAAGACGACGCCTGGATCAGAACCATACCCGATGAGCCGGACGTACCTGGCTATGTGAGTTGGAGAGAGCAAGAATCCAACTCACTACTTCACCAGGCCAATTCGAGAGGAGGGTTGACAAGCTTGACCTTCGCGAAATGAGAGATCATCACGCGAAACCTTTGTAAGGTTGTAAGGTAAGGTTTTATATATATATATATATATATATATATATATATATATATATATATATAGGCTAAGTTAGGTTAGGATATATTATTATAAACGATAAAGAGTCCTGGGCCGATATATATATATATAGAATAGGTTAGGCCAGGATATATTTTGTCCCGGTTTAGGTTAGGTTACATTATTATAAACGAGAAAGTCCTGGGAATAATTTTTTCGTTGTAGAAAAACTCAGAATAAAGCTAGGTTAGGTTAGGTTATACTATATTTGGTTAGGCCATGCTAGGTTAGCTCGACCTCTGGACAGATTTCCTTTCACTTCACTTTATCACGAATTTTAAAAATTACTTAACACTGAATGAAACGATGAATATAATCACTTACATTTCAAATGAATTGTCCGTTGGATCTTGCAATGCATCACAACTTTCTGCAACAGTCTGCGTTGAAAGTAGTGTTCCCATCCAGAGCATTGAAAAAATAAATTGCAGAGAGCTGTGGGACGTCTTGATCTTTAAACAATTCGGGGGAGTTGTAGAGCGAATCTTGGTTCATGGTGGGTATTTCAAAAGCACTAAGCGAAAAAACTACTGAAATGAGGTCCTGAGATGAAAGTACCCCCTTTTATAAACGGGATTGTGATCAAGCTAAAACACACGAATCGCAAGATTCCTATTGGTTATCGGTGAATTTTGGGCGGAACTTGACGCGTAGGCCCGCCTAGACTCCAACCAGAGATCCTGGGCTCCGCCCACAGGACTGTGATTCGCTGCCCCGTGAAATCTGGGGCGTGTCAGATATTCCTATTTGTAGAGAGAGAGAAATGCGTTGTTTTTTGATCTTGTATTCTGCCCCGAGAGAAAGAGAGAGCGAGAGAGAGAGAGAGAGAGAGAGAGAGAGAGAGAGAGAGAGAGAGAGAGAGAGAGAGAGCGAGGTTGATTTGTAAATTTATTTATGGTGCCCTATCTAAAACAGGATCGGAAAAAATTATTTCCTCCCATCTGTGAAAGTTTATTGAGCCCAGATAAGTAAATTTAAAGAAAATAACAGATATGTGTGATGGATGCGGATCATTAAACGCCAAAGTTTATTTCGATATCATAAACTGCGTCAAACACAATTTCAGAACGTTGTTTAACATAATTGTATATGTGTATATATATATATTCCATAAATATTTATGTCCTTCTATTGTTCAAGCCCCGAGACAATAAAACTGCCAACCGTGGAAGGATATTTACATTTCAACTTAGAGCGAGAGGGAGAGAGAGAGAGCGAGAGCGAGAGAGAGAGAGAGAGAGATATTTGTACATATATAGGATCACCTTCGCTTTCGATGGCTTCGGCCCGAATTGTTCATTCTGGCGAAGGCCAAACTTTTCACCCCGCCCTGGACCTACTTTTTAACGGGGTATATATAAGAGATTGAGAGAGGGATCTCTGCTAGGGCACCCTGGTTACCCATTTATCTACCAATCGTGATGGATGTTTACACTCCACCTTAGACCTACAGTTTCACACGGATCATTAGGTTACCCTGGTTTCCCATTTATCTACCAACCGTGGAAGGACGCGCCGCCACCGAGTCTCGAACCCCGCGCATATAATCGTGTGTGCGTAATATCTTATGGACGTATAGACGGGTGTGTACGTGCCAAAACGAAGTATACACTGTGCCAACTGGCTGATAGTGCCTGGAAGCACTGGCTGATTAAATCAACTGGCTCATTAGGGACCTATTAGAGGCATTTGGTTGGGGAAAAATGCCTCATCCATCTTATTCTCCGGACATCGCACCTTCAGACTACCATTATTCAGAAGTCTGCAACACCACCTAGATGGACAAAAGTTGCAATCCAGGGAAGCTATCGAAAACGAAGTGATCGCTTGTTTTAACTCGAAACCAAGGGATTTCTTCGAACGTGGAATAAAAAAACTTTTCTACAGGTGGAAGGAGGTCATAGAAAAAGAAGGGAATTATAGTGATGATTAATTTGTCATTATGTTCTTTAATTTTTGTTCTGAATGAACTAAAAAATCGAGCAGAATATATTATTTTATATATATATATATATATATATATATATATATATATACACACACATATATATATATATATATATATATATCGTAAAGAACGACGCTTGTATAGGAGAACATTCCGCGCAAGATGAGAAGAGAGAACGAACAAATGAAAAAATGAGGTAACCACCCGGGAATCGAACCCGGGATCTTCCGATTGCCGGTCAGATATGATAACCATTACACCACGGGCCTCACTCGAACAAATGCCGTAATTTTTCTACATACGCGCAGAAACCAATGCCCCAAGGGGGCACCTCCCGCATGCCGTATCTATATATACATTTCAACTGCAAAGAACACGCAGTATAAATAACGTAAAGAACGACGCTTGTATAGGAGAACATTCCGCGCAAAATGAGAAGAGAGAACGAACAAATGAAAAAATGAGGTAACCACCCGGGAATCGAACCCGGGATCTTCCGATTGCCGGACAGATATGATAACCATTACACCACGGGCCTCACTCGAACAAATGCCGTAATTCTTCTACATACGCGCAGAAACCAATGCCCCAAGGGGGCACCTCCCGCATGCCGTATCTATATATACATTTCAACTGCAAAGAACACGCAGTATAAATAACGTAAAGAACGACGCTTGTATAGGAGAACATTCCGCGCAAATGAGAAGAGAGAACGAACAAATGCAAAAATGAGGTAACCACCCGTTATTTATACTGCGTGTTCTTTGCAGTTGAAATGTATATATAGATACGGCATGCGGGAGGTGCCCCCTTGGGGCATTGGTTTCTGCGCGTATGTAGAAGAATTACGGCATTTGTTCGAGTGAGGCCCGTGGTGTAATGGTTATCATATCTGACCGGCAATCGGAAGATCCCGGGTTCGATTCCCTGGTGGTTACCTCATTTTTTAATTTGTTCGTTCTCTCTCCTCATCTTGCGCGGAATGTTCTCCTATACAAGCGTCGTTCTTTACGTTATTTATACTGCGTGTTCTTTGCAGTTGAAATGTATATATAGATACGGCATGCGGGAGGTGCCCCCTTGGGGCATTGGTTTCTGCGCGTATGTAGAAGAATTACGGCATTTGTTCGAGTGAGGCCCGTGGTGTAATGGTTATCATATCTGACAGGCAATCGGAAGATCCCGGGTTCGATTCCCGGGTGGTTACCTCATTTTTTCATTTGTTTGTTCTCTCTTCTCATCTTGCGCGGAATGTTCTCCTATACAAGCGTCGTTCTTTACGTTATTTATACTGCGTGTTCTTTGCAGTTGAAATGTATATATATATATATATATATATATATATATATATATATATATATATATATTTCGACCTGGCCTTCGAAATTTTATATTGAAAAGGTACATATTGTGAGGGGTTTGAAAGGAAGACAGGAACCCCCTCATAAATTATTTTCCCTGTTTAAAGCCTCCTACCCCTTGCACAATTTTTCACTTTTTTACCTATATTGAAGAATATTCCATTTATACGAGACTTACTCTACATTCAGGTTTTTTGATGACATCAAGCTTTATTAACGTATAATATTTTATTTAATAATGTACTGTACAGTATAAGGAAAATTAATTAAGCACAATATATTCAGAAGAAAAAGTTAGAGGCATAATAAATGTGTTAAAATTGAAGTCACTTTTTCATTGTTCCTTTTCACATCAAAAGGGAAAATTTTTTTAATATCATTAGGAAATATTATTTCATATGTTTCTTACTTATTCCATTGGGCCTTCCATTCAAACATGGGCAGTTTTCGCCTTGATTCTAATGATTTTAAGATAAACTTTTGACGGTTGTCATATCCTATTCTTTCCTGACATGCCTTTGTTACTAGGTTCACTGCCCTTTCCACACTTTGACTGTGGCATGGAAAAGAAGCTATCTTCAGTGGCTTACATCGAGCCTGTAGTAGCTCATCATCGCTAAAATTGTTTAGCAGCGGTGAAGGAGTAATGATCTCTTTTTGCCAGTCGATCATGTCGGTGTAGTCAGTAGATTGGAAATTGAGGGTTCGAGGCAACTCAAAGTTTCTAGTACCTGAAAATCCTGTTCTTGAAAGGATGATTTTCTGAATTGCTTGCTCCCTAATTTCTAGTCTCTTGTCAGTTACCAGTGATATGAGTATATTTTCTGGGTGGGCAAAGTAGGTGTTATTCTTTAATACTGGTTCTATGACTGATCTATGTTGTTCATCTAAATTTCGAAGCAAGCACATTAAATGCCAAAAGTTATATGCACCATCAGTTGCATTAGGATGAGATTTTATCCAAAACCACCTTGGAGCATAGAACTGCATATTAATCTCGACTATATCTTGAAGATTTTTATCGGGATTTGGCGTTGAGATATATAATCGAAGGACCCTGTTGGTTAGAGTTAGCCAGCGGGCATGGTGAAGGATACCTGGGGATCGAGTGGACAGATCTTGAGAAGTGTCTCCAGTTTGCACTGCCAGACACACATCATAGAGATAGCTTTGATTACTGCTTAGCTCCTTCACAACATTTGCTGGAATTTCTTTAATGTTTCCCTTTATGCGAGAATCTAATATACTATTTCAGAAATGAAGCCTTATATATATATATATATATATATATATATATATATGTAACAGTTTTTTTGCGCACACCTACAGGTCGCTACAATTGGTTTAAAACAATGCGGTTTTCACCATTCGATGCGTCCTTTTATTGTGCAGTGCCCATGCTAAAAAAAATTCCCGAACATAATTCCTTCCCCCCTTTTAGGGGTACAGTTCTTCCCATGCCTGTACACGCATTTTTTTTAATTTTTCATTTTTAATCATAATTTTGGCACAAAATAAGTCAATATTTACTAAACATTTAATATCATTCGATTCACAAAAGATTTATTTATCGATTCAATTTAAAAAAGTATATATTTTTAAAATTCATAAATAACTTTTTGCAAAAAACTAAAAACAAACATGCATTTTTAAAATTCAATGGTTTTTATACAAAATATTTTGATATTTTTAAAATTCAATAATTTTTATACAAAATATTTTGATATTTGTTATAATTTTAACATTTTTCGATTCTCAAAAGATTTCTTTATCGATTCAATACAAAAAATTACATAATTAAAACGGGCAATTTAAATAAACACGAGTTTAAAGTTAAACGAGCCACACTCGAAATTATTTACCGTGACTTTTGTGCGTTTTATTACTGTGGCTTTTGTACAAATAATTTTACGTATACACAAACAATTTGATAGGATATTGATTTATCATTCTATTTTTTAGTTGTCATAGAAATACGTTCATTAAGTTATCTGATTAGATGCGCTTTTATAGTTGAAGATCATTTTTAGAAAATTATTTATTTTCCCCACTTTAAAATAGTACAAAATTTCTATTAGGTATCCTAATATCATTATGCCTGTCGCTGTAAGTAAGAAAATAGCAATTAAATAATTAATTTTAAAACATTAAATGACGTCATCAAGATCATTACGAAACCTATGGTAAAATTATTGAATACCCGGTTAGGTTCACTGAATGCCAGGTTAGGTCATCTGTACGCCCTTGACGATTGGTTAGGTTAAGTCGTGATATTTTCGTTGGCTTTAACGAAAATATCATGACTTAACCTAACCAATCGTCAAGGGTGTACAATTAACCTAACCGGGCATTCAATTAACGTACCCGGGCATTCAATTAATCTAATCGGGCATTCAGTTGACCTAACCGGCCATTTAATTAACCTAATCTGGCATTCAGTTGACCTAACTTGGCATTCAATTAACCTAACCTGGCATTTAGTTTACCTAACCGGGCATATATATATATATATAGCGTTCAACATCCACCCCGGCAACGCCGGGTCGCTCCGCTATTATTGAATACCCGGTTAGGTTCATTGAATGCCAGGTTAGGTCATCTGTACGCCCTTGACGATTGGTTAGGTTAAATCGTGATATTTTCGTTGGCTTTAACGAAAATATCATGACTTAACCTAACCAATCGTCGAGGGTGTACAATTAACCTAACCGGCATTCAATTAACGTACCCGGGCATTCAATTAATCTAATCGGGCATTCAGTTGACCTAACCGGCCATTTAATTAACCTAATCGGGCATCATTACTATTATAATTTAGCAAAAATGTGTCTGCCTGTCTGTCCGCAGAAAAAACTTTTACGTTTCTGAACCGATTTCGACCAAACTTCGTATGGTGGATGGGGGTGATGAGTAATGAACGAAAATATATGTGTGACCAACCTCCCCCCCAACCAATTACTGGGCCCGAGGGCCCCCAGCACCGCGATAAAACTATAGAAAAGAACGCAGCAATGAAAATCTTGAGCTTCACATTGTGTCAATATTTGTGAAGCTTAAGATTTTCATGACTATAGTTTTATTGACCAAATAATTGAACCCCCAGTAATTAGGGGTCTGCGACCCCCCAATTACTGTCGGTTCAATTATTTGGTCAATAAAACTATAGAAAAGAACGCAGTCATGAAAATCTTGAGCTTCACATCCGAGTTCATCGTATCAAGATTTGTGAAGTTTTAGATTTTTATGGCTGCGTTCTTTCCTGTAGTTTTATTGACCGAATAATTGGTTCGCCAGTAATTGGAGGGCCACAGGCACCCCAATTACTGAGGCCCAAGGTGAGAGGAATGGGAACGATATCCAGATAAAGGGCTATTGATGTTCAAAATAAAATACGCCGTAGGCCCACAATTCGGTTTGGGTCGAAGGTCCAAGCACCGCAGATCTAGTAAAATCGGCGCTTAGCGCCGATCTTTTGCTAGTTTTTCCTCTATTTACAGGAGTACCATCGCGCAGTAAAGCTTTGATAGCATCTATGCTGTTCGAGTAAGTAATAATAGTTATCAACTTTTCTGCTATGCATCGAGCAGTTCCATTATCTTGTGTGACATGGTCTACATAGATGCTTCCAGGTTCTTTCACAATAACATAGTGCTCTTCTTTTATCTTTCCACTTTTAGTTAATGTGTTATCTTTCCTTCCATCAAATCCAAGGCATTCCATCTTCAGATTTTCGGATTTAGACCTAAAAGTATTTGTTAAACACATGCGATTTCTTTATCTTTCTAATTTCTTTCTGTCAAGCATGTTGGTGTGGTTAAGGATCCCAATATCTTTTAAAGTTGCATTGACTATTGCAGCTACAGCTCTACAACTTACATGATAACGATCTGCTGTTAATGCTAGGTTTTTATAGGAGTGCCTCTTCTGAATATTCTCAGTCAATTCTAAATCGGCCTCATGATCTACATCCTGACTCCTTGAATCTACATCCATGTCTTCTTTGGTATTTTCGATAAATTTCGATGGTAAAACATTGGTGGCTTCAGTCAATTCTTCTTGTGCTTTTAGTTGATGGTTTTGTTCTTCTTGGGCTCTTGCTAAAGATCTCTTCTTTGTTGAACTAGCTATGAGATCAATTGTCCTAACTGATTTTTTCTTTGTTTTTGACCCACAAAAGACTCCCATTTTGCCATTGGTATCTTATCCTTAAACCTTCAAGATTTCCTATCAATTCCCTTATCATAGCATTCACAAGAAAATATATCAAACATTTCATCATACTGAGCTACTTTTAAGGCAAAACTTTCATTTCTTTGATGTAACGGCACCTTGTTCAATTTTCAGGCTTCTTCTATTAGTCGACTGATTAGAAATAAGAATAAAGATCCAAATAAATAGGATAGGATAGGATTGGCCCAATTGGACATGATGATAGGATGTTTGAAAAAGCTCAGGATATTATTGGTATTTTTAATGATTATTTTAGCTCTATTTTTACTGAAGAAAATTTAAATAAATTTCATTTTAATTCTATAGATTCTGCAAATTCAGGCACTCTTGATCATATTCATATAAGGAAGGATGATGAAAAGCGAGTGATTCATACATCGAAGTCAAATACAGCTGCTGGACCTGAAAATATATATATGCTAGGATTCTCAGAGAAGGGGAGGAAAGCTTAGCTGAGGCACTAACTATTTTGTTTGCTTCGTCTATTAATCATGCAGAAGTAGCAGATGAATGGAAAAAATGAAATGTATTGTAGTACCCATTTACAAAAAGGGTAGTAAAAAGGAGGTAGGAAATTATAGGCCTGTTAGTTTCACATCATTGGTAGGAAATATACTAGAAATAATTCAAGATTATTTGGAAAATTTTAATCTTATTTCAAGTTCACAACATGGATTTAGATCAGGAAGGTCTTGTTTGTCTAATCTCTAGACTTTTTAGAGTTCGTAACTGATCAGGTAGATAATGGAAATGATGTACATGTTATTTATTTGGATTTTAGTAAGGCATTTGACAAGGTTCCACATAGGAGACTTCTATATAAATTAAAAGCTCATGGGATAAGTAGTATACCCGCAAAAAGGTAGAGGGCAATGCAATTGCAATGCAACATCGCAACAGTGTATCTTGCAACATTGCATGCAACGTGCAAAGATACTGTTTTCAGCCACCCCAACCCTCCAAGAGGATGGGGTTATGCAACAATGCCCCTCCCAAGTATATATATACAGGGTGAGTCAAAAGTCTCCATACATAGGCAAAATGGTCATGATAAATAAATGATTATTTATTTTTTATTTTTTTGCAGGTGATGTGCTGAGATGCCTTTGTCCCAAAAAGAGCGTATAGAGATCATTCTTCTGGCAGGATCAGGAAGATGTCGCAAGGTTGCCGAGGATTTTAACAGGAGACACGCTCCCGGCACGCACATCACACACGACACCGTTGCCAAACTCATTGCGTTTGCCATGACTGGGAGGAACGCATCTGTATGTGCATTCAGTGTAATGGTGTCCACATAGAGCATATTTTGTGACTTACAAGTGATTGCATAATAAAGTGACCATTTTGCCTATGTATGGAGACTTTTGACTCACCCTGTACATATATATATATATATATATATATATATATATATAAAGTGTGTCCCAGAAGTCTTAGAGGGGTTTTATTTGGCTATAACTTTTTTGTTTAGGGATCAAATAAAAAAGGTTTGTAACACTTGAAAATATATTTATTGCTATTTTAATTAAAAATTTAACCCTTTGACGACCGGTATATGTTTCTTTGTTCTTAAAAGCGTAATTTTATTGTCATTTACAATTAGATATGTTAGTAACTATAGTCACTTAAATGACCCATTTTGGGGTTAATTTTCCGACAACTAAACGATACCTATATAAACATATAGATGTATTTGTAGAAACGTTGCATCATTGTACAATTTATATTACTTCCGTTGGGACAAATATGTCTCTTGGTCCTCAAAGAGTTAATATCTGGTGAAAATCTTCATTTTCATTGCATAAATCTAAAATCTCATTAGCGTACGTTATCCGACTCTGATGATCTTTTGGTTTCATTTCTTGAGCAATTTGAATTTTGTACGGGTAAAGATTGATATCCTCTCTTAAAATTCGATGTAAGGAACTTCTTGAAATGTTTAATTCCTGGCTGCGTCGTCAGACTGATGTAGATTTTCTTCAACGCTTTCACGTTGTCCGAGGACGCCCAGTCCGTGGTTCGTTTCCCTGACCCTTTCCCATGCGAAATTTAGCGACGTACCGTCGAATAGCTCGATCAGAGCAGAACGTGTGTTGAATTTTAATCTAAACGCTCTTTGAGCGGCAACGATGGAAGAGTTGTTTGTCAAATAATGTTCCACAATAGCCACGCTTTGTTGCACTGTCCAGGATTAAATTTTCATTAATCGCAGCAGGGTACTTTCATTGAAAATTAAAATAAATATATTAATCAAAAAAGAAAAAATTATAACCAAATAAAACCCCTCCAAGACTTCTGGGACACCCTGTGTATATATACATTTACAGTGTGTGTATATATATACGGGATTGAACTCAGAATGGTCCCCTGAGGTTTTTTCATGATACGCATAGACCGTGCATGGAACAAGGAACTATTCTGGGAAAATTAGATCCACTATAGTCCGAATAAGTAATGGTAAATAAAAAACACTATACTTTTTTATTTTTCATGATGATAGCCCGACGTGGGCAACGGGTTACTCACAAAGAGGCCCCAAAAATATAGCTTCCCTCACCAGCTATCTGCAAAGCAGATAGGATCCAGCTTTGGGACAGAATCTAGGGTTTATAGCTACACCTAGCCTACTATATTCAGAACCTCAATATAAGCGAAAGACTCGTTGCATCCACGCCGGATTGAATACATCAAAGGAAAAAGGGTAACTATTGTATTTTTAGCCAAAAACCAAAACTTAAACCTCACTTGGCCTGTCCCAAAGCTGGATCCTATCTGCCTTGCAGTTAGCTGGTGAGGGATGGGAAGCTATATTTCTGGGGCCTCTTTGCGAGTGACTCGTTGCTCACGTCGGGCTAACATCATAAAAAGAAAAAAGTATAGTGTTTTTTATTTACCATTACTTATTCGGACTATGGTTGATTTAAATTTCCCAGAAGAGTTCCTTGTTCCATGCACGGCCTGTGTGTATCATATGCATATATATATATATATATATATATATATATATATATATATATATATATATATATATACCGTCTGCCAAAAAAAAAGGGTTCACTCTAAAAACAGCCATGATATCAACATTTATTAGCCAATCATAACGAAACTCATAAAGAGGAAAACTATGTAAACAGTATACACTGCGTTCGCACTTATTAAGCAGATTGCATTTTCTTCAATATTTTCAAAAGTTTTTCCCCGATTTCAATGAAATTTGTAGCAAATAATCACTATATATAGCAGCATTGATGGTATTCATTTCGATAAAATATTTTGATAATTAAAATAATTATCTCATTTTATTGAAAAATATGTAAAATATTGTGTTCCGAATTATTATGCAAGCATTCTATTTACGGATCTAAATGGTGAAAATGGGTAAGAAGAAGGATTTAACATTAACTGAGAAAAGAAAAATAGTGAAGTGACTCGCTGAAAATATAAAATCTATTGAAATTGCGAAGCAGTTTGGCAGAGCTTATCGAACTGTAAACAAGTTTGTAGCGGAGGGTACCAAACTGAGGCAGCGAAGTGATAAAGGAGCTATAAGAAAAGTGACAAGGCGGCAGATAGCTGTAATCAAGCGCAAATTGCAAAGCATCCATTGTCCTCAAGTAAAGAGGTTTTTAAGCAGGCTGGCATACATAATGTACCAAGAACATCTCGATGTGGAATCCTCCAAACAATTGGCAAGACGTGTAAACCTACGATTCAGTCACCATTAACACCCAGGTACAAGAAGCAGCGTGTTGAATGGGCGCGTCAGTTCGTGAAAACAGATTTTAATACTGTATTGTTAACCGATGAATAAAGAGCAACCCTTGAGGGATCTGATGGTTGGTCAAGAAGATGGATTGCTAAGGGTCAATCTCTACCATGGAATGAGGTTTTCTTTTAGAAAGTTTGTGTAAGACTGGGCATTCATTTTTACACCATCAGGCACTCTGTATGGGACAGCTACTTCATTGCCTATCAATCCTGCCCAAAACATGACACTACCTCCACCTTGTTGGCGTCTTAATCTCGATGGTAGAAATTGGCTCTCAGCAATCCATCTTCTTGACCAAACATCAAGTCCCTCCAGGGTTGCTTTTCATTCATCGGTGAACAATACGGTATTAAAATATGTTTTCACGTACTGACGCGCCCATTCAACACGCTGCTTCTTGTACCTGGGTGTTAATGGTGACTGAATCGTAGGTTTACACGTCTTGCCAATTGTTTGGAGGATTCCACATCGAGATGTTCTTGGCACATTATGTATGCCAGCCTGCTCAAAAACCTCTTTACTTGAGGACAATGGATGCTTTGCAATTTGCGCTTGATTACAGCTATCTGCCGCTTTGTCACTTTTCTTATAGCTCCTTTATCACTTCGCTGCCTCAGTTTGGTACCCTACGCTACAAACTTGTTTACAGTTCGATAAGCTCTGCCAAACTGCTTCGCAATTTCAATAGATTTTATATTTTCAGCGAGTAACTTGACTATTTTTCTTTTCTCATTTAATGTTAAATCCTTCTTCTTATCCATTTTCACCATTTAGATCCGTAAATAGAATGCTTGCATAATAATTCGGAACACAATATTTTACATATTTTTCAATAAAATGAGATAATTATTTTAATTATCAAAATATTTTATCGAAATGAATACCATCAATGCTGCTATATATAGTGATTATTTGCTACAAATTTCATTGAAATCGGGGAAAAACTTTTGAAAATATTGGAGAAAATGTAATCTGCGTAATAAGTGCGAACGCAGTGTATATGTACCCCAATTTTCAGATTATTATATTCAAAATTAATGATTTAATGAGGATTGTTTATGTCCAACAAATTTTGTTGCGGAACATCGCTCCAGTTTTTAATTCTGGGAGTGGGAGTCCACAAAGGCGGTAAAACTTTGGTAATAAAATGTTTGTTCTCATTTTAGTTATAAAATACATCATAAGATTTATAGAATATAGGAAATGCCTCCATTAAAAAAAACATGAAAATAAAAAAAGGATTTTGAATTTCGAAACAGTTTATTGTCACATGGACTATAGTCTGCCAATAAACCTTTTCATTTCATTTCCATCTCATTTCATTTCATTTCATTCTTTCTTTGAATTCTTCTCTGGAAGAAACAATGTACAAATTGCCTCGAGCACAGAGGCTGACCGCAAACTGGACAGAATAGAATGTGGGTCAAACCGCATCCCTTTCCCTCCAGATTTTCCACCACTGACTCCAAATATTGTATTTGCCATTATTATTACTACTGAAGTTAAAAACTTAATTTTAAACTATATTATTTATTAAAGGCAAAAGAGAGAGAGAGAGAGAGAGAGAGACACACACACAGAGAAAGAAAGTTTTGTTTATTCTATTTCGATATAATATTCTTTTTTTAAAATATAAATAAAGTAATGAAAAGTAAAACAAAAATATTTATAATTTCTTGTGGAGAATATATTTAATACACAGATTTTCAAAAGCCCTTTTAGAGAAGATAAAAAAATATACATACGAGGATTAGTATGGCCACAAAGCATAATAATGCACATTCTGCTTGTAGAAATCACACACACACACACACACACACACACACACCAGAAAGAAAGTTTTGTTTATTCTATTTGGATATAATATACCTTGTCACCCAATTATGATTGACATCACCTATACGAATTTTGCCAAGTCACCCATATATGACTGACATGTCAGTTATAATTGGGTGACAAGGTACTAAAAATGTTCACAGTCTGTCACCGTATACGATACTAAACCCACAAGTAAAAAGAAAAAATTATTCCAAGGTTTTTCGTGTATTCAGAAATGCACCTCGTCAGGGAATGATTGTTCTCTCTTTTGCATCGTAATTTCATCGAGACTTATTCAAGCTCATTTTCAGGGCCTACGTTACCTATAAGACCTGTGACACGCGGAGCACACAGCCTTCAGAAGATGTGAACAGTTCCTCTGTGGATTAGTTCAAGTAAAGGATAGAGTGATTCTTGCATATTATTTGAAGGTGTGGGAATTTTTTCCTTTGCGCCCCTGCTAACTAACAACTACACGGTATGGGGAGTATTGCTTTTGAGATACTTCTTTTCCTTGTAACTCTCTCTCTCGCTAAGATGCTGGAATTTGGCGGAGACATGTCCCAAAAATACGTCGAATTATATATATATATATATATATATATATATATATATATATATATATGTCACATCATTAACGAAATAATGTAAGTGTTTTTCTGTTTCGATCTTTTTTTGAGGGAGGGAAGAAGACAATGTATTTTCATCAATTTATTAAATGAAAGAAATCATGTTTTTAGTACAATAACCATCTTAAACTACAGAATATATAAACTAACATTATTGGTTACAAATGTATATATATATATATATATATATATACACGAACAAAACATCATACTATACAACGAGTACGCACAATTGGAAAGCGACTTTTAATCTGCCTGCATACCATTTCATCGTTTCGTTGAGTGTGACACGGGTCGAATAATTTTTTAAAATTTATAAATTCTTTACCCCGTGATATATGCATGAGAAATGAAATGCAGTACATTCCACGAGTATTACTAAAATATCCTTGTAACCGGAATGGGTTCAATACAACTTCGGGGATAAGCAACTGGTCGAGAAATTTTACAATAACAGGGTCAATCCAGGCTTGAGTCCCGAGTGAATCAAAATAGTACATGCGGTCCCTACTTTTAAAATAGATTGCAAGCCAATGAATACCTTCATTACCAATGACATCTTTGTTCACAATAAGACTACCGCAATCTCGCGTAGTTGGCAAATTCAATGTTTCATTCTTCGCAAACACACCGATAAATTTGGAACGTGTGATTCGTTCACTATTGATTACTGTCTGAAGTGTATTCGCATCCACTTTAAAAGTCAGTGATAACGGCCCTAAATCTGTCTACTTCTATTAGGGCTTACGACTCCAGGTATACTAGTACACTAATAAGCGCGTCTATAGGCTTGGTGAATTCCAACCTGACTGAGATGTTTCCACTCTGTTGTGGACTTAAATGTGTATTTACGCTAGCAGATAAGTCAGGTGTGATGCCAAACGGATAAAGGTTAAATTGATCAATGAATTCTTTCTGCGTTACCCCATTCCCGAGCTCATCACAATCACCTGCAATATGGGCCAGAACACTATATGCTCTCGCGCAAAGAGGTAACACAGTATCTGATGAATAGTCCGTATTCAATGTTCCTCCCAACGCAATGCCATTAACGTATAGAGTTATATTTTTAAGTCCGAAATTCTCGAATTTAAAGGCACTCTTTTTATATTTTCCATTCACCGAAGCATGGTTCTGCATTCCAATTAATATCCTTTTAGGAAGATTTCCCAGGGCGATGTTTTCTATCTGTTTCGATGCCAACCCTGCTGGTACCGTGTATAGTTTGATTTGTACTCTGTTAATAGGGTATTTTACTTTGGCGTTTAGTAAATTTTTCTCAATTCGTGCGGGTGAGCTTTATTTTCATATCCACCCCATTCACAAACAACTTCTTCTGGAATGTGAAATCTGTATGCAGACGTCCAAAACACTCGTATATCTTCTTTTTAGAATTTTAAAATTTGTCCGTTATACTACTTTCGTCTTTAGTTTGATAATATCCCTCGGCACTTAAAAAAGTAGCTATCGCTTCTTTGGAAAAGTTGAGGACATATTCCAGATAGGCTCGTAGGTTACAGTACCCCGTGCCTGCCGATATGTTGACCCGATTTAAATATACGTCACACTGGTTGAATATGGGGTGCAGAAAGTTTGTTTCAGGGTATACAGCATATTTGTCATCGCAGTCCGTTCCATCAGAATGGGCTTTACGTAGTTTAGCGTACATGTGCACACAGCTTGGATAAAAAAAGTAAGGGCCTGAGCTGGGTATCACGAATTCTATAGGAGCACTCGGGGAACTAATTGTGTTTAAAGGGTTAATTGTAATAAAGTCACTGTGTTCAATAGAAACTTGAGTTGGGGGCATCTCAAAGAGGGCTAACTCCGATTTACAGCATTGTGAACTACACGGATGGATGAAGCGTGCCATGACGAGTTAGAAATAGTGCCTCCTCTTTCGACAAGTAGTAAACAAACTATGATTCCTGGGATCATTGTCCTAAGCTTATATCAGTCAAAAAAATGGTCAACCATAGGTTTCATTCACTTAAAACACTTCTTGTTTGATATCCTTTTACGTTTAATGCCACGTGGTGGTAATCCCTTCTTCCGGTCAGTCCTCTTCTTCTCCCCACCACCACGCATTTTTCTCTTTGCATCTTTGATGATTTCGTCCCATGTACGTTTTAACTGTTTTTTTTAGAGTTTCTTTAGGTTTAGCCGCAGCCAATATGTCTTCTGCAGTGTTAAGACCTGATTGTAGCGCTTTCCTTCCGAGGTATCTGGCACCCGTCTTCAGCAAAGGAACAGCCGTACGTAGTATGGTTGAAAAAATGGATCCAAGTCCACTACCACGCTGGTATCTCATCCCTCAATAGACGGTATTGGTTATTAGATTAGTTGCGACGTTCACATAATGGGGTCTGTCATATGTAATACTCAAACTCCTTCCTCTATGGTTGGGGATGTGAGCAATGCGCAGCAGGCGTGCCTGGGTATACCTAACAAACTGGTGCTCCACTATATTGCTGTAAATATAGCACATGTCTGGGGTTTATAGTCGTCAACCATTTTCTCGAATTTCAACTGATACATTAGGTTGGACAAGTCGTGTTGTGCCTCGTGAAATGTCTCTCTTTGGAAGGCTGAGCGATATCGTCCATCGGTTATCATTTTCAGCACTCTTTGGTCTTTAATATTTCGGTTAGCCTGCGACTTTAGGATTAGAGTATGTGCAGGGTTTCCTTTGTTTACGATTTCATATACTAAATCATCCGTAAGATTTGAGTTTTTTAAACTTAGGTTGAAGTCTCTCGCAACATCCTCAGCCGACCATAACGGCCCGGCCCTAGTGGTCCTTCTGTACTGTAATACTGTGCATACCCAGTCTCATGGTTTCATCCTGAGTTATCCCAGCTTTTTTACACTCATCAATGTCTCTGAGAATCGTAAAAACGGTATCTTTATAATCAACATTTAAAAAGAGGGTGTCCAGCTGAATTTCACATATCCCCACTTCATACGAATCACGGCCCAATTCAATGGGTCCATGGAGCTCTGTTACAAAGTTGGCTAGTGTGTTGTTAGGGTGTACAGACAGGGACGAGGAGGACGGGAGTGTGACGTAGAAATGGTTAGGAGCCATGTTGCATACTATTTAAGCTTCATTATTGCATCAGCTTTTATATAGGTGTTGAAGCTTTCTGGGTACCCTAGCCATTTCACCAGGTACATTTTTCTCTTTCCTGAACCTTTGCTTCCTAAAATTTTCTCAATTTTAAACACATTTTTTCCTAAATTAAATGCCACTTTCTGCAACTCCTCGCGGTAAAAGCCTCCTGAGATTTCTTCCCCATTCAAATCTTCAACGTAATACATCATTATCTCACCTTTAGGTCTCATAGCCCTAACTTTAAAAATCTCACGTGTCCATCCTTGCTCAAATCCCTTCGCGAATTTATTTCCCGAACGCGACAGCCTTACATAATCATTGATTTTGAAACGCGCAGAGTGTGGTGGTGTTGGTGTCCATCTCTTCTCGGGGCGTACCTCTTTCTAAAACTTCGTTAGGTGTTGTCCCAATCGTGCGATGGTGTGAGCGGTTGTAGGATGAGCCAATGATTCCAGAATGTCTAGAAATCTGTATGTGTTTTTATGTGTAAAATAGCGGTGCATGCGTTCCTTTATGGTACGTTGAACTCTTTCAGCTAAAGAAGCCTTATGTATAGAATTGGTTGTGTAATAGCTGATATTAAACTCTGTCAACATGTTCTGAAAAGCACGGCCTATAAATTCCTTCCCCATATCCGTACAAAAATAGCCAGGAACCCTGTTTTCTTTTAACATCAGCGTTTTGGTGGCTTTAGCAACTGTTTCAGGTGATTTATTTTTCAGAGGAATTAGCCACAGATATCTAGAGAATACATCTATTATGAATAGAATGTAGCGGTAACCATCGTTATACACAGAATATCTTTGCATGTCTGTTAAATCTGCTTGCCAAATAGAGTCAATCGAGGCAGCTGTTGTCTTGGCTGTTTTAAACCTTTTTCTCACAGGCTTATGAAGTGTATAAGCGTCCTGCTCCCGCAAAAATCTCTCAACATCTTTTTTTCCTACTCCGTAAACACTTCTGTACAGTCTATCTACGCCGCCGTAGGAGGCTGGGTTTACTTAATACGTTAACCATTTGCGTATTTTAGAGGCACGTGGGTAGGGTTGACCGTTGTTTAACCTCTTCTTTCTCCTCTTCAAAGGTGTTACCGCCGGGGGTGATGGCGTCTTCAATTGTGTCACGTGCGTCGCATGTTCCAAGTCTTTTAACCTGTTCAGATTTCCTATCATTGTTTTGGGGACATTTATTTGTTGTAGTCTTGCTTTAATATGCTTCCATCCTGATGGTGAGGGCCTATTCCACTTTCTCACCAGATCATGGACAATGTCCACGATATTCGACCCCTGTACCTTTGATCCTTCCACAATGATCTCTCCTGTATCGGACCATTGTATGGCGGGATCCTCATTCAATAGATTATAAAGACTTCAACCTTTATTCCTCAATGTATGTGGGAGGGTGCTTTTTAATACATGCTCGATGTGTTGTGTGGCTGACCCAATAATCTTTGGTTGGTCAGCTCTATCGTTGGACACAGGTCCTATGCCACCATGTCCATCGTTCCCTGTGCTGTGCCTAATGACCACGGGAATCTCTGTCGGGGTCTTATAATTTTCGTACTCGTGAAGAAATTTCTGCAGAGCTTCTTGGTATAAGATTCTTTTCTCATCAGGTGTTTTTTCACTGTTTAATAGGGCTAGCAATTTACTTTCCATTCTTTTAAGTCTGCTTTTACGGGATCTAGATCCGTGTCTGGATTTTTTGAACTTTGCAGTGAAGCATACACCTCGTGTGAAATCACTACCACTTTCTTCATTATATCAATCTAGTCAGTAAAGGACCCAAAACTGAAAATAAGATGGGGAGAAATGACCCTCCTCTTTGTACAATAATTCGATTTTTCTTCCCTACAGTTTGATTTTTAAGAGCGAGTGCACATATTATGTTCTTGTAAAGGCGTAGGCGAGCCTTCTGAGATGGTTTCATTGATACATTGCATTTGATAACGTTAAGACAGATTTCACAGACGCATTCTAAAAAGTCGGAGTCGATATTTTTAGTAAACATCTGCTGCATTGCCCGGGGCAGTCGATGATAGATTTTTATTAATTCATGGTATTTCTTTAGCCTCTTTGTCATTCTGGAATATACACCGTTTCAGGTTCGTTTGGAAATATATTCGTTCTTAGAAGCACCCTAAACGTGTTTCGCGGATGAAGGTCGCAAAGCAAATATCCGTAACGCGTGCTTGTAACTTCTTTATAAACTTCCAAAAACTCCTTACGCTGATTCGGGAACATTTGATTGGCTAATACCCCAATTTGTGATACATCTCTACGTTGCGCGAATAAGACTAGATATTGTGTATTTAACGACACATCGCGCATGTATCTATTTTTGAAAAATAGATTCTGATTGATGAAGAACACGCTTATGTTAAGATGGTGGGAGAATACTGTAAATGTCTCGGCAAACGTTTATCCATCTCCAACATGAGATCGTCAATTACAATGACTGTATGTTCATTTCCCTTTAACGAATTAACGTCATATACACCTTTGTGGAACAAAATATCATCTTGGTACTCGTTGAACACTGATTGATACGTCGAATAGCACCATATAACTTTATGCACAAATTTTGAGAACATCTCTCCCTTTTCTTTAATGATTTTAAGCATAAACACAGTTTTACCACATCCTGTAGGTCCAGATATAATACATGTGGATGGGCTCGTGAACCTGAATTTTTCTATAGAAGCCATTTCTAACACGTCACACTCCTAAGTGGGTCATTTACAAAATATAATAAATATTTAAGTGACGACCCTTATATTCTACAGTCTTGCTTTTCGCTTCTCCCACAGAACCGTGAATGACGATGAGGTACAACATAATCTTTGATGTGTCTATTGTTAACTTATTTATTACACGTATTTGTAAATATATATACACCTTGAATATTTCGTTTATTAAATAAATCGTGTTTCAATTAGCGTTTCAATTTCTCCTTTGTGTGTTGTGTGTGTGTGTGTGTGTGTGTGTGCACAGGAGAAAGTTCTAAGCTCCGCCCACTGTAAGACCAGCAACGTGAGTCATGCTACTACCTGGGCTTCCCTGCGTGCTCAGTTGATCGCAGTAAGCCCTGGACATCAGACGTGTATTCTCCCGCGTAGACAGAAAATAGTAATGGCTACCTTTAATATTGCGTGTTCGACGTTTATGAAATGGTATTCTGCAAAGTGTCAAGATTTGGTGGATACTGAAAAACTCCCTATTCCACCCTCCTTTGATGCTTTTAAGGCTACATTGGATCGTGCGAAGGAGCAAGATGTACAAATACTCTATGGCTATTCTGGTGAAAGCATTATAGGATTCCGTGGGACAAGTGATGTATTGAACTATGTTGTGGGACTAAACTTTATAAAAGCTTACGTATACCGTGAAGTAAAAGAAACAACACGTGCAGAAGAGAAGCAACGGATATGGATAGTGAGTCTTGTTGATGAGTGGTATGACAAGCGATATTATGTCATGTTGCATACCGATTACTCGTGCCCTGCGACTGAGAATGTAAATCTCGTCATCATGGAGAATCTTAAGTATTTTTATCACTATATTAATATATATCATGAAGTTTGTAGTGAGGTTGTGGATAATGCCCTGTGTGAGTTTTTAACAGATTTAGACACGAGTATCGCTTGTTAAACAAAAAGGAAAAATATGGGCATATGTTCCTCTCAAATAGTGCTCCGGAATGTGAAGATGTTTAGTTTGTGGAAATGAACGTGTGGTGAGTGGTAAACCATTAAAACCGTTATAAAATTATTAGTTCGTAAAAATCACCCTGAAGGAAAACGTCTGGTGCGTATTCGGGGGAGTGGGAGTGATAAAACATTAAAACCGATATTACTTCGTGTGTCGCAGATGGAAAATTTCTCAAAACACCTGCCCAATATAATTGGATACAACGATTCATGTTGGAACAGTACCGTACACGTTTCATTAGCTTATGGTGTGACTCACTCCTCCCGTCGAGCCGACGCGTTGCATGTGGCTCATAGTTATCTCAGAGCTTGAACCGAGTGGGCGTGCGCTCCTCGAATACGATGGAACTTCCTTTGAGCAGCATTCTCAACGCTGTGTACGATGTGTCCGTGACGAAATCGTTGCGCGTGTTCAAGTGTAAATCCGTTGTCGTTACCTGTGTACTGGAAACGGATTGTAGACAAACAAACAAATGGAATGTTGTTTATTTAAGTGTCGAGGAGATGAATAGAATCTTCGTGATAGTTGAGAAGTGGATTGAAGATCGTTATAAAATTCCTACAGGTGTAGGTACAAGAAGAGAGCAGATTAGTGACACCCCCTCATATGCCGTTGTTTGTACGTTGTGTATAAATAACGATCGGCTATTCATTGATATACGGCTGATGTGGAAGAATGCTTCTGATAATAACGTTCTTGTCTCAACGCGAAACCGTTTCATCCTCGACAGAATGTTTGAAATCGTCGGATTCCGCAAGCTGAAGCCTATATTAGACGCGCGTGTTATGGATATGCTTTATTTTGATACGGTTCTTGAATACGCATACACCGCTCTGCTCGATGGGTTTACCGAGTGTAGGGCTGAACAAGGTGAGAATGGTCTACAGCTGGACGCTTATTTAAAAAGTTTAGACTCTTTGAAATATCATGAGCTTTGGTACAAAGCACTTGAGCAGTACAGGGCTGAGCTCACCTACACCGTTCACCTTGAAGAACTATTTCTTTATATAATGAGTAGCTGTCGTAACGACTTAGAAGATTATTTCAACTGTCGCTATGCAGTGTGAAGAAGAGTTCACGATTGAAAAGCTCGGGTCGGTTGAAATAAACCCTCGATTGGAAAGGCGTGTTTATAAACTTGTATTTAGTAATGACGTTGTGGCTAACGATGAACTCTTTGTGCGTGCTTTTGATTGTATTCTAGGCGTATTTAAAGATAACTTGCCAACCGGATGTACTGTAAAGTGGGCACAAAAATAGTACTGAACGATATGAATGCCATTTATACAGAGTATAGGTTTCCCTATACCTTGAGCGGTGAAATATTATTAAACTGCGTATACTGCGTAATGCAAAGCAATAACGATGTAATTGTAGACTCGACTACGTGTGAGTTTAGTGTTGCGCAGTGAAACAAGGTGAATGTATTTATTTTCAATATATTTCACATAATTGTGTGTATATATTTCTCCTGTACTGCTATATTGGTGGCTATACGTTTTGTATTTCTTATTTTTGATTTTGTGCGGAAGAAGATAAAGTGTATGTATTTATTTATTCAACATAATTGTGTGTGTGGATATATATATATATATTTATATGTGTGTACATATATATATATATATATATATATATCCTTTACTGCTATATTGATGGTTATACGTTTTGTATTTCTTATTTTTTATTTTTTTTTGTTTTTTGATCATTCCAATGTATATTTATTTCGGTGTTATGAAAATTCGGTCTCAGAAAATTTGGTCTCAGAAAAGTCGGTCTCAGAAAATTCGGTCTTATAAAATAACTAAAAAATATATACTAATAACTAAAAAATATGTAATAAAAATTGGTATAGTTATTAATCAACTAGAAATATGTACTACAAATTTATAAGATTTATTTAGTAACGAAATTAACTCAAAATATCTACTAAAAATTGATCAGGTTTATTAAGTATTAGGACAAATTCAAATATGAAAATTCGGTCTCAGAAAATTCGGTCGTAGGGAAATAAAAATATGCACTAGAAATTGGTATAGTTTATTAATAAACTACAAATATGTACTACAAATTTATAAGATTTATTTAGTAACGAAATTAACTTAAAATAAGTACTAAAAATTGCTAAGGTTTATTAAGTATTAGGACGAATTAAAAATTTGGTCTTAAACACAGAAACTAACGAAAATATCACAACTTAACCTAACCGGGCATTCAGTTGACCTAACCGGGCATTCAGTTGACCTAACCGGGCATTCAATTAACCTAACAGGTTAATATTGGTTATTTCACCTAAATAACTTCTGATCTTTTCGTATTAGGCACTCATTGATGTATATTGAACATAACAAGTAAACTTCTCTTTTCATTTTCAATCGTTGGACGGTGATTGGTTAGTGGCTGGTTTTAAACCAAGACCGAATTTTATGAGACCGAATTTTCTGAGACGAATTTTCTGAGAACGAATTTTCTGAGAACGAATTTTCTGAGAACGAATTTTCTGAGACCGAATTTTCTGGCCACTATTTATTTCCTATATATTTCCATTGTTTTTTGATCATTCCAATGTATATTTATTTCCTATATATTTCCATAATATAATTGTGTATATATATCGGGTGGCCCAAAAAAAAGTTCTCATTTTTCAACTAGTTATATCTCAGTAACCCGTGGACGTATATAGACGATATTTTAACACAATTTACAGCAAAGCCTTGTCTCACTATGGTTAAAATTTGAAAACGATATCATTTATGCTTTTCTCACAATTTAGAAAATAAAAACTCGTGTCAAAAAAACAAATATCATGAATATTTTATTTATTTTAGCCAATTAAATGATCGATTGGACCACCGTCCTGTTGACAAACTAATCGGAGTCTCTTCTTCCACACAGAGATGCTTCGTTGCACCTCATTATTGTCAATTTCCTGCCATGATTGTAGTATCTTGTCCTTTAATTCACGTTCAGTAAATTTTTCGCGCTGCCCACGATAAACTTTCTCTTTCAGCAACTCCCAAATCGAATAATCCATTGGGTTACAGTCCGGGCTTTGAGGCGGCCACTCATTCTTGGTAATGAATTTGCGCGTATTATCATTCAGAAATGCCTGTGTGGCCTTGCTTGTATGTGACGGTGCCCCATCTTGTTGAAAACAAAAATCATTTTCTGGATAGAGACGACGGCAGTCTGGCAACAACTTTGTGCTTAAAAGTTCCATGTAATTTACGGAATTCACTTTCGTCGTTTCGGTATCAATAAAATGAACGTCAGTTTTACCATTCCAAGAAACGCCTGCAGATATCATCACTTTTTTTGAAAATCGCGATGCCTCATGATACAGTCTATTCACCGGAATATCACGTTTTCGACCACGTCCGTAGACAACGTCATTTTGAGGATTTCGTGGAATTTCTAGTGTAAAATCCTTCTCATCCGTGAACACTATCTTCTTAACACCATCAACTGAAAATTTATTAAGCAACTGTCTGCACCTTGTTTTTCTTTTATCCTTCACATTTTCGTTTTTTCTAGATGTGGGAATCCTTTTGAATGGTTTTAGGTTCAGCGATTTTACTACACGTTGCACAGAACTCCTACCAATACTCAGATTTTGGCAATTGTCCGTTGCGATAAATGAGTCCCTGGTTCATTTTTCTTGAGAGCAGATTTTATCATTTATGTAATCCACGTTTTCTGGTGTTGTTGCTTATTTTGGCCTGCCACTTCCTGGTTTCCTGGTGGTGGTTCCTGTATCGCGAAGCTTCTTTAACAGTTTGTCTAGTGTACGTCTCTTCCAACCTCTCCCTGGAAACTCTCGTATTAATCTTCCACTCTTCCATCCTTTGTCAGTCTTCTTCTGACAACGTCATGACATGATTGCGACTGAAGGACTGAAGGATATGTAGTCTGTAAGCTCGTAAACTCTGAAACGGGCGTAGCCTACGCATGTCCTCAAATTCGCCAAAAGGCCGAGCATACTGTAGACTACAATCGATATTTGTTTTTTTTACACGAGTTATTTTTTTCTAAATTGTGAGAAAAGCATAAATGACATCGTTTCCAAATTTTAACCATAGTGAGACAAGGCTTTGAGGTAAATTGTGTTAAAATATCGTCTATATAGTTCCACGGGTTACTGAGATATGACTAGTTGAAAAATGAGAACTTTTTTTTGGGCCACCCGATATATATTTCTCCTGTACTGTTATATTGACGGTTATATTTTTTGATTATATATATATTCCTCGTTCATATTTCTTAAACTATTATTATTTTTAATTTTTTTGATCATTCCAATGTATATTTATTTTCTATATATTTCCAATATTTAATAAACAGAATGATGTAGTGTTTTTTTATTTAATTCTTTTGGTTGTAAACAATTATACCAAATGGCTGGTTACGTCTTCTAACCCTACTGACGGATTTCTAAGCCAACTGTTAAGAATTAATTAAATAAATGGCACAATCTGGCAACTCAACCTGAACAAGCCATTTACGCCTTCTAAGCCAACAGTCAATAATATATGCTTTAATTAAAAAAACAGCACAATCTAGCAACTCAACTTTTACGAGCCATTTACGCCTTCTAAGCCAACTGACGGATTAAGCCAACTGGCGCAATCGCCCTAGTTTAGTGACCTATATATACATATATTGGCTAACTGAAGCAGCACCAACACTCACACCAAATTCTTAAAGTAAAATGTGGTCAACCTGTCGGTTCACTGTCGGTTCACGAACCTCTGCCAATCGAAACAGCTAGATAATACAGCCAGTCGCCTTAGACACATACACTGTATCGTTTATATATTATATATATATATATACACCCTTCATTTCCATTAATATTTGTTTATATGTGTAGTTAAAACACAGCTACAACGTCCTGCCTATTTATTATATATCGAAATACAAATATGTAAATACATTAGAGGCAAGACAGGGATAATACACACATGATTTATATATATATAATATATATATATATATATATATATATATAGTATGTATATATATATATATATATATATATATATAACAATACAGCCAGTAGAGGACAATTGAATTAGACGCAAATACATGAATAATTGGTGTTATTTAATATATGTATATATACGTATCAAAACCAAAAATAATACAGCCAATACAGAAGAATTCTATATACAACAAAATACACAACACATGTTTAATATATATATATATTATATATATATATATATATATATATATATATATATATATATATATATATATATACGCATAAAAAATTAAAATACATGGATTAAGGACGGTTTCTACCACGCTTAAATAGAATAGTAAACTCGCACGTAATCAAGTCCACATTTACGACCTCATTGCTCCGTACTACACAATAAAGGCGATTTAATATTAATTCACCAATCAAAGTATGCGGGTGTCTATATTCAATATAATGGGCTTTCAACTCTTTTAACATTCTTTTTGTACCCACTTTACAATTGGGAGTCAAACTATAACACTCTTTAATTAAACACGGAGAGAATACAGTCAAAAGCACGCACAAAGATGACATCGTTTGCTACAATATCACCATTAAATTCAAGTTTATAAATACACCTTTCCATACGTGCATTTATCCTTTCCCCGCTGACCTTTTCAACTGTAAAATCTTGTTCAGAACTCATATCAACAATTGAAGTATGTTTCTAAAGCGTGCCGACAACTGTGTCTTATATAAAGATATAATTCTTCAGGGTGAAGAGTGAAGGTGAGTTCAGCCCTGTACCGTTCTAGCCCTTTGTACCAAAGTTCATTATATTTCGATGACTCTGCACCTTCTAAATACGCAACAAGTTCCAAACCATTCTCGCCTTGTTCGTCCCTACACTTAGTAAAATCATCGAGGAGGACAGTGTACGCGTATTCAAGCACCGTGTCAAAATAACGCATCTCAGCAACACGTGCGTGTAATATACGTCTCAGTTTACGGAAACCAACAACTTCAAACATTCTGTGTCGAGAATGAAACGGCTTCGTGTGGGGATAAGGGCGTTATTGTCAGCAACATTCTTCCACATCAACCGTATATCAACGCATGTTTGATTTGTATCACGATTTACGCATAGCTTACAAATAATAGCGTATGAGGTTGCATCACTAATCTGCTCTCTTTTTGTCCCTACAACCACAGGTCCTCTCCCCACTTCTCAACCACCACAAAGATTCTATTCATCTCTTCAACACAAATAAATAACATTGCGTCTACCAGAGTTTGAATGTCTACATTTCGTTTCAAGTACTTAATTAATAGCACCAGTATTACGCTTGAATACACGCACAGCCTTCAACACGACACATCATATACTGTATTGAGAATGCTGCTCAACGGAAGCTCCATCTTTCAATAGTTTTCTATTGATCCTGCGAGATGAGAACCTCCAGTCGGGTCAAACTCTGAGGCGACTATGAGCCGCCAGTGCGCTGTTTGACTCGGAGGGGCCGTGCGAGGCGGTTGGGAGGTGGGAGGTGTCTGGGTATACGTCTCATACGTCTGGGTATGAGTCATACGGGTTGCGTCATGAACGCCAGCAAGCTTAGGTGATTCGTGTGCGAGATTGTTCCATGAAAGACTCGAAGCGCACTGATGAATCAGGCGAATATTTGTATCCCATTATACAGGGTAGGCGTTTAGGAATTTTTCCTTCTGCAATACATGAAGTAATACTGGTTTTAATGTTTTATCACACACACTTCCTGGAATGCGCACCATACATCTTCTACAACGTTTATGGGTAACTGTATTCACCATTGCTCGTTCTCGAACTACGTGCATTTATTAATACTCCGGCGATCTATTTGAGAGAAACATATGTCCATACTTGTCCTTTTTGCTGGACAAACGATACTTGTCCTTAAACTCTACTAAAAATTCGCATAAACTTTCAGCTACAATTTCGCTGAGCACCTCGTCATGTTATACTTGGATGTTGTGGTAGGACTATTTTAAAGTGTCCATAATCACAAAATTTACATTCACCGCCCAAGTGTACGCGCACTCGTTGTGATATAACATGGTACAATATCCTCTGTCATACCAATCATCAACAAAGTTCACAACCCAGATCCCTTGTTTCTCTTCTGCAAGAGTGGATTCTTTCACTTCACGATATATGTACTTTTTAGTACAGTTTAATCCTACAGTATATTCCATTACATCGTTTGAACCGCGAAGCCCCGCAATGCTTTCACCAGAATAACGATAGAGTATGTGGACGTCTTGCTCGTCATGCTTCGCAGGATTTAATGCAGCTTTAAAGGTTTCAAATGAGGGATGACTAGAAATTCTTTGGGTGTTCACCACACCTGTAGACTTTAGCGAGTACCACTTCAGGAATGTAGAGCATGCAATATCATTGGAGGCCATCGTTATTTTTCGTCTACGCTTGAATTCTTTAACAGTTGAAAAGACACGTCTGAGAACCAGGGCTTGCGGGGGTCAACTGAGTACTCAGAGAGGAGATACTGTATGTCCCGATTGGCAGCAGGAGTCACGTGACCCTTTTTATTGGTCAGTAACAATGCAGTGTGTGATGCATAGATTTTCTCTTGTGTGCACACACACACACACACACACACACACACACACACACACACACACAAAGGAGAAAATGAAACGCCAGCTGAAACAATTAAATACAGATAATAAATAGAAAACTAACAATTATTCATATAACAAATATTCACACCTTACGGTATCCAAAGGGAACAGTGTCGTCGGTGCCAGGCACCTGGTATCGTTTCCTGTATGTATTACGACACACTTTCGTCCCCCTAAGCTCCTTCACGACCCCCAACTTCAGCGCCCCAAAGTTATGAGTTCCTACAGTCACTTGGGGTGGTTGGTCACTCTCAGCTTCTAAACTCTCTAGCTCTTTCAACGAATCAAAGTTGACAATCCGCCGGTTCGACTGGTTAAGCGTGATGCCTTTAGCTTTCATGATATATTTCATTTCCTCCCCCACCCTCACCCATACCCCATAAGTTTTTGGGCCCATTGAGACAAAAGAATCAGCGTAGGCGATATCTCCATACTTATCCTTGATTTCGTCAGTCAACTCTCCGAGGAATTCCCCAATAGGAGGCATATATTCACCTTCCCTCTCCGTGAATATCACACTATCTGTATCTGCGTACAGAACCCTGCGGCCAAGAGAATGCAGTAGACTCCAAAGTTTGATGTGGGCGTATGCTGTTGTGAAACTGACTAGAGGTATGTTTGTGACAAGCGATGTATCTGTAGCCAATTCGCTTCTGTTGTACTTTATTATGTACGTATTACCCACATTCCAAATCTCCATGACCTCTTTATCTACAGCGTTGGCGTAATCCCACACCTCGTTATAACTTTGGGCTAGATGGACGTTCCCCTTGTTTGTATTCTGTGCAAATTTCACCCAAAGACTATTTAGGCACAACTTTACACTAAAGCGCTTGCCAGGGTTCTTCGCAATTTGGCCCCGTTCAAGTTGTATCCCATCACGGTCACCGTAGCGTTGAATATACGCCGATTTTTAATTTTTCGGTCTCAACTCCTCGCGGGTATCCTGATGCCTCTACCTTGCTCTTCAAAAAAGTAATTATATATGGTGTGAAAAGGTTGGGGAGCTTCTGAAACCTCCACATCTCATGTATCTTCAATATTCTGTACCCGTGACGAATGACTAGGGACAGCTCAGAACTTGTAAATACGCCTCTGATCTTCCTCTGGTTGATTGTGTGATTGAAGTCCTTATTGTTCTCCTCTGTGCACTTCACACAGAGAGGGAACATGAGTTTGTAGTCTATAACGGCGGGCAAGATTGGCATCCATAAGTCGCGAGGGGGTAGCACATCTACGAAAAAAAGGCCGAAATACTTCTCGTTGAAATTAGCTGAAAACTCTTCGATGGTAAGCAAGACGGGATCCACCAGTTTTTCAGGTACGCCTACGGGGTACAGATTGTTCTTCATCACGTAGGAGTATAAAGAACAGAAGTCGTAGCAATGGAGTTTCACGACCTCCGTAGGTGGAAAGTATAGTTTAAAGGTGTTTGTGCGTCCACCAAACAAACTATCGCCACATTTGAGAGGTTCCACCACCATTGAACGCTTGATGGTGTTTATTTCTTCACGGTACTCTCCATCCGTCTCCAGCCAGGCGTCATACTCGTGTTCCCACAAAACCTCTGAGTGAACTAGGAGCTTATATGTCTGTCACGGGTACGGGTCCATGCCAGACTGTCGGGAGGAGATCTACCATGCATATCTCCTATGGAACCACACTTAGGACGTGGGCATCCAGGCCACCACCATCCATTAAAAGAGTACACCGTCTTCTCCCCACTGGCGAGGTCTTCGCTTAGACCATCCACCCAGAAAACGCGGCCATTGATCTTAATGGCCACTTCACCCGTGTTGTGAGTAAGTTTTATGTATACACCGGTCTACTGTTGTAGGTGTATGAGCCAGTAAATAGCCTTATACCCATAACTGTGTGGATTGTTTCGGGGAATGACGGCTAGCGTGTTTTTAGGCATGAAGTTCTGAAGTTCTTTTTGAACATAGTAAAACAATGACGCGATTGTAGTTGTAGCTTGTAGCGGGTCACAGTTGAATCGGACTATGTACATCCTTCTAAAGGCTTGAAAGCATACTCTAAGTACGCGCACGTCATTCACGCAATAACGCTCACATTCATCTGCATCTCAATAAGCTTGTTTCCTCTTTTCAAGGGATCGCCTGTAAATATCTCTGATGATTCATGTTCAAGCAGTTCCTTATAAAGGAATTGTCTATCAAATTTTGCGCCATCTCATTATATGGATTCAATGTCTTCATGCAGGACTTATGTTTGTATGGTTTTTATGTTTGAATGTTCATTTTTACATAAGAAACCAAAATCGCCTAAGAGAGTTTTGGATAGAATTTCGATTAGTACTTCTTTATTCATTACTGTATTTCTCTAACCCATCTTTTCTAATAATAACATACTGTACGTATGACATAATGTGAATAACTATGACGTTATAAAGTAACTTAATTCTCTTCACGTTTTCCATACCGCGAATACTGAATCACCCATTTGGTATGTGGGTATCTTTCATGTACAATGTATGGAAATTTTTAACATAATAATAAAAACTGTACACTCTATACGTCATTGTTTATATGTTGTTCATTCATACAACCATGCCCTATGTTGACCATTATCCTATATCAATTTTATTAAATATTCATTTTTACTCGTGTCAGTCTACGAAATGGTACGAAATTTTATGCCTCCGTACCTGTTCGTTCAAAATCGTCCAAATACGTTTGCATGAATAATTATTAATTATTTTTTATCAAGTGCGTTCACCCCTCGCAAGATATTCATAAATGCTTAGGCAAGTGATCAAATTCGATGATCACAGCATGAATTGAACATCTGTAAACGAAAAATCTCCTGTCGCTCTAATTTCAATTTATAACACATTATCATGCGTTCTGTTAAATCATGTGTGTCATGTATATATAAATATATACCGTATGTGCCCATGTACTTTGTGTTGTACTGTACTAATAACCATATATAAATATAAAACAAACTGTAAGAATTGTAAGTGACTAATGCACTTAATAATGTAATTGATGTACCGTACTTTAATGAAACTGTAAGTAATGATAATTTAAATGTAATTAATGTACTTTAAGTAACGATAATAATTTAATATAAATTAATTAATGTATTTTAATAACGATAATTAATGATCATAAGCGAATGTAAATTATTCCATAATCGTAATCATAATTGTAATAAACCAAAATTAAAATGTACTCAGTGATGTATTTAAATTGTACTCGTGTACTACTACGAAATTATGTTGCCTTTAGAAATATATACTCGGCGAAAATACGATGATTTTTTATTTATTTTTTTTTTTATTATTTTCTGTTGGGATAAATTTTGATGTGCTTTCTACTTTGCCAAATAATTGGTGACTTGCTCTATTTAAAATTTCTTAATTTTTTAGATTTAGCTTAATAATGAATTCTGAGAAACTTTTTGCAATGTTCATAAATTGTATACATTCTCTCTTCGTTATAAAAGATGAAGTCATGTCTTGCCTAAGCATTTAATTGTAAATCTTAAACCTTTAATTTTTACTCGTATGCATATTTTAGTGTAAAGATGCATAGTTCAATTTCCACTTTTATTAACTTGGCAGATCATGATAACATCAGATCTGAAAATACGCGGTTTAAGATAAAAATATGGCTTCATCTTCAAATATCTTGTTTATTCGTTTAAACCTTACCACAGCTAAAAGATTTACTTTATTTTCAAATATTGTGCAAAAATAATGCAGCCTCTTCAACATTTAATAATGATGATGTTAGTAGAATCGGGTTAAATAAAGCCCACCAATTTCTTCCATGTTCATTCTGATTCCAACGACGAGGCTGAGTAGTACCTGTACATTTTAGCAGTAAAATACAGTAAAAGAAAGTCTTTATCTTCTCTCTTCAGGAATTTAGTCAGTAAAATCTCCCGATACGTTACAAGAAGAATCGGGGGGAACCCTCAGAGAATTTAATAAGCCTCTCAGAATCCTCCGAGCCACTAAAGAAGAACTCGGAGAGTCGTATAGAAGAAATTACTGCAAGTTACAGATCCGTTGCTGCCTCCCAACCAGAACCCCCGTCGACTCGGAACCAACCCAGGGCCATAGACGGAGGGGTTAACAATCTGGCGACCCTATAGCCAGGATTTTAACAAGATACTACCAAGGTAATAAGACCCACCAGTTGACCGGCATGTCACGGCTTCCAGTTGGTAACATCCACCCTTGAACCGGTGTGTAACGACTCCAAGTTCTCCACGCTGGTTTTCATCCAAGAACAAGTAGCCGGCAAGACACGTCTTCAGGACACGTCTCTAAGGATTTCGCCGTAGAAATTTTGTTAAATGTAGAGTTTGTTTTTGCAAGTAATTTGTAAACAGTTGAGAAGACAGCATTATTAACAATTAAATAGTATTAAGTCAGAATTAAAAGATACAAAGTTAACATTTTAGACACCAGTGATACATTTTTTTTTTATCGAAATAGTTAATTTTCACAGAAGTTAATTTTCATAGAATTTGATTTTCACAGAATTGAATTGTCACAGTTAAAAGTCACAGACTTAAAAGTCACAGAGTTAAAAGTCAGAATTTAATGTCGCAGAGTTAACTGTCACAGCATTATTGTCACAGAGTTATTGTCACAGTTATTGTCACAGAGTTAATGTCACAGAATTACTGTCACAGAGTTATTTTCACTATTATAGTTAGTATCGAATAATTTTATTTTATGTATCAAACTTAATATTACTGTACCTTCTCGTACATTCGAGTGACATGTTTTCATTTTTTATTTTTGTTTACAATTTTTTTCTAATTTGAATTAAATTGACTTGCAAATTAAGAACGAGAGAGTTTATAGAGTTTATAGAGTTATAGAGATACTTGAAGCATTTTCAAGTTCCAGTTTCAGTTGGTTTCATCCAAGAGGGACAACCAAACCCAGAGAATAGTAGGCTCCACTGATAGCAGTTCAGTTCAGTCCATTTCAGTTAGTTCAAGTCAGTAGGTTGCATCCAAGAGGGACAACCGCCCCAGAGATTTATAGAAATAATTGATAGCAGTTCAAGTCAGTTGGTTGCATCCAGAGGGACAACCTCCCCAGAGAATAATAGACTTCACTTGATAGCAGTTCAAGTGCAGTCATTTTCAGTTTTCAGTCAAGTCAGTTTAAGTTGAAAGTCAGTTGCAAGTCAGTTTCAATTGCAAGTCAGTTTCAATTGCAAGTCAGTTTCAGTTGAAGTCAGTTGCAAGTCAGTTCCAAGTCAGTTTCAGTGCCACGTCAGTTGTAGTCAGTCAGTCAGTCAGTTTCAAGTCAGTTGTAGTCAGTTGCAAGTCAGTTTCGGTTCCAAAACAGTTGTAGTCAGTCCCAAAACAGTTGTAGTCAGTCCCAAAACAGCTGTAATCAGTCCAAAGACAGTTGTAGTCAGTTCAAAGACAGTTGTAGTCAGTTCCAAGTCAGTCAGTTCCAAGTCAGTCAGTTTCAAGTCAATTTCAGTTCAAAGTCAGTTTCAGTTCAAAGTCAGTTTCAAGTCTCAGTCAGTTTCAAGTCTCAGTCAGTTTTGAAGTCAATTTCAGTCAGTTTTAAAGTCAATTTCAGTCAGTTTTAAAGTCAATTTCAGTAAATTTTGAAGTCAGAATCAGTCAGTTTTGAAGTCAGTTTCAGTCAGTTTTGAAGTCAGTTTCAGTCAGTTTTGAAGTCAGTTTTATTTGAAGTTTTTTTCAAGTCTCAGTTTTCAAGTCCCAAGTCAGTTTTCAAGTCCCACGTCAGTTTTCAAGTCTCAAGTCATTTCAATGCAGTCAATTGAATTCAACTATTTTTGTTGTTGTTTAAGAGAATTTACTTTAAGAGAATGTAATTTAAGAGAATGTAATTTAAGAGAATTTACTTCAAGATAATGTAATTTAAGAAAATGTAATTTAAGAGAATTTAATTCAACCTTTTTATTTGTTGTATAAGAGAAAATTAAATTCAACCTGAATTGACCGGTTTGTCTTTTGTTCAACCTTCTTTTTTTTTGTAAGAAGGAAATTGACCGATTTGTCTTTTTTTTTTCAAGCCATTGTTGCATAAGTAAATATATAGGTAAAATGATATATTTTATTAATTATAACCAAAAGCGTTTTTACAAATGTTTGTAGCGATTTTTATAATTATTATGATTATATGATGACAGTAATAGTGTAATAATTAATCAATCATGACCAATGACTTCCTTTTTAAATTACTATAGGGAGGAAGGAACATGCCGTCACTCCGTTTGTTTTACCTCCTTTGATTTTTGTTCTAAGCAGTGTGACAAGCGATCTTTTTTTTTTTAAAAAAAAGAGCAATGTGCTCACGAAAGATGTATTGTCAATTTCAGACATATCTCCCGCTTGGTCACTCAATTCCCCTGAATGTGGTGCTCCAACCTTTGTTTTTATTTTTTTTTTATTTTAACACCCCAAGTTGTGTTTTTGTTTTTGTTTTAAAGAGTATGATTTTTCTATTTAACATGCAAATATTATCAAACCTTTTTAATTTTTTTTTATTATATAAAAATAATTTTTAATGTAAAATTTACCTGAAATTATTAAAAAATTGTTCGAAATGCTTTCCTTCCATTTCAATAACTTTTTTTTATTCTTGGCCGAAATTCATCTATGGCTCGATTTACTTTTATTTTTAAGAATATTATAAAATTATGTTAGCTCATTAAAATGCATAATTGATTTCTATTTTTAATTTGTATTTTTCATTTCTTTGTTCAATTAATCGTCAGTAATTGTCCTTAAATTTAGAATTTAATAATAATCGACCTTGAACTTAAAGGATTTTATAGTAATAATAATAATAATAATAATAATAATAATTGACTTAAACTTAAAAGATTCTATAACCCTACTCTCAATTTAAATTATTATATAACTTTGTTAATTCGAAAACCTCCCGAATCCTTACACACACACATGGTTGCACACTATATATACTATATATACAAACCTTATGCTAAAATCATTGGATATCACAATAAACTATTTCATTGCGTGTAAGTGCTAACTATGTAATTTAATCTTAATAATTTTTGCTTTCTATATATATCTTGCTCATGCATTTATTCAGTTAATTTAACAATCCTCTCAGCAAATCTGTCCCTCAAAATTATAAGATACACACTTTGTACCTGGTACACACAAATACACACTAAATCACAGGTCTATACATCATCCATTACGTAATTCGATTTTTTACCTACTATAGTCAATAAAATTAGTTATAGACTGTACGATCAGGGTAACTTTGAAAAATAATTTCTATATTTCCCTTTTACCTACTATTCATTATGAATGTAATTTTCCCCATAGAAAAATAAAATTTTGTTAAAAATTTAACAATATCATTCTTTGTCTAACTTAAATGTTTGTCTAAATTAACGAATTAATCCTTTTATTCTGTTTGCATAAATTAAAGTATTAATCTTTGAATTTTTATATTTTATAATAGCTCTCTAAGCAAGTGTCACGTTAAAAATTTGATTACTCTGCATTGCACCCAACCACTCGAACTCACTTGTTCTGCATAAAATTTGTATTGTAAAGAAAAATCCGTCATCATCTAATTTTAATTCGTTATGATGTTATTTTCACAATTGTATTGTATTGTATTAATTGTATTATATTATTGTATTAATTAATACCATTTTAAAAGGTAGGGGAGCACTGTAAAAATGAACAATGAGCAATTCCTATACCATCATTATATGGATTCAGTGTCTTCATGCAGTACTTATGTTTGTATGGTTTTTATGTTTGAATGTTCATTTTTACATAAGAAACCAAAATCGCCTCAACGAGTATTGGATAGAATTTCGATTAGTACTTCTTTATTCATTACTGTATTTCTCTAATTCATCTTTTCTAATAATGATTATACTGTACGTATGACATAATGTGTATAACTATAACGTTATAGAGTAACTTAATTCTCTTCACATTTTCCATACCGCGAATACTGAATCACCCATTTGGTATGTGAATATCTTTCATGTACAATGTACAATATTCATTTTTACTCGTGTCAGTCTACGAAATGGTACGAAATTTTATGCCTCCGTACCTGTTCGTTCAAAATCGTCCAAATACGTTCGCATGTATTATTTTTCTTATTATTTTTTCAAGTGCGTTCACCCCTCGCAAGATATTCATAAATGCTTAGGCAAGTGATCAAATTCTATGATCACAGCATGAATTGAACATCTGAAAACGAAAAATCTCTTGTCGCTCTAATTTCAATTTATAACACATTATCATGCGTTCTGTTAAATCATGTGTGTCATGTATATATAAATATATACCGTATGTGCCCATGTACTTTGTGTTGTACTAATAACCATATATAAATATAAAAAAAACTGTAAGAATTGTGACTAATGCACTTAATAATGTAATTGATGTACCGTACTTTAATGAAACTGTAAGTAATGATAATTTAAATGTAATTAATGTACTTTAAGTAACGATAATAATTTAATATAAAATAATTAATGTATTTTAATAACGATAACACTGGTATGCATATGAAATTTTTTTGTCTGCTGTGAGGGTTTTTTCAACTCATATTATATAATTCGACCATGCTGAATTCGAAAATGACATTGGTTTTCCTCAATCAGGTCAGGTTTTTTCTCTATTGGCCATTTATTATAAGTCCAATTTTATCCCCAAATTTATTGATTTTTTTAGCTTAAACACTAGAATTTAGGGTGGATCGATTTTACATTTTTTTCGATTTCCATATTCTAATAGAGACAAAAACTTGCGCATGCATGAGAAAATAGCCTCTGCAAAATCTTAGCTTAATAGGTAATCATCTTCTGCCCCAGGCAGAGCGATGAAAATCATTTTAGTAGTCAAAAACGTATTTTTCTTATAAATTTTAAAATATCAATATGCATCAAAATTATTCCTAATAACTATAAAGTCGATGAAAAAGACCTCATATGATCGTTTTTCCAAGCGCGTTGTCCTACGTTAATATCTTTTGCCCCCGGCAACAACGTCAAATGTTGAAAAAATAGATAATTTATATACATATTTTCAGATCGGCTCTTTGTCTTAAATAATGCATTTATATATTTCCCATAGCATTTATATCGTTGCTTAGGCATGAAATAACACAAGCAAAATTTTATGACTCTAGGCTAGGGTTTAAAGGTCATCTCTGGTGAGTGCTGCCAGCAGTAGCTGCCACTGACGCGCCAGTACGCACTGCGCAGTTCCCTCAGTTGCCTTTTGACAGCGTCGAAGGCAGGTGTGTATTTTGCAGCTGGCTCCTCGAGTCCTCAGTGTGTGTGTGGCTCCTCACTCAGAGTCCTCAGTGTGCTCAATCTCTCTGCTCATATCCTTGTTTGTTTTTCTCATAACTCTGTTTTTTTCGATTTTATTGCGTAACAGAACAATACATTATTCTTTAATCTTTACAGGATGGCTACCGCTACAACTAGAAGATCGGTTACGTGTCCAATATTTGGTGCTGGGAAAGATTTGAATTTGCGATGTTTTCCCACATGTGAAGATGTGATGCAATACTACCATCATATGAGAACTGAGTTGAGATCATCAAAGAAGGAACCTCCATTCAAAGACATCGCCGCTGTGGTCACGGAGAGACTGGAATACTTGTGGAAATTAGCTTCCATTCCAACAGTTTCGACAGCACGGATAAATCAAATGTTGAAAAGTTATCGTGATAAAATGGCTAACATCATCAAATCACTGAACGCGAAAAAGAAGAACGAATCGTTACAGAAAAATCTTGAGGCCTTCAAGAAATCAACTAAGACCACCTTATTTGACATATCGGCTTGTAAATGCCCTGATTTGAGAAAATGCAGCTGCCCTCGTGAACGACGAGTACCACTGAAAGAGCAACAGTTTTTACTCGACCAAAGAAGTGATCGCAAAATGGCAATAGGAACTTTGGATGTTGAAACAACAAATAAAAACGAGATGACTCTTGCAAGAAGATTGGCGATATTGAAACAAGAAGGAATAGCAGAACATCAAGAGCCGTCGACTAGTAAACGACAAGAAACTTCTCAAGAACAACCTTCTTCTTCAGCCTCTAGTGAAACCGAGGATACATCTATAGGATCATCGTCATCGTATGAACTAACACCGAGAGATAAACATGACATGAAGGAAAAAACACGAATGAAACTCCAGGTACTTGCTGAAGCTTGTGATCGTACGGGCGTCTCAGACAGAGCTGCTTCATTTATTGCTTCTTCGTTGTTAGAGGATGTTGGCTGGATACGAGAAGATGATGTCAGTTCAGTGATTGATCGAAATAAGATAAGAAGACCAAGAAAAAGAGTTCGTTCTGAGCATCAGCAAGATGACAAGATCACGCTACCAGTACAGGGCATTTTCTTTGACGGACGTAAAGATAAAACAATGACACAAGAAGAAATAGACAATGTGAAGCATAGAAGGACTGTGGTACAAGAGCATATAGTTTTAGTTCAAGAACCAGAATCCCAGTACATGGGGCATTTCACTCCTGCATCAGGTTCTGCCACTGCAATAACATCAGGTATCATCAACTTTCTAGAGACTAACAATATTAGCACGGACGACATTGTGGCTATCGGCTGTGATGGTACCGCAGTGAACACGGGTCGAAAGGGTGGAGCCATTCGTATGATTGAAATGAAACTACAAGGGCCAGTTCAGTGGATCATATGCCTATTACACGGTAATGAATTATCACTGCGACACCTCATTCAAGACTTGGACGGCAAAACAACTGGGCCAATGGGCTTTACTGGACCAGTTGGAAAACAACTGAACGACTGCGAAAAACTTCCAATTACAGAATTCGATGCCATGCCATCTCCCGACATTGACATAGATGATGCCGAGTTGAGCACTGACCAAAAATATTTGTTAGGCATCTACAGAGCAGTGTCGAGCGGTAGCTGCTCTTCAGCTCTCGCGGCTCGAAATCCAGGTAAGATGGCGCATTCCAGGTGGCTGACAACAGCAAATAGATTTCTGCGCCTCTATGTTTCAACCAGTGAACCCTCCAGCACCTTCAACGAAATTGTGCGATTCATTATGACAGTTTACGCACCAATTTGGTTTAAGATAAAGAAAAACTCCAGTTTCACTGAGAGCGCAAAACATTTTTTCGAAATGATGCGTCTCTTTCAGACCATGCCTCAAAGATCTAAGACAATCGCCAACAAAGTCCTCCGTAGAAATTCTTTCTTTGCTCACCCAGAAAATATTTTGATCTCCATGCTACATGCCGATGAGCAACACATAAGAGAATTGGGATGGAGAAGAATATTAAAAGCACGATCAAAACAATCACCAGCGGGGGAAATTCGAGCCTTCGCCATGCCTGAGCTGCTCTACGATAGTCAAAACTATTACGAAATGATCAACTGGCAAACGGCTGAGGTGACCGAACCCCCCGTTACAAAAACAATACCTGATACCCGAATAAAAGAGTTTGTTGAGACGGGAGACCAGCCTGATGGACTGATCCCACTATTCCCTTGTCATACTCAAGCGGTCGAGAGACTCATCAAATTAGTAACCGAAGCCTCTGCCAGTGTAAGTGGAATAGAAGAGAGGGACGGATTCATCCGCTCCAGTCTTCACTCCCGAACAAAAATTCCACGATTTGATTCTAAGAAAGATTACCGTATGTAAATCGACATGCAGCCAAAGGAAGGGTGGTTGGGGCTGGATAGGGTGGAACTCGACGTACAGCCACCTCCTCGTGGTGAGTTCTGGGTTGCTAATTTTATAAAATTAGCAAGCGAGGAGCTGTACTTAGTACTTAAAGTACTTATAACATCGCATTAACGTAATTATAATCCACATTTAGACTTTTCTCGGGGACAGAAGATATTACTCTAGAGTCATAAACTTTTGCGTGTGTGTTATTTCATGCCTAAGCAACGATATAAATGCTATGGGAAATATATAAATGCATTATTTAAGACAAAGAGCCGATCTGAAAATATGTATATAAATTACCTATTTTTTCAACATTTGACGTTGTTGCCGGGGGCAAAAGATATTAACGTAGGACAACGCGCTTGGAAAAACGATCATATGAGGTCTTTTTCATCGACTTTATAGTTATTAGGAATAATTTTGATGCATATTGAAATATTTTAAAAATTATAAGAAAAATACGTTTTTGACTACTAAAATATGATTTTCATCGCTCTGCCGGGGGCAGAAGATGATTACCTATTAAGCTAAGATTTTGCAGAGGCTATTTTCTCATGCATGCGCAAGTTTTTGTCTCTATTAGAATATGGAAATCGAAAAAAATGTAAAATCGATCCACCCTACTCTAGATACGAGTAATATTATAAGAACACTCGTGAAAAATGAAAACATTGTGTGAATAAATACTTTTATTCATACAATGAATATGGAAAAAAGTTTATTGAGGAAGGAATGAAGTTTTTTTGGCTTTCCGTCTGTGTTTTTCTTCGGGCACGTCTCCCTTCAAACACCAGCAATAGTCCGCCAGCATATTGATATCCCAGTTTCCCTGGTACCTCTCTTCCATTATTTTGATATCTTGGTGAAATCGTTCACCCTGTTCCTCACTATAATCCTCGCAATTTTCAGGAAAATAGTCCAAGTGGGACCACAAAAAGTGCATTTTTATGGACATGCGCGACCCATGAGCTTTGAAAGCTTCCATCAAGTTTTCGACAACGGACTCGTATTCTGGACTTCTACGCTTGCCAAGAAAATCAGTGACAACTGATTTGAATGCCTGCCAGGCATTCTTCTCAGTTGGAGTCATTGCGTTTTCGAACTGAGTATCCTTGATCAAAGTTCGAATTTGAGGACCATCAAAAACCCCAGCATTTAGTTTAGCATCAGATATATGAGGAAATTTACTCTCGAGATATCGGAATGCTGAACCCTCCTTATTCATTGATTTGATGAAATTTTTCATCAAGCCCAGCTTAATATGAAGTGGTGGGAGCAAAATTTTTGTTGGTGGTACAAGGGGCACTGAAACGACATTATGCGACCCAGGTTCAAATTCTCTCTGGATGCCCATTCACGCTGTGCATAGTGCTTCTCATCCGCTCGGCTATCCCATTTGCAGAGGAAACATGGGTATTTCGTGTATCCCCTTGCATTCCCAATACAAATGCCACAATCTGAAAAAAAATGAAAATATTTAAAGAATTTAGAGAATTTGTTCTATCAGATAAAAAATCTATGCATTGGACTGTATCACTTCTGTGGGGAAGTTAAGTGTTCTTATACGCTCTCAAATAACCTTTGGAAAAACAACATAGTCAATAGCAATAGTTTACTTATGATATTAGTATTACCTTCAAATCTCCACAGATCCTCCAGTTATGTTGGTCGTATACGAGAGCATCCAGTAAAATTTTCATGTTATCGTAGCTCTCAGTAAGTTGTACGGAATGTGCTACAGGGACTGATGCAACCCTATTCCCAATGTTGAGAAGTACTGCTTTCAAACTTCGTTTAGACGAGTCTATAAATAGCCTCCATTCTGATGCGTTATATGGCAGGCCCAAGGATTCGATTAGCCCCTCAACATTGCAGCAGTACACTAAGGAAGAGGTATTTTCGTGCACTGCAAAAAACTTGCGGAATTCTTCCTCTCGTTTCCTATACCAGGAGAATGTTGTTCCCGGAGCCAGCAAGTTGTCCTCTCGAAGTCGTGAGCCCAAGATCTCGGCAGCTAATTTGGAAAGTCCTAAATCCCTGGTAAGATCATTAAGTTTGGCCTGGTTGAGAGGCCTCGGCTCATTTGAAGCGGTATTTTGAGGTATATACGACTGGGACTGGTCATTGGCATTGGTCATTGATTCATCATCAGAATCATCGAAGTCCAGGGTTTGAGGTGGGTCGGGTATTGGAATTCCAGGACCATGGGGTACAGGTCTCATAGCAGAAGGAATGTCAGGGTATACAACAATGTGTTTATTCTTCTTGTTAACTCCTGAAAATAGAAACACAGAAACATGGATATAAAACTTGCATATGAAATAGAAGAAGCATTCAGACAGTGGCGGCTCGTGAGGGAAGGCTGCGGTCTGTAAGATATGAAATAGGTCGATGGAGTCTGTATATTTTCTTTCTTTTTCATTCATATTGTCCCTTCGGGGACAATATGAATGAAAAAGAAAGAAAATATACAATCATTGTATATGTAAATGTAACTTGTATAACAATATGTATGTGTAAATGTATTTTCTATAACAATATGTATATTAGGGTGGAGCGAAAAATACTTTTTTTCTAGTATGAAGTTCTAATAGTGATTAAAAGTTGCATTTAGTGGACGAAATATGCCTGCCAAAATATGTTCATTTGTTTAAAATTTTCAGCTGCCACCAGGGGGCTAACTTAACACAATTTTGTGTAAAAAGGAAAAAAATGCTTCTATTTTAGGTTTGTCAAACTATTATAAAATTTTCTTAGAATTATCTAATAGTTTGATTAAGATTCTTAAATGATAGGAATTCGTTTTGTAAAAATGCCTTTTCATATGCTTAATATCTTCAGCTGCCACAAGAGAGCTGAAGTTAACACAATTTAGAGTAACTGAGTCATGTTGAGACTACACTGAATGTTGTGGGGGAGGGTTTGGGGAGGGTTGTGGGGGAGGGTTTTGGTGTGAAGGAATTTCTTTCTGTGAGTCATTAGAACAGTGTGTTAACACTTGTCTTCTTAGGTAGTAGGCCTAGTCGCTCAGTTGATCGGAGTTTTTTAATATGATCGGAATATTATAAAACTTTATTTTAAAGTGATTTATATAGAGATAATATTGATTTTATTATAAAATGCTTGTTATAATGTATTATATAATTTTAGTTTATTTATATAATATATTATATATTTATATAATTATTATATATACTTATAAAATATATTATATATATTAATTATATAATGTTTTGATGTTACAGGATATTTTGTGATTGTGAATTTTTCTTAAAAATATTATGGCATCAAATACTAAATATAAACATTTCACTAGAGAACATATGAAGTGTGCCATATTTGAAGTACCTTGTGAGATGAGTGATATGCAACTACCAACTTATAACTGCATTATGAAAGATTACCTGTTCACAAAACATTTAGTGAAGGAGCAGATGAATAACAAGGAGCCTTCATTTTCTGAAATAGCAGAGGCAGTTTCCAAAAAGGTAGAAAATATTTGGAAGAAGGCCTCTTTGCCAATAGTTTCACATACACGCGTTTTACAGATGATGCGAGTGTACCATGATAAATACAGGTCCTTATTAAAGCCATACAAGTCACGCAAGGATCAGCCTAAGTACAAAAATCAGCTTGAAGAATTTGAAAACTCTTCAAAATGCACTTTGTTTGACATCTGCACCTGCAAATGTAAGGAGTTTAGGAGATGCTCATGTGAAAAGAGTAAGAAAGTCCCTCCAAAAGAGCAGGATTTTTTAAATGACCAACGAACACGCAGAATAATGGTGATAGGAAGCATTGACATAGCACACACAAGACGATTACAAGCAAGAGAACATCGAAAGGAAATGGAAAAAGCACGTCTGGAATCCTCACAAACAACTAGTGCTGCTATAACCAATACGTCCAACTTACAAATCGAAACAGAGACAAGTGAACTTCAACAACTAGAAGAGATATCTGAAGATAATGAGGAAGATACAACCTCGACTCAATATGTAATATCAGAACAACAGATGCGTGAGCCACTGCCTTCATTAGCAATTACTTGTGATAGATTTAAAATGTCGGACAGAGCTGGGGCTGCTATTGCTTCTGCAGTATTGGCAGATCTTAAAATTGTTACTCCCGAAGACAAAGGGAATATTATAGACAGAAGTAAGCTAAGACGTGAAAGACAAAAACAGAGAAAGGAACTACAACAGATAGGAGAGCCAAAAAATGCGGGGATTATACTTTGATGGCAGAAAGGATAAAACAATGATTCAAGTCCAGGAGAGTGATGGCTCTAACCACCAAAGAACCAAACGCGAAGAGCATATCAGCATAATATCTGAACCACACTCTCTGTACTTTGCACATGTGACACCCCAGTGGCAAAGCTAAATACATTTGCACAGCGCTAGTGAATTGCTTGAAAGAAAGGAATGTTGATATAGGGAACATCGTTGCAGTTGGCTGTGATTCGACAGTGGTTAACACTGGTAGTATTGGAGGCACAATAAGATTACTGGAAGAAGCCTTTAATAAGCCATTGCAGTGGCTGATATGCCTTTTACACCTTAATGAACTTCCATTGCGCCATCTGTTTCATCACTTGGATGGTACCACTACTGGACCAAGAGCATTTTCAGGAGAAATTGGCCGAGCACTTTCAGACTGTGAAAAGCTTCCCATAGTTAACTTCAAACCCATTGAAATTCAAGAGGACATGTGTGAAGTTGATGTAGATGACATAAGTACTGACCAGAAATACCTTCTTGAAATTCACAAGGCTATCAAGTGGAACATTCTCAAAGAGTCTTAGTCATAAGAGTCCAGGCAATATATCACATTCAAGGTGGCTCACCACAGCAAACAGGACTCTGCGGTTATATGCAAGCACAGAGAATCCTTCAGGCAATTTACAAGAATTAGCTACTTTCATTGTTAGGGTATACGCACCAATGTGGTTTCAGATAAAGCGTAAACCATTATGCCAATATGGTGCTAAACATATGTGGCATATGATTGCAAGAAGCCGGTATCTCCGTGAAGAGCTTAGGAGAGTACATGACTCAGTCATTCAGCGAAATGCATATTACGCAAATCAAGAAAACATTCTCATTGCAATGATAGCTGATGAAAGGGAGCATGTGCGTCAGTTGGGATTTAGGCGTATCATAAAAGCAAGGGCATGCATTCAAGAAACAGATGTTATCAGGTATTTTAAGGTGCCAGAAATAAATTTTTATGCCAAAGACTATACAGATCTCATTATGTGGCAAGATTTTCAGATAGCAGAACCACCGATAACCAAAGGAGTTTCTCTTGATGATATTGAATCATGCATCAAACATGGTACTACTCTTCATTCAGAATTATTTCAGTTTCCATGTCATACACAAGCCGTAGAGAGATGCGTCAAGCTCGTTACAGACGCTGCTGGATCAGTCTGCGGACCTACAAACAGAGACGGTTGGATTCGTGCTACATTAGAATCAAGGAAAAAACAGCCAAAATTTGACAAAAGCAAATTACTAAATAGTCTTCAGCAAGAACCCTTTCTAGAGGGAGGTTGGTTGGGGAAAGGGTGGTAACTCCGCTAAGGCACGAAATAACGTTTCTTAACTGTCTCAAGCCAGTATAAAGGAGGAGAGACATCCTAATTTATTACTGTTCCCTTTTTCAAGTAAATACAGAATCATACTTAATTGTCATTTTTAAGTTAACTTCAGCCCTCTTGTGGCAGCTGAAGATATTAAGCATATTAAAAGGCATTTTTACAAAACGAATTCTTATCATTTAAGAATCTTAATCAAACTATTAGATAATTCAAAGATAAAATTTTATAATAGTTTGATAAACCTAAAATAGAAGCATTTTTTTCCTTTTTACCCAAAATTGTGTTAACTTTAGCCCCCTGGTAGCAGCTGAAAATATTAAACAAATGAACTCATATTTTGGCAGGTATATATCGTCTTCTAAATGCAACTTTTAATCACTATTAGAACTTCATACTAGAAAAAAAGTATTTTTCGCTCCACCCTAATGTATATGTAAATGTATGATTACCATTATGGTGAATATTATGCTATATGTGGTGAGTATTACATTATGGTGAATATTATGTCAAGTTTCATACGAGGATTTCAAAATATTTAAGAAAAATAAATTTATAAGCCCACCTTGGAGGTTTGTCATGCAGAAATAGCAATCTGTCACGTGATCCTTTCCTTCTCTCCAAATCATGGGAATTCCAAAAGGCAAAGATTTCGCTCTGCCTTTGCTCCATCTTCTCAAATTTTCAATGCACGTCTTGCAGCACATATGAGGGGCAAAATTTTTGTCCTGGTCCCCTAGCTTAATTTCAAAGTATGCTCTATACATTGTCTTCACAAATTTAGTGATTTGGGACTGGTTATTTGGCATGGTAACCGTCCCACATATGTAGCAGAATCTATTGGGATCATTTTTACACGCTCTATTCATTATGAAATATTTTATCTATATGCTTGAAAAGTAAAAAAAGATATTATACAAGTGAAACAAGTGATGATAGATGTTACTGTTCCAATTCCGCTTTGACAAAATCACGAAAAATTCTATTTTACTTATGAGGCCATAGCCGGATAACCTGAGCTGATTTAGAAAAACGGATTGCAGATTCGAAATCAGCAGGAAACACTCTATAAGAATCACTTACAAAACCCTTGACAGCAAAATTGATGCATACCAGTGTAATTAATGATAATAAGCGAATGTAAATTAATCAATAATCGTAATCATAATTGTAATAAACCAAAATTAAAATGTACTCAGTAATGTATTTAAATTGTACTCGTGTACTACTACGAAATTATGTCGCCTTTAGAAATATATACTCGGCGAAAATACGATGATTTTTTATTTTTATTTTTTTTAATTATTTTCTGTTGGGATAAATTTTGATGTGCTTTCTACTTTGCCAAATAATTGGTGACTTGCTCTTTTTAAAATTTCTTAATAATTTTTAGATTTAGCTTAATAATGAATTCTGAGAAACTTTTTGCAATGTTCATAAATTGTATACATTCTCTCTTCGTTATAAAAGATGAAGTCATGTCTTGCCTAAGCATTTAATTGTAAATCTTAAACCTTTAATTTTTACTCGTATGCATATTTTAGTGTAAAGATGCATAGTTCAATTTCCACTTTTATTAACTTGGCAGATCATGATAACATCAGATCTGAAAATACGCGGTTTAAGATAAAAATATGGCTTCATCTTCAAATATCTTGTTTATTCGTTTAAACCTTACCACAGCTAAAAGATTTACTTTATTTTCAAATATTGTGCAAAAATAATGCAGCCTCTTCAACATTTAATAATGATGATGTTAGTAGAATCGGGTTAAATAAAGCCCACCAATTTCTTCCATGTTCATTCTGATTCCAACGACGAGGCTGAGTAGTACCTGTACATTTTAGCAGTAAATTACAGTAAAAGAAAGTCTTTATCTTCTCTCTTCAGGAATTTAGTCAGTAAAATCTCCCGATACGTTACAAGAAGAATCGGGGGGAACCCTCAGAGAATTTAATAAGCCTCTCAGAATCCTCCGAGCCACTAAAGAAGAACTCGGAGAGTCGTATAGAAGAAATTACTGCAAGTTACAGATCCGTTGCTGCCTCCCAACCAGAACCCCCGTCGACTCCGAACCAACCCAGGGCCATAGACGTAGGGGTTAACATATACAGTCATTTTTTTGAACTGTTCCGCTAACTTGACAATATAGGAGACAAGGAGTTTCACGGGGGTGTCGTGTGCACTCGTTTTAAAAATGTTTGTTTCTTTACCACATTTGCGACCTTCATCACACTCGATGTTCATACACTCCTCATAGATGGTCTGGCTTAAAAGTAAATGTGGGATAATCCCTTTTGATTCGAGGTTTGTGTAAGTCTCTATATCGTAGTATGCAGTTATACAAGATTTATTTTTAGGTTTGGCGTCTTTCATATAACATGTTTTATACCATCTGCCTTATATTTCTCATAATATGTAGTACAACTAATTTTTTCACATTTATGCTCGAATTTCCCCCAACTGTCCATTATATGAAGCATGCCGCACTCGCAAATCCTCATTTTCCTACACGTCCCATTTGATTTATGGAATTCAAAACAGCTATTATTGAAAAATGTGCGTCTACACACATTACAGTCCCTCTTCTCAGCACTAACTACACAACTTTCACATTTAGCGCTTTTTCACTGTTCACCTACCATTAGGCACTCCTTACAATGTTTCATTATATCATCTGCAAACTCGAGACAACCCTTACACAAATTGTGATGCCTGCATTCTTTTCGACTTTTATCATATCTCGCGTAAAGAACCCTTATATTGCGGATGGGGAGATACGTTGTCCCTGACAGCCCTAAAATAAGTAGAGATCTTGTATGTTCTCTCGCAAAGCTTTTAAAAACACAGTGCTACGACGATTATCCAATCCAAATACAACTATGCGAACATTCATTTCCTGCTCTACACTTCTCAACTCTTCAGGACCCCTATCACAGTCAAACTCGAGCTTGTAGTCTACGGCCAGTTTACGGGGACGCTGCACAACCGTCGGCAACAAAATTTTTTGGGTCACCGTATTTAGTACAGTAAACGTATGAGCCAAGACTAATACTATGAAGCCGCAACCACGACGGGGCTTATATGCCGTCTGTAAATAGCCTGTGAATTGAAGTTAAGCGTATAAGTTGTGGCCGTATGTCCCGCAACACGGAAAACGTGCTCTATATCTGCGTGAAGTTGTCCATGCTAAACCCTATGCTGCTTTGATCGGCCTGCATTATACGACCCAAAATGTAATCTACATCTTAGGCGGCCAGACGCCTGAAGGGTATTATTATCCCAAAACCATCTCTATCCCTATCATCTGACCCGAACCCAAGGGAAAGTCGCGTCCTGGCATCACGGCCCTCACAGCTCTGAAGGGCAAACTCCACAATACGTTCAACCACATGCCACAGTCCGTGTTCAACACCGTTGCTATACATGGCTCGCGGGACGACCCTGACTACGTACCGGTTTCCAGTCAGGGCTAGGGTGGGGATGGCGGTGTGCACGAGCTCGAATGTTATGCTACTGTCTGCAGAATGAGATGTTGCAGTGGAAGACACGGGTGGTATTTATTTTTAGAATGAGCTACTGTAGGGGTTGTGCCGTAAGACGTAGAGGGTTGGGCTCTATTACTGTGAGTCTAATAACCGACGCGCTCCTGGCGCGCTTTACACCTGAAGTGGAAGGCGAATCAGCAATGTCGTCATGCTCCCGCTTTCTCCTCGATTTGTCGAGTGGAAGTGCTACAGTTCTCGCTGCTGGGGTTCCGGAACGCTAGCGTGGGTGATGATGTAGTCTGTAGCCTCAACAACAACAACACTGTCGTCTGTATCATCAACCTCATCTGCAATATCTATGATGGGGGCATGTTGCACAGTACCTCATCCTCGTCATCATTCACGGTTCTGGGGAAGAAGAAAAACAAGGTTGTAGAATATGAGGAGCATTATTTATAACTTTGTTATATTTGTAAATGTTCCACTTAAGACTATGATGTGTTAGAGATGGATTCTGTAGAAAAATTCAGGTTTACGTGCTCTTCTACTTGCATTATATCTGGCCCTACAGGCTGTGTCAAAATCGTGTTTATGCTTAAAATCATTAAAGTTAAAGGGGAACACAAAATTTTGTGCATAAAGTCATATGGTGCTATTCGACATACCAACCCTTATTCAACAAGTACCAAGATATTTTGTTCTACAAAGGTGTTTATGATGTTAGTTCGATAAAGGGTAATGAGCACGCGGTCATTGTAATTGATGATCTCTTGCTAGAAGTGGATAAAAAGTTTGCCGAGACATTTACAGTGTTCTCACACCATCTTAATATAAGCGTATTTTTCAGCAATCAGAATCTGCTTTTCAAAAATAGATACATATGCGATGTATCGCTAAATACACAACATCTAGTCTTATTCGCACAACGTAGAGATGTGGCACAAATTGGGATATTAGCCAATCAAATGTTCCCGAATCAGCGAAAGGAGTTTTTGGAAGTTTATAAAGAAGCTACAAGCCAACGTTAGGGATATTTGGTTTGTGACCTTCACCAGCGAAACACGTTTAGGGTGCTTCTAAGGACGAATATATTCCCAAACGAGGCTGAAACGGTGTATATCCCAGAATGACAAAGCGATTAAAGAGATACCGTGAATTAATAAAAATCTATCACCGGCTGCCACGGACTCTCCAACACCCGTTTGTTAAAATTATTGACTCCGACTTTTTAAAATGCGTCTGTGAAGTCTGTCTTGACATTATAAAATGTAATGTAGCAATGAAACCCTCTCAGAAGTCTCGCCTACGTCGTTACAAGAACATAATACACGCCCTTCTCGTAAAAGTCAAACTGTGGGGAAGAAAAAGCGAATGATTGTACAAAGAGGGGGTTCATTCCTACCCATCTTATTTTAAGTTTTGGGGCCTTTACTGACGAGTTTAATATACAGTAATGAAGAAAGTAGTCGAAATTACACACGAGGTGTACGATTCAGTACAAAACACAAAGAGTTCAGATACGGTTCTAGAACCCCGTAAAAACAGACTTAAAAGAATAGAAAGCGAGTTGGTAGACCTATTACTATACAGTGAACAGTCTCCTGATGAGAAAAGAATCTTATACCAAGAAGCTCTGCAGAAATTTCTTCACGAGTACGAAAATTATAAGAAACCGTTGGAGTTACCCGTAGTTGTCAAACATGGGGGTGATACTGACCATAGCGAGCCTCAACAAGTACAGAACAACGGTGCGAGTCCGCACATCTCGAGCATGTATTAAAAACAGTCTCCTCCATACATTTATGAATAAAGGATTAAGTCTTTATAATCTATTGAGTGAGGATCCCATTATACAATGGTCCGATACAGGTGAGGTTTATGTTGAAGGGTCAAAGGTACAGGGTTCGAGCATCATTGATATCGTACATGATTTGGTGAAAAAGTGGGATAGGCCCTCACCAGCACGATGGGAGCATATTAAAGCTAGACTACAGCAATTAAGCATCCCCAAAACACTGAAAGGTAATCTGAACAGGTTAAAAGACTTGGGACAAACATCGCATGTACCACACCTGAACACGCCTTCGCCCCCAGCGGTACATGTCTGAAGAGGAAGAAGAAGAGACCAAACAGCAACGCACAAACTTACCCGCGCGCCTCTAAAATACGCAAATGGCTTACATATTAAGAGACTGTTATTATGACATTTCTAATCCAGTCTCCTACGGGGGTGTTAATAGGCTGTACAGAGGTGTTTATAATGAGGGAATAGGAAAAAATGATGTTGAGAGGTTTTTGCGGGAGCAGGATGCTTAAACACTACAGAAACCGGTGAGAAGATTTAAAACGGCTAAGACAATAGCAGCCTCAGTTGATTCTATTTGGAAGGCAGAGTTAACAGACATGCAGAGATATTCAGTGAATAATGGAGGCTACCGTTAAATCCTATTCATAATAGATGTATTCTCTAGCTATTTGTGGCTAATTCCGCTGAAAAATAAGTCGCCTGAAACAGTTGCTAAAGCCACCAAAGCTTTGATGTTGAGGGAAAACAGGATTCCTGGCTATTTTTGTACGGACATGGGGAGAGTTCAATATCATTATTACACTAGCAATTCTATACATAAGGCATCTTTAGCCGAAAGAGTTCAGCGCACCATAAAGGAACGCATGCATCGCTATTTCACATATAAAAACACATACAGATATATAAACATTCTGGAGTCGCTGGCTTCATTATACAATCGTTCACACCATCGAGCGATTGGTACAACACCTAACGAAATTTTAGAGAGGTACGCATACAGAACGCGAGGTCAGAAAAGATGATCGTAGAGCACCACCACGCTTTGTGCGTTTCAAAATCACTCATTATATAAGGCTGTCGCGTTCGGGGAATAAATTCGGAAGGGCTTTGAGCAAGGTTGGACACGTGAGATTTTTAAAGTTAGGGCTATGAGACCTAAAGACGAGGTGATGCTGTATTACGTTGAAGATTTGAATGGGGAAGAAATTGGTGGTGTTTTTTATGGTGAGGAGATGCAGAAAGTGATATTTAATTTAGGAAAGAAAGTGTTTAAAACTGAAAAAAATTTAGGAAGCAAGGGTTCAGGAAAGAAAATGTACCTGATGAAATGGCTAGGGTACCCTGAAAGCTTCAACACCTATATTAAAGCTGATGCAATAATGAAGCTTAAATAGTGTACAACATGGCGCCTAACCACTTTATGTCACACTCACGCCTCTTCTTCTGTACATTCTAACAATACTCTGGCCAGCTTTATAACAGAACTGCATGGGCCCATTGAATTGGGTCGTGAATCATGAGATGTTGGAATATGTGAATTTCAATTGACTACCAAGTTTTTAAGTATTGACAAGAAAGAGCCCAATTTTATGGTTCTTAGAAACCGTGATGAGTGTGAAAAGGCCGGAGTAACTCAGGACGATACCATGCGTTCCGCCCGCAGTTGGTAGGCACAGTACTACACTACAGAAGTAATAGGACCGGGTCATTATGACACAGCCGAGGGTATTGTGAGAGACTTAAATGGGAGTCTGAAAAGTTCAAATCTTACGTCTAATTTAGTATACGAAATCGTAAACAAAGATACTCCTGTACATACTTTGACTCTAAAATCGAAGACTAACAGAAATATTAAAGAGAGAGCACTGTTCAAAATTATATCCGAGGGCAGATATGGGGTATCCTTCCAAAGAGATACTTTTCACGAGTCACAACATGACTTGTGCAGCTTATTGTATCAGCTAAAATTGGAGAAATTGAACGATGGAGACCCTCCCCCGGACATGTGCTATATTTACAGCAATATCGTGGAACACCAGTTTGTTGGGATACCCAGGCGCGGCTGCTGCACATCGCCCACATTCCCATTCATAGAGGAAAGAGCTTGAGCATTACATACGACAAGCCTCATTATGTCAAAGTCGCAACTAACCTATTAACCAGTATCTCAATATATATAAGAACGATTGAGGGGAAAGAGTATCTGTTCGGTGACGGGAGCTTAACAATGAAATTTCACTTCCCTCGTACAGCGATAGAATGGTCCAGAAGCCTTTCACAACCTACCGAGGGGTGAGATATCAGCGCGGGAGTGGGATTGAGTCCATTTTTTCAACCATCCTGCGTACGGGTTTCCTTGCTGAAGAGTGGTGCCAAATACCTCTGCAAGAAGGCATTACAATCAGGTCTTAACACGGTAGAAGAAATAATGGCCGGTGTTAAGCCTAAAGAAGCTCAAAAAAACAATTAAAGCGTGCACGGTGCAAAATTGTCAAAGATGCAAAGAGAAAAATGCGTGGTGGCGAGAATAAAAACCGAAAGAAGAAGCGCACTGTACGGAGGAAGAAGAAGAAGGGGTTACCAACTTGTGGCATTAAATGTAAAAGGCCATAAAAAAAAAGAAATGTTCTAAGCGCACGAAACCTATGACTGACAACATTTTTAACTGATATAAGCTAAGGGCGTGCGTTGCTCTCGTGGATCATAGACTGATTACTACTTGCCGCGACAGGTGTTACTATTTCTGACGCGCCATGGCACGTTTCATCCATCCGTGTAGTTCACAATGCTGCAAATCGGAAATGGACCTGTTTGACATGCCCCCGACCTAAATATCTATAGAGCACAGTGACTTTATCACAGTTAATTCACTAAACACCATTAGCTTGCCGAGTGCTCCTAGAGAATTCGTGATCCCCAGCTCAGACCCTTACTTTTTTGACCCAAGGTGTGTGCGTATATACTCTAAACTACGAATAGCGCATTCAGATGGATCGGATTGCGAAAAAGACTTCGCTGTATACCCAGAGATCAACTTTCTACACACCATGTTCAGTCAGTGTGAAGTTTATTTAAATCAGGTCAACATCTCGGCATGGTCTGGCTACTATCCTACGGTCACCTACGAACCTATCTGGAAAATGTCCTCAAGTTTTCAAAAGAAGCGAAGGATACCTTTTTCACTGCTGTCGTGTATTGTTTTTTAATAAAGAGAAGATAATAATGTCTAATAAGAATTAAAAGTTTTGTTTATAAGAATTTAATAATGTTTTGTTTGAAATTAAAAGTGTAAAATACCAATTGACAACATCTGAAATGTGCCAACGCTGAAATACCCTAAAAATCCAGTCGTCGGACGGGGGTTCCCGATTAGTTGTTTTTCTTATTAGTATGTTATTGTTTATCTAAAATATTTAATTGTGTCTCTCT